>OZ026835.1:30562926-31162926 GCA_964023205.1 Lutraria lutraria
TTTTTATCACCTTCTCCTAAATCTTCTTCCTCTTCTTCCAAATCTTCTTCATCATCTTCTTCTGTGTTGATCTTGAAAAGAAACAAAACAAACCAACAATTAGAGTGAGATCATACAAACAAGCATGAGAATAAACAAAGTTTTTATCACCTTCTCCTAAATCTTCTTCCTCTTCTTCCAAATCTTCTTCATCATCTTCTTCTGTGTTGATCTTGAAAAGAAACAAAACAAACCAACAATTAGAGTGAGATCATACAAACAAGCATGAGAATAAACAAAGTTTTTATCACCTTCTCCTAAATCTTCTTCCTCTTCTTCCAAATCTTCTTCATCATCTTCTTCTGTGTTGATCTTGAAAAGAAACAAAACAAACCAACAATTAGAGTGAGATCATACAAACAAGCATGAGAATAAACAAAGTTTTTATCACCTTCTCCTAAATCTTCTTCCTCTTCTTCCAAATCTTCTTCATCATCTTCTTCTGTGTTGATCTTGAAAAGAAACAAAACAAACCAACAATTAGAGTGAGATCATACAAACAAGCATGAGAATAAACAAAGTTTTTATCACCTTCTCCTAAATCTTCTTCCTCTTCTTCCAAATCTTCTTCATCTTCTTCTTCTGTGTTGATCTTGAAAAGAAACAAAACAAACCAACAATTAGAGTGAGATCATACAAACAAGCATGAGAATAAACAAAGTTTTTATCACCTTCTCCTAAATCTTCTTCCTCTTCTTCCAAATCTTCTTCATCATCTTCTTCTGTGTTGATCTTGAAAAGAAACAAAACAAACCAACAATTAGAGTGAGATCATACAAACAAGCATGAGAATAAACAAAGTTTTTATCACCTTCTCCTAAATCTTCTTCCTCTTCTTCCAAATCTTCTTCATCATCTTCTTCTGTGTTGATCTTGAAAAGAAACAAAACAAACCAACAATTAGAGTGAGATCATACAAACAAGCATGAGAATAAACAAAGTTTTTATCACCTTCTCCTAAATCTTCTTCCTCTTCTTCCAAATCTTCTTCATCTTCTTCTTCTGTGTTGATCTTGAAAAGAAACAAAACAAACCAACAATTAGAGTGAGATCATACAAACAAGCATGAGAATAAACAAAGTTTTTATCACCTTCTCCTAAATCTTCTTCCTCTTCTTCCAAATCTTCTTCATCATCTTCTTCTGTGTTGATCTTGAAAAGAAACAAAACAAACCAACAATTAGAGTGAGATCATACAAACAAGCATGAGAATAAACAAAGTTTTTATCACCTTCTCCTAAATCTTCTTCCTCTTCTTCCAAATCTTCTTCATCTTCTTCTTCTGTGTTGATCTTGAAAAGAAACAAAACAAACCAACAATTAGAGTGAGATCATACAAACAAGCATGAGAATAAACAAAGTTTTTATCACCTTCTCCTAAATCTTCTTCCTCTTCTTCCAAATCTTCTTCATCTTCTTCTTCTGTGTTGATCTTGAAAAGAAACAAAACAAACCAACAATTAGAGTGAGATCATACAAACAAGCATGAGAATAAACAAAGTTTTTATCACCTTCTCCTAAATCTTCTTCCTCTTCTTCCAAATCTTCTTCATCATCTTCTTCTGTGTTGATCTTGAAAAGAAACAAAACAAACCAACAATTAGAGTGAGATCATACAAACAAGCATGAGAATAAACAAAGTTTTTATCACCTTCTCCTAAATCTTCTTCCTCTTCTTCCAAATCTTCTTCATCATCTTCTTCTGTGTTGATCTTGAAAAGAAACAAAACAAACCAACAATTAGAGTGAGATCATACAAACAAGCATGAGAATAAACAAAGTTTTTATCACCTTCTCCTAAATCTTCTTCCTCTTCTTCCAAATCTTCTTCATCTTCTTCTTCTGTGTTGATCTTGAAAAGAAACAAAACAAACCAACAATTAGAGTGAGATCATACAAACAAGCATGAGAATAAACAAAGTTTTTATCACCTTCTCCTAAATCTTCTTCCTCTTCTTCCAAATCTTCTTCATCATCTTCTTCTGTGTTGATCTTGAAAAGAAACAAAACAAACCAACAATTAGAGTGAGATCATACAAACAAGCATGAGAATAAACAAAGTTTTTATCACCTTCTCCTAAATCTTCTTCCTCTTCTTCCAAATCTTCTTCATCTTCTTCTTCTGTGTTGATCTTGAAAAGAAACAAAACAAACCAACAATTAGAGTGAGATCATACAAACAAGCATGAGAATAAACAAAGTTTTTATCACCTTCTCCTAAATCTTCTTCCTCTTCTTCCAAATCTTCTTCATCTTCTTCTTCTGTGTTGATCTTGAAAAGAAACAAAACAAACCAACAATTAGAGTGAGATCATACAAACAAGCATGAGAATAAACAAAGTTTTTATCACCTTCTCCTAAATCTTCTTCCTCTTCTTCCAAATCTTCTTCATCATCTTCTTCTGTGTTGATCTTGAAAAGAAACAAAACAAACCAACAATTAGAGTGAGATCATACAAACAAGCATGAGAATAAACAAAGTTTTTATCACCTTCTCCTAAATCTTCTTCCTCTTCTTCCAAATCTTCTTCATCTTCTTCTTCTGTGTTGATCTTGAAAAGAAACAAAACAAACCAACAATTAGAGTGAGATCATACAAACAAGCATGAGAATAAACAAAGTTTTTATCACCTTCTCCTAAATCTTCTTCCTCTTCTTCCAAATCTTCTTCATCTTCTTCTTCTGTGTTGATCTTGAAAAGAAACAAAACAAACCAACAATTAGAGTGAGATCATACAAACAAGCATGAGAATAAACAAAGTTTTTATCACCTTCTCCTAAATCTTCTTCCTCTTCTTCCAAATCTTCTTCATCTTCTTCTTCTGTGTTGATCTTGAAAAGAAACAAAACAAACCAACAATTAGAGTGAGATCATACAAACAAGCATGAGAATAAACAAAGTTTTTATCACCTTCTCCTAAATCTTCTTCCTCTTCTTCCAAATCTTCTTCATCATCTTCTTCTGTGTTGATCTTGAAAAGAAACAAAACAAACCAACAATTAGAGTGAGATCATACAAACAAGCATGAGAATAAACAAAGTTTTTATCACCTTCTCCTAAATCTTCTTCCTCTTCTTCCAAATCTTCTTCATCTTCTTCTTCTGTGTTGATCTTGAAAAGAAACAAAACAAACCAAGAATTAGAGTGAGATCATACAAACAAGCATGAGAATAAACAAAGTTTTTATCACCTTCTCCTAAATCTTCTTCCTCTTCTTCCAAATCTTCTTCATCATCTTCTTCTGTGTTGATCTTGAAAAGAAACAAAACAAACCAACAATTAGAGTGAGATCATACAAACAAGCATGAGAATAAACAAAGTTTTTATCACCTTCTCCTAAATCTTCTTCCTCTTCTTCCAAATCTTCTTCATCATCTTCTTCTGTGTTGATCTTGAAAAGAAACAAAACAAACCAACAATTAGAGTGAGATCATACAAACAAGCATGAGAATAAACAAAGTTTTTATCACCTTCTCCTAAATCTTCTTCCTCTTCTTCCAAATCTTCTTCATCTTCTTCTTCTGTGTTGATCTTGAAAAGAAACAAAACAAACCAACAATTAGAGTGAGATCATACAAACAAGCATGAGAATAAACAAAGTTTTTATCACCTTCTCCTAAATCTTCTTCCTCTTCTTCCAAATCTTCTTCATCATCTTCTTCTGTGTTGATCTTGAAAAGAAACAAAACAAACCAACAATTAGAGTGAGATCATACAAACAAGCATGAGAATAAACAAAGTTTTTATCACCTTCTCCTAAATCTTCTTCCTCTTCTTCCAAATCTTCTTCATCTTCTTCTTCTGTGTTGATCTTGAAAAGAAACAAAACAAACCAACAATTAGAGTGAGATCATACAAACAAGCATGAGAATAAACAAAGTTTTTATCACCTTCTCCTAAATCTTCTTCCTCTTCTTCCAAATCTTCTTCATCTTCTTCTTCTGTGTTGATCTTGAAAAGAAACAAAACAAACCAACAATTAGAGTGAGATCATACAAACAAGCATGAGAATAAACAAAGTTTTTATCACCTTCTCCTAAATCTTCTTCCTCTTCTTCCAAATCTTCTTCATCATCTTCTTCTGTGTTGATCTTGAAAAGAAACAAAACAAACCAACAATTAGAGTGAGATCATACAAACAAGCATGAGAATAAACAAAGTTTTTATCACCTTCTCCTAAATCTTCTTCCTCTTCTTCCAAATCTTCTTCATCATCTTCTTCTGTGTTGATCTTGAAAAGAAACAAAACAAACCAACAATTAGAGTGAGATCATACAAACAAGCATGAGAATAAACAAAGTTTTTATCACCTTCTCCTAAATCTTCTTCCTCTTCTTCCAAATCTTCTTCATCTTCTTCTTCTGTGTTGATCTTGAAAAGAAACAAAACAAACCAACAATTAGAGTGAGATCATACAAACAAGCATGAGAATAAACAAAGTTTTTATCACCTTCTCCTAAATCTTCTTCCTCTTCTTCCAAATCTTCTTCATCATCTTCTTCTGTGTTGATCTTGAAAAGAAACAAAACAAACCAACAATTAGAGTGAGATCATACAAACAAGCATGAGAATAAACAAAGTTTTTATCACCTTCTCCTAAATCTTCTTCCTCTTCTTCCAAATCTTCTTCATCTTCTTCTTCTGTGTTGATCTTGAAAAGAAACAAAACAAACCAACAATTAGAGTGAGATCATACAAACAAGCATGAGAATAAACAAAGTTTTTATCACCTTCTCCTAAATCTTCTTCCTCTTCTTCCAAATCTTCTTCATCATCTTCTTCTGTGTTGATCTTGAAAAGAAACAAAACAAACCAACAATTAGAGTGAGATCATACAAACAAGCATGAGAATAAACAAAGTTTTTATCACCTTCTCCTAAATCTTCTTCCTCTTCTTCCAAATCTTCTTCATCATCTTCTTCTGTGTTGATCTTGAAAAGAAACAAAACAAACCAACAATTAGAGTGAGATCATACAAACAAGCATGAGAATAAACAAAGTTTTTATCACCTTCTCCTAAATCTTCTTCCTCTTCTTCCAAATCTTCTTCATCTTCTTCTTCTGTGTTGATCTTGAAAAGAAACAAAACAAACCAACAATTAGAGTGAGATCATACAAACAAGCATGAGAATAAACAAAGTTTTTATCACCTTCTCCTAAATCTTCTTCCTCTTCTTCCAAATCTTCTTCATCATCTTCTTCTGTGTTGATCTTGAAAAGAAACAAAACAAACCAACAATTAGAGTGAGATCATACAAACAAGCATGAGAATAAACAAAGTTTTTATCACCTTCTCCTAAATCTTCTTCCTCTTCTTCCAAATCTTCTTCATCTTCTTCTTCTGTGTTGATCTTGAAAAGAAACAAAACAAACCAACAATTAGAGTGAGATCATACAAACAAGCATGAGAATAAACAAAGTTTTTATCACCTTCTCCTAAATCTTCTTCCTCTTCTTCCAAATCTTCTTCATCATCTTCTTCTGTGTTGATCTTGAAAAGAAACAAAACAAACCAACAATTAGAGTGAGATCATACAAACAAGCATGAGAATAAACAAAGTTTTTATCACCTTCTCCTAAATCTTCTTCCTCTTCTTCCAAATCTTCTTCATCATCTTCTTCTGTGTTGATCTTGAAAAGAAACAAAACAAACCAACAATTAGAGTGAGATCATACAAACAAGCATGCATGAGAATAAACAAAGTTTTTATCACCTTCTCCTAAATCTTCTTCCTCTTCTTCCAAATCTTCTTCATCATCTTCTTCTGTGTTGATCTTGAAAAGAAACAAAACAAACCAACAATTAGAGTGAGATCATACAAACAAGCATGAGAATAAACAAAGTTTTTATCACCTTCTCCTAAATCTTCTTCCTCTTCTTCCAAATCTTCTTCATCTTCTTCTTCTGTGTTGATCTTGAAAAGAAACAAAACAAACCAACAATTAGAGTGAGATCATACAAACAAGCATGAGAATAAACAAAGTTTTTATCACCTTCTCCTAAATCTTCTTCCTCTTCTTCCAAATCTTCTTCATCATCTTCTTCTGTGTTGATCTTGAAAAGAAACAAAACAAACCAACAATTAGAGTGAGATCATACAAACAAGCATGAGAATAAACAAAGTTTTTATCACCTTCTCCTAAATCTTCTTCCTCTTCTTCCAAATCTTCTTCATCATCTTCTTCTGTGTTGATCTTGAAAAGAAACAAAACAAACCAACAATTAGAGTGAGATCATACAAACAAGCATGAGAATAAACAAAGTTTTTATCACCTTCTCCTAAATCTTCTTCCTCTTCTTCCAAATCTTCTTCATCATCTTCTTCTGTGTTGATCTTGAAAAGAAACAAAACAAACCAACAATTAGAGTGAGATCATACAAACAAGCATGAGAATAAACAAAGTTTTTATCACCTTCTCCTAAATCTTCTTCCTCTTCTTCCAAATCTTCTTCATCTTCTTCTTCTGTGTTGATCTTGAAAAGAAACAAAACAAACCAACAATTAGAGTGAGATCATACAAACAAGCATGAGAATAAACAAAGTTTTTATCACCTTCTCCTAAATCTTCTTCCTCTTCTTCCAAATCTTCTTCATCATCTTCTTCTGTGTTGATCTTGAAAAGAAACAAAACAAACCAACAATTAGAGTGAGATCATACAAACAAGCATGAGAATAAACAAAGTTTTTATCACCTTCTCCTAAATCTTCTTCCTCTTCTTCCAAATCTTCTTCATCATCTTCTTCTGTGTTGATCTTGAAAAGAAACAAAACAAACCAACAATTAGAGTGAGATCATACAAACAAGCATGAGAATAAACAAAGTTTTTATCACCTTCTCCTAAATCTTCTTCCTCTTCTTCCAAATCTTCTTCATCTTCTTCTTCTGTGTTGATCTTGAAAAGAAACAAAACAAACCAACAATTAGAGTGAGATCATACAAACAAGCATGAGAATAAACAAAGTTTTTATCACCTTCTCCTAAATCTTCTTCCTCTTCTTCCAAATCTTCTTCATCATCTTCTTCTGTGTTGATCTTGAAAAGAAACAAAACAAACCAACAATTAGAGTGAGATCATACAAACAAGCATGAGAATAAACAAAGTTTTTATCACCTTCTCCTAAATCTTCTTCCTCTTCTTCCAAATCTTCTTCATCTTCTTCTTCTGTGTTGATCTTGAAAAGAAACAAAACAAACCAAGCAATTAGAGTGAGATCATACAAACAAGCATGAGAATAAACAAAGTTTTTATCACCTTCTCCTAAATCTTCTTCCTCTTCTTCCAAATCTTCTTCATCATCTTCTTCTGTGTTGATCTTGAAAAGAAACAAAACAAACCAACAATTAGAGTGAGATCATACAAACAAGCATGAGAATAAACAAAGTTTTTATCACCTTCTCCTAAATCTTCTTCCTCTTCTTCCAAATCTTCTTCATCATCTTCTTCTGTGTTGATCTTGAAAAGAAACAAAACAAACCAACAATTAGAGTGAGATCATACAAACAAGCATGAGAATAAACAAAGTTTTTATCACCTTCTCCTAAATCTTCTTCCTCTTCTTCCAAATCTTCTTCATCTTCTTCTTCTGTGTTGATCTTGAAAAGAAACAAAACAAACCAACAATTAGAGTGAGATCATACAAACAAGCATGAGAATAAACAAAGTTTTTATCACCTTCTCCTAAATCTTCTTCCTCTTCTTCCAAATCTTCTTCATCATCTTCTTCTGTGTTGATCTTGAAAAGAAACAAAACAAACCAACAATTAGAGTGAGATCATACAAACAAGCATGAGAATAAACAAAGTTTTTATCACCTTCTCCTAAATCTTCTTCCTCTTCTTCCAAATCTTCTTCATCATCTTCTTCTGTGTTGATCTTGAAAAGAAACAAAACAAACCAACAATTAGAGTGAGATCATACAAACAAGCATGAGAATAAACAAAGTTTTTATCACCTTCTCCTAAATCTTCTTCCTCTTCTTCCAAATCTTCTTCATCTTCTTCTTCTGTGTTGATCTTGAAAAGAAACAAAACAAACCAACAATTAGAGTGAGATCATACAAACAAGCATGAGAATAAACAAAGTTTTTATCACCTTCTCCTAAATCTTCTTCCTCTTCTTCCAAATCTTCTTCATCATCTTCTTCTGTGTTGATCTTGAAAAGAAACAAAACAAACCAACAATTAGAGTGAGATCATACAAACAAGCATGAGAATAAACAAAGTTTTTATCACCTTCTCCTAAATCTTCTTCCTCTTCTTCCAAATCTTCTTCATCTTCTTCTTCTGTGTTGATCTTGAAAAGAAACAAAACAAACCAAGCAATTAGAGTGAGATCATACAAACAAGCATGAGAATAAACAAAGTTTTTATCACCTTCTCCTAAATCTTCTTCCTCTTCTTCCAAATCTTCTTCATCATCTTCTTCTGTGTTGATCTTGAAAAGAAACAAAACAAACCAACAATTAGAGTGAGATCATACAAACAAGCATGAGAATAAACAAAGTTTTTATCACCTTCTCCTAAATCTTCTTCCTCTTCTTCCAAATCTTCTTCATCATCTTCTTCTGTGTTGATCTTGAAAAGAAACAAAACAAACCAACAATTAGAGTGAGATCATACAAACAAGCATGAGAATAAACAAAGTTTTTATCACCTTCTCCTAAATCTTCTTCCTCTTCTTCCAAATCTTCTTCATCTTCTTCTTCTGTGTTGATCTTGAAAAGAAACAAAACAAACCAACAATTAGAGTGAGATCATACAAACAAGCATGAGAATAAACAAAGTTTTTATCACCTTCTCCTAAATCTTCTTCCTCTTCTTCCAAATCTTCTTCATCATCTTCTTCTGTGTTGATCTTGAAAAGAAACAAAACAAACCAACAATTAGAGTGAGATCATACAAACAAGCATGAGAATAAACAAAGTTTTTATCACCTTCTCCTAAATCTTCTTCCTCTTCTTCCAAATCTTCTTCATCATCTTCTTCTGTGTTGATCTTGAAAAGAAACAAAACAAACCAACAATTAGAGTGAGATCATACAAACAAGCATGAGAATAAACAAAGTTTTTATCACCTTCTCCTAAATCTTCTTCCTCTTCTTCCAAATCTTCTTCATCTTCTTCTTCTGTGTTGATCTTGAAAAGAAACAAAACAAACCAACAATTAGAGTGAGATCATACAAACAAGCATGAGAATAAACAAAGTTTTTATCACCTTCTCCTAAATCTTCTTCCTCTTCTTCCAAATCTTCTTCATCTTCTTCTTCTGTGTTGATCTTGAAAAGAAACAAAACAAACCAACAATTAGAGTGAGATCATACAAACAAGCATGAGAATAAACAAAGTTTTTATCACCTTCTCCTAAATCTTCTTCCTCTTCTTCCAAATCTTCTTCATCTTCTTCTTCTGTGTTGATCTTGAAAAGAAACAAAACAAACCAACAATTAGAGTGAGATCATACAAACAAGCATGAGAATAAACAAAGTTTTTATCACCTTCTCCTAAATCTTCTTCCTCTTCTTCCAAATCTTCTTCATCATCTTCTTCTGTGTTGATCTTGAAAAGAAACAAAACAAACCAACAATTAGAGTGAGATCATACAAACAAGCATGAGAATAAACAAAGTTTTTATCACCTTCTCCTAAATCTTCTTCCTCTTCTTCCAAATCTTCTTCATCTTCTTCTTCTGTGTTGATCTTGAAAAGAAACAAAACAAACCAAGAATTAGAGTGAGATCATACAAACAAGCATGAGAATAAACAAAGTTTTTATCACCTTCTCCTAAATCTTCTTCCTCTTCTTCCAAATCTTCTTCATCATCTTCTTCTGTGTTGATCTTGAAAAGAAACAAAACAAACCAACAATTAGAGTGAGATCATACAAACAAGCATGAGAATAAACAAAGTTTTTATCACCTTCTCCTAAATCTTCTTCCTCTTCTTCCAAATCTTCTTCATCTTCTTCTTCTGTGTTGATCTTGAAAAGAAACAAAACAAACCAACAATTAGAGTGAGATCATACAAACAAGCATGAGAATAAACAAAGTTTTTATCACCTTCTCCTAAATCTTCTTCCTCTTCTTCCAAATCTTCTTCATCATCTTCTTCTGTGTTGATCTTGAAAAGAAACAAAACAAACCAACAATTAGAGTGAGATCATACAAACAAGCATGAGAATAAACAAAGTTTTTATCACCTTCTCCTAAATCTTCTTCCTCTTCTTCCAAATCTTCTTCATCTTCTTCTTCTGTGTTGATCTTGAAAAGAAACAAAACAAACCAACAATTAGAGTGAGATCATACAAACAAGCATGAGAATAAACAAAGTTTTTATCACCTTCTCCTAAATCTTCTTCCTCTTCTTCCAAATCTTCTTCATCATCTTCTTCTGTGTTGATCTTGAAAAGAAACAAAACAAACCAACAATTAGAGTGAGATCATACAAACAAGCATGAGAATAAACAAAGTTTTTATCACCTTCTCCTAAATCTTCTTCCTCTTCTTCCAAATCTTCTTCATCTTCTTCTTCTGTGTTGATCTTGAAAAGAAACAAAACAAACCAACAATTAGAGTGAGATCATACAAACAAGCATGAGAATAAACAAAGTTTTTATCACCTTCTCCTAAATCTTCTTCCTCTTCTTCCAAATCTTCTTCATCATCTTCTTCTGTGTTGATCTTGAAAAGAAACAAAACAAACCAACAATTAGAGTGAGATCATACAAACAAGCATGAGAATAAACAAAGTTTTTATCACCTTCTCCTAAATCTTCTTCCTCTTCTTCCAAATCTTCTTCATCATCTTCTTCTGTGTTGATCTTGAAAAGAAACAAAACAAACCAACAATTAGAGTGAGATCATACAAACAAGCATGAGAATAAACAAAGTTTTTATCACCTTCTCCTAAATCTTCTTCCTCTTCTTCCAAATCTTCTTCATCTTCTTCTTCTGTGTTGATCTTGAAAAGAAACAAAACAAACCAACAATTAGAGTGAGATCATACAAACAAGCATGAGAATAAACAAAGTTTTTATCACCTTCTCCTAAATCTTCTTCCTCTTCTTCCAAATCTTCTTCATCATCTTCTTCTGTGTTGATCTTGAAAAGAAACAAAACAAACCAACAATTAGAGTGAGATCATACAAACAAGCATGAGAATAAACAAAGTTTTTATCACCTTCTCCTAAATCTTCTTCCTCTTCTTCCAAATCTTCTTCATCTTCTTCTTCTGTGTTGATCTTGAAAAGAAACAAAACAAACCAAGAATTAGAGTGAGATCATACAAAAAAGCATGAGAATAAACAAAGTTTTTATCACCTTCTCCTAAATCTTCTTCCTCTTCTTCCAAATCTTCTTCATCATCTTCTTCTGTGTTGATCTTGAAAAGAAACAAAACAAACCAACAATTAGAGTGAGATCATACAAACAAGCATGAGAATAAACAAAGTTTTTATCACCTTCTCCTAAATCTTCTTCCTCTTCTTCCAAATCTTCTTCATCATCTTCTTCTGTGTTGATCTTGAAAAGAAACAAAACAAACCAACAATTAGAGTGAGATCATACAAACAAGCATGAGAATAAACAAAGTTTTTATCACCTTCTCCTAAATCTTCTTCCTCTTCTTCCAAATCTTCTTCATCTTCTTCTTCTGTGTTGATCTTGAAAAGAAACAAAACAAACCAACAATTAGAGTGAGATCATACAAACAAGCATGAGAATAAACAAAGTTTTTATCACCTTCTCCTAAATCTTCTTCCTCTTCTTCCAAATCTTCTTCATCTTCTTCTTCTGTGTTGATCTTGAAAAGAAACAAAACAAACCAACAATTAGAGTGAGATCATACAAACAAGCATGAGAATAAACAAAGTTTTTATCACCTTCTCCTAAATCTTCTTCCTCTTCTTCCAAATCTTCTTCATCTTCTTCTTCTGTGTTGATCTTGAAAAGAAACAAAACAAACCAACAATTAGAGTGAGATCATACAAACAAGCATGAGAATAAACAAAGTTTTTATCACCTTCTCCTAAATCTTCTTCCTCTTCTTCCAAATCTTCTTCATCATCTTCTTCTGTGTTGATCTTGAAAAGAAACAAAACAAACCAACAATTAGAGTGAGATCATACAAACAAGCATGAGAATAAACAAAGTTTTTATCACCTTCTCCTAAATCTTCTTCCTCTTCTTCCAAATCTTCTTCATCTTCTTCTTCTGTGTTGATCTTGAAAAGAAACAAAACAAACCAAGAATTAGAGTGAGATCATACAAAAAAGCATGAGAATAAACAAAGTTTTTATCACCTTCTCCTAAATCTTCTTCCTCTTCTTCCAAATCTTCTTCATCATCTTCTTCTGTGTTGATCTTGAAAAGAAACAAAACAAACCAACAATTAGAGTGAGATCATACAAACAAGCATGAGAATAAACAAAGTTTTTATCACCTTCTCCTAAATCTTCTTCCTCTTCTTCCAAATCTTCTTCATCTTCTTCTTCTGTGTTGATCTTGAAAAGAAACAAAACAAACCAAGAATTAGAGTGAGATCATACAAAAAAGCATGAGAATAAACAAAGTTTTTATCACCTTCTCCTAAATCTTCTTCCTCTTCTTCCAAATCTTCTTCATCATCTTCTTCTGTGTTGATCTTGAAAAGAAACAAAACAAACCAACAATTAGAGTGAGATCATACAAACAAGCATGAGAATAAACAAAGTTTTATCACCTTCTCCTAAATCTTCTTCCTCTTCTTCCAAATCTTCTTCATCTTCTTCTTCTGTGTTGATCTTGAAAAGAAACAAAACAAACCAACAATTAGAGTGAGATCATACAAACAAGCATGAGAATAAACAAAGTTTTTATCACCTTCTCCTAAATCTTCTTCCTCTTCTTCCAAATCTTCTTCATCATCTTCTTCTGTGTTGATCTTGAAAAGAAACAAAACAAACCAAGAATTAGAGTGAGATCATACAAACAAGCATGAGAATAAACAAAGTTTTTATCACCTTCTCCTAAATCTTCTTCCTCTTCTTCCAAATCTTCTTCATCTTCTTCTTCTGTGTTGATCTTGAAAAGAAACAAAACAAACCAACAATTAGAGTGAGATCATACAAACAAGCATGAGAATAAACAAAGTTTTTATCACCTTCTCCTAAATCTTCTTCCTCTTCTTCCAAATCTTCTTCATCTTCTTCTTCTGTGTTGATCTTGAAAAGAAACAAAACAAACCAACAATTAGAGTGAGATCATACAAACAAGCATGAGAATAAACAAAGTTGTTATCACCTTCTCCTAAATCTTCTTCCTCTTCTTCCAAATCTTCTTCATCTTCTTCTTCTGTGTTGATCTTGAAAAGAAACAAAACAAACCAACAATTAGAGTGAGATCATACAAACAAGCATGAGAATAAACAAAGTTTTTATCACCTTCTCCTAAATCTTCTTCCTCTTCTTCCAAATCTTCTTCATCTTCTTCTTCTGTGTTGATCTTGAAAAGAAACAAAACAAACCAACAATTAGAGTGAGATCATACAAACAAGCATGAGAATAAACAAAGTTTTAATCATCTTCTCCTAAATCTTCATCCTCTTCTTCCAAATCTTCTTCATCTTCTTCTTCTGTGTTGATCTTGAAAAGAAACAAAACAAACCAACAATTAGAGTGAGATCATACAAACAAGCATGAGAATAAACAAAGTTTTTATCACCTTCTCCTAAATCTTCTTCCTCTTCTTCCAAATCTTCTTCATCATCTTCTTCTGTGTTGATCTTGAAAAGAAACAAAACAAACCAACAATTAGAGTGAGATCATACAAACAAGCATGAGAATAAACAAAGTTTTTATCACCTTCTCCTAAATCTTCTTCCTCTTCTTCCAAATCTTCTTCATCTTCTTCTTCTGTGTTGATCTTGAAAAGAAACAAAACAAACCAACAATTAGAGTGAGATCATACAAAAAAGCATGAGAATAAACAAAGTTTTTATCACCTTCTCCTAAATCTTCTTCCTCTTCTTCCAAATCTTCTTCATCATCTTCTTCTGTGTTGATCTTGAAAAGAAACAAAACAAACCAACAATTAGAGTGAGATCATACAAACAAGCATGAGAATAAACAAAGTTTTTATCACCTTCTCCTAAATCTTCTTCCTCTTCTTCCAAATCTTCTTCATCATCTTCTTCTGTGTTGATCTTGAAAAGAAACAAAACAAACCAACAATTAGAGTGAGATCATACAAACAAGCATGAGAATAAACAAAGTTTTTATCACCTTCTCCTAAATCTTCTTCCTCTTCTTCCAAATCTTCTTCATCTTCTTCTTCTGTGTTGATCTTGAAAAGAAACAAAACAAACCAACAATTAGAGTGAGATCATACAAACAAGCATGAGAATAAACAAAGTTTTTATCACCTTCTCCTAAATCTTCTTCCTCTTCTTCCAAATCTTCTTCATCATCTTCTTCTGTGTTGATCTTGAAAAGAAACAAAACAAACCAACAATTAGAGTGAGATCATACAAACAAGCATGAGAATAAACAAAGTTTTTATCACCTTCTCCTAAATCTTCATCCTCTTCTTCCAAATCTTCTTCATCTTCTTCTTCTGTGTTGATCTTGAAAAGAAACAAAACAAACCAACAATTAGAGTGAGATCATACAAACAAGCATGAGAATAAACAAAGTTTTTATCACCTTCTCCTAAATCTTCTTCCTCTTCTTCCAAATCTTCTTCATCTTCTTCTTCTGTGTTGATCTTGAAAAGAAACAAAACAAACCAACAATTAGAGTGAGATCATACAAACAAGCATGAGAATAAACAAAGTTGTTATCACCTTCTCCTAAATCTTCTTCCTCTTCTTCCAAATCTTCTTCATCTTCTTCTTCTGTGTTGATCTTGAAAAGAAACAAAACAAACCAACAATTAGAGTGAGATCATACAAACAAGCATGAGAATAAACAAAGTTTTTATCACCTTCTCCTAAATCTTCTTCCTCTTCTTCCAAATCTTCTTCATCTTCTTCTTCTGTGTTGATCTTGAAAAGAAACAAAACAAACCAACAATTAGAGTGAGATCATACAAACAAGCATGAGAATAAACAAAGTTTTAATCACCTTCTCCTAAATCTTCATCCTCTTCTTCCAAATCTTCTTCATCTTCTTCTTCTGTGTTGATCTTGAAAAGAAACAAAACAAACCAACAATTAGAGTGAGATCATACAAACAAGCATGAGAATAAGCAAAGTTTTTATCACCTTCTCCTAAATCTTCTTCCTCTTCTTCCAAATCTTCTTCATCTTCTTCTTCTGTGTTGATCTTGAAAAGAAACAAAACAAACCAACAATTATGTTGCTGGTCCTACAGATGCACCTTGTCCCCATTAGGAAGTATTCAAAGTTTGAGTTGAATATCTTTGAATGTCTTCAAGTTATTGTATTATTTTACCTATTTTAACAAAAAATCTAAGTTTAAAAGGGGCATAACTCTGAAGATACTGTTTACAGAATTATCCTGCTTGTACTACAGATCTGCCTTGTCCCCATAAGGAAGTATTCAAAGTTTGAGTTGAATATCTTTGAAAGTCTTCAAGATATTGTACTATTATAACAAAAAGTCTAAGTTAAAAAGGGGCATAACTCTGAAGATACTATTTACAGAGTTATGCTGCTTGTCCCACAGTTGTGCCTTGTCCCCATAACAAAGTATTCAATGTTTGAATTATATATTTGATGGTTTTCAAAACAATCAACTTAATAATCAATTTTAACCAAAATTCTAAGTTAAAAAGGGGCATTGCTCTAAAATACTGCTTACACAGTTATGCCCTTGGTCTTATAAGCAAGTATTTCCAATTACATATGAACATCTTTGAAAATGTGCAAGATAATGGACTTAATAAAAAACTTTAACCAAGTTTCTAAGTTAAAAAGGGGCATAACTCTAAAAAATACTGTTGACAGAGTTATGCCACTTGTCCTACAGATGGGCATTGTCCCCATAAGGAAGAATTTCAAGTAGGACTTGAATGTCTTTAATAATGTTCAAGTTACTGTACTTTATCAAAAACTTTAACCAACACAGACGCCGATGCCTACACCAACGCCGAGGCGAGTAGTATACCATAAGAAATTAGAACTGCTGAAAGTCTATCATTTTTTAGGAAGAATTATCTTAAATGGAAATTATCTTACTAAAAACCACTCTCAGCATTATGTCATACTTCCAAATTACTAACATATTTTAGTTCTCTGGATCTTTCTTACAATTAATAGTTTATAATATTGTTATAACATTTCTGCATTAGTCAAGGTATTGTTTGGTAAATATTGTATATATCACCATGTAATGTAAATATATATTTTTGAGGCCCACAATCATGGAAGATTGATTTTACCCAAATGTGCAGCCTCTTGGAATAAAGTCATTATTATTTCATTGAATGATATTTCATTTCTGTCTATAATCAGGGACTTTTTATAACTGAATTCACCAGTAGAATCCATTCACTTCAACAGCATCACAATCCAGGCAGAAGGCTGCTGCATAGCACATCATCATGAAGTGCACAACAGCATTATCTGAAAGATGGTGATGCTGTGGAAGTCACAGGAATTATCTTAACTGTAAAATAAAGAAGCCAAAAGCAGTATCAAAGCAATATTTGCTCTCTATACATTTATTGGCGACAAATTTACACAAAAATATAGGAATATTTTTCAAAATATAGGAAAATATAGGAAATATAGGAGGTGTTTCAAAATATAAGATTTTGATCCATAATATAGGAATATAGGAATCAGTTGACAGCCTGTCTTTGTTGTCCCCATGTTATTGTTTAACTAAATGTATTGTTTTAATGTACATTTACAAATAATGCAAACTATTGAGGACCTATCACATCATTAGTTTTATGTTGGTATTATTCAAATGATCAACATTCACATATACATGCGCTCTTTCAGTTGTATTTTTATCGTTTAATTCAAGTCGTAAAATTCATGTCCTTTCATTAATTTACTTATCCACATTACTTCTACATAATTCTATTATTTTATAATGTTTAAAACTTATATTAATCATTTCAAGAAAATGTGTATATATATTTCTTTTAAAGACTGAAAGGATACAGTAAATTGACCCGTTCAGTGACCATTATTGTTTTATTACCCCATAAACTGACATGCTCTTATTATCATAGAATGCGTGGCTACAAGTTGAATTGATAAAAATCTTTTTACCGTTGTTTAAAATCCCCGTGACTTTTTTAAATGACAAATTCAGAAAAATAGATTAAGTTATAGAATCATATCAGAAATATATTCCAATTACTCTATAGCACTAAAATAAAATCAAACATAGGCATAGAATTATTAATGATGACAAAAATATACAATACGTTATTTTACAAAGATTATATTCTATGTAACATTTCATTATCAATTAATATATCTTGTGAGTGGAGCATACAAAAAAACATAAACACAATTTTGTTTTAAAGACATACCAAGATAATTATTCAGTAATGATTTAAAATATTTTTACTTTGAGATATTTATATCATTAAAATAAGTTATATAAAGTGGACTCTTAAAATAATAAAGTATGATAAAAGATAATAATTCGAATAAAATTTTAGCATAAATAACATTAACTTAAACTGGCAATTTACAGCCTCATGTTTGTTGATTTTTATTGATGATCCGCAACTTTTAAAACATACCTTCAATTACATAACTTTAATTATACATCAAATAGAACAGGACTAATTAAAGCCGATAATCCAATTATATTAACCACGGATAGGACCCTTAATTTAAAGACCAAATATGCCTGTCATATGGAACTAACACGCCTGACTGCATTTAACCTGTCAACCCCAAACGTCAATGCTTAATTGATGTCATGACACATATATATAGTCGCATTAGTGTCCCTTGATTATTTTTCGGCCGATACTCATTGAGGAGAATTCTTCAGAATGCTCAAGGATAAGCTAAATATGGTCTCCAATAGTATTTGTGTACTGTCTGAGCGTGCTCACCGACTCAAAGCTATTGAATTGGGTAAAACGCGACCAATCATAGCCCGTTTCACAAATTTTCAATCCACTGAAAAAAAATTGTCGAGAGCTTTTAAACTGAAAGGTATAGACCAAACTTTGTCATTTATCGAGACTTTCCAAGTGAAACACTGGAGGTGGGGTGGCGCATTTGGCCTAAGCATAAAGAGGAAAAATCTAAGAACCCTCCAAAAACTGTTTATATCGACTACCCAGCCAAACTCATAGTAAGGAAAAAAGTGGTCATGATGAATTTCCACAGTGGCGCACAGTAATGAAAGGATCAAGGCATGTTGAACAAATGCCTGCAAAATCTAATCCGGAAGTCATACATAACCAACCGTCTAAGTCGCACGTGCAGCGTCCATGGGAGCGTGACCATGTGTCTACAAGTAACAAGTATGGCATTCTGGCGGAAGCACAATCCAACAATGATTCCAGAAGTGACACTGAGATCAACATATCGGCTGAATCTCCAGCTGATCATGTAGACAATTACAAACAGTCAATTTGTGAATTCAAAACCAGGCAGGGTGGAAATAATCTTGTCTCACAGGCCTAAATGCATGTCACGCCGATGCGCAAGCCCGTATCTACTAACAGTGTGAGTACAGAGGTGGATCTCTCCACCACCAACATCACCTAGAGTGCTGGGGGAGATACTCCCGGGGAGAAACTGACAAATTTAAGGTGGATCTCTAAACGTTTGTGGCCTGAAAAGGAGATCAAATTACTCCAGTTTTACTGATTTAGTAAAATAATATGACATTTCCTTAGATACTAAAACTAAATTTATGACCAAAAATGTCTAGATGGTTCTCTTTTGTAAACATTCCCAGGAAACAAAAGGCCTTGAGAAAGTCTGATGACCTTTGTGCATTCATTAAGAACGATATATGTATATCATTATACTCAGTGTGACTTCTTATTTTGATTAAAACTTAGCTCTAAACACACAGGTATAAATAATGATTAATTTTTTGGTACAGTTTATGTGCCACCTATTCAGTCACGTTTTTACAAAAACGATGAATTTGAAATTTTGTAAATGAGATACTAGTAATTCTGATATATGTAACAAATTTGAATACGTATACATTCTTGGTGATTATAATGCCCTAATTGCAGAATTGCAAGAGTTTACTGTATGTGATGATAAAAATGGTAAAGCTGCAGACATTGATGGCATTCTGAACGAATATATTAAATCATCGACTGTTAAATTATTATCTTTATATGTAGCAATATTTAACTTGGTGTTAGAAAGTGGTGTTATACCAATTCAGTGGTCTCTTGGTGCTACCTATATTTATAAGAATAAGGGAGATACTCGCTTTCCTGAGAAGTATAGGCCAATTACTTTACTTAGTTGTGCAAGCAAATTGTTCACATCAATTTTAAACCATAGATTAAATAATTTTCTAGAAGAAATTGCAATACTAAAAGAAAATCAAGCAGGAATTAGGAAATGCTACACAATTGTTGACCATAGTTTTACCTTATACTCAATTAGAGATTTTAAGAAAATCAAATAAGAAGATATTCTGCCTTTTTGAAGACTTCATTCCATTCTTAATAGAGTATGGGCTACCTGTACCCTAGGTCCCCCCTAGCTATATTTTTGTGACACATATATCATTGTAAAGCTTAATATATCCCCCATCGAATGACACTTGTTGGATGAAATATATGCTGATTAAGCCTACAGTATGCAATTGATTATCTCCCCCTGATTTTGGAATATCATGTTATTTTGTTGTTGTATACAAGAGATTATGGTGTCCAAAATTACCAAGTTCTCAACCCACATTGCTTAAGATTATTATATTTTATATTAATATATATATTTGAAAAGGAAAAGATAATTCTGAACTAAATATAGCAAGAATTATGTCCCTTTTAACTGTAAAAAAGAATAAAACTTAGCCTTTATCTAGATACAAAAAAATATTTTTTCAGTTATTCATGTATATGGGGAAATAATTTGCAGAAAGCACTGGATATAATTATTTAGATAATATAACAAATGGCCCAAATTGCCCCAGATCGCTCACCTGAGAACAAAGACACTTTAATTAATGACCAGGTAATATAGTTTTCATTTCATATAAGGGCCCATAACTCTGTAAGTACCAATTAAATTTCGCCCATAATCAATCTCATCTAAGACCTTTAGGTCATACACATTCACTGTAAATATGATTAAGATTGGTGAAGAAATGATGGTGCTAGAGGGTATAAACAAGCTAAATATAGCAAATTTTCTAAATCAAAGGCACATAACTCTTGAAGTCCTTGTCCGATTTCGCCCATAATCGAACTTGGCAATATACATTGTCACCAAGTTTGATTACGATTGGTTAAGAGCTGTGGGTGCTAGAGTTTAAACAAACTAATTGTGGACGGACGCCGCTGGCATTCATCTATCCTAAAACCTGATCAATCTGGTGAGCTAACAAAAAACACTTCCTTAACATATTTATGATTTCTGGTTACTTTTAATATACATGCTAATATGTAATGCATCCATATACTGCACATGTGCTTTGTCATTTGTCGGATGATTCTAGGCTATGATTGAAGGAACACTATAGCTTGATTTTTTGCCGGAAATAATTTTTTTGTCTTTTGCAAAATATTAACAAAAGTAGGGTCAACGACGGACCTCCATACTTCACATTTGAAGTGAATCTCATGGAAATAATCAATAGTTCAGAAAATTAGAGAATTTCAAAATATTACAAATCCTGTCATCCTGGTCACATTTCTGGACCAACAGAATTCAGTCGGACAAAGTCACTCCTGATGCCCCCTGAACCATGACAATATTCACTGTACTAGTTGGTGCAGGATAATAAATGACCATCATGGCATTATTCACTGCACTAGTTGGTGCAGGATATTAATTGACCATCATGACAATATTCATAATAAATCTACTAAGGCAATATGCGCTTAATCATATTGGTGATCATGAAGCCGTTTATCAGTGTGTCATTGACAGTCAAGCGATAGGCAACGATTTTTCACACGTCGCAATCCAGTTAAAAATATCATTAAATTTTTTTTTTTTTTCAGTTCTGTCAATTTTCAACATTGTTTCAGTTTTAAGTAGGTAGTAAAATAAAACACATTTACATGTAATTACATTTAAACCAATATCACTGAGTGATCATTTTATTAAAATCCCAAAATGATGTCAACGTGTATTAATACTAAACACGAAAATGAGAACTACCTGATGGTTATGCAAAGATTGGCTTAGAGGGAAACTAGGGTGAAATAGTCACCCTAATATCTGGGACCATTATTCATGTGTGTATAATGGTCCCAGCTAATATTTTGCCCTTTATGTCTCATTGCGGAAGCCCTAAAAACTGAGTTGTATTTAGGAGTTTTAAAATGTATGTCTTTTCAGCTGTTCAAAGTAAAAGTTGTCTATAAGCAAGAATGTGGATAAACATTGCATGTTCAATGTACATATTTTTCAAAAGACAATGGCAAAATCATGAAAAACGGCTTAAACCTTGATAAATAACCCTTGACCTGTTTCAATTCTTAAACGATGAGAATAAAGCCTAAATCTTGTCATAGCTATGAAATATTTTTTAATATTTACATTATCTAGATACATGCTGTTGTCAAAATTTGCAGAAATCCTAAAAACCCTGGAACAAGATGACGTTTGTACCCGATTATTCCATTCTTGCATGAAGATGTCTTTAACTTTTAGTTTTAACAATCATAAAAATAGTTTAGTATTACCTACACCCTGTGAGTACAACGCTTCAGAGAATCCTAATTCATTTATTGTATCTTTAACATTATATGCCCCGTTAGTGATGTATGGTTTATTTTCAATATTTTTCAACATGATTTGGTATATTAGGTTTATATATTACCTTTTGCTTTTATTGGTAACTTTTACCCAAAATTTTATAATTTGTATAATTCTAAGTGAGTAAAAATCTAGTCAACCTAATTCTCTGTATATAAAATGCACACACTTTTATGTGCTATTGTTTACTTGTAATAAAAGATTTACAAAACAAAGTGTTAAGTTTTTCACTTGCTACTCGAACAGTTCTAAAGAATGCCTTATTATCATGTCATGAAATCTATACAGACATTTTCTTAATGTAAAGCCTGGCCAGCTAAAGTTTTATGCATTTCTACTAAGGACCCGCCAGATGAAAACACTATTCCAAGATACGCAAATTTCACGCTCTCCTTTTCAGAATACATTCACAACGATCACAGTATACACCCAATATGTAAAGATTACTTTGTAGTTCTTCTGATGAGTTAGCAAATATCACGATGTCATCGGCATACATCAATAAAAACATTTTAATAAAACTTAAATCAATGCCTTTTGCTCCGTTTAAAAGTAAGTCATCCAGATCATTAAGGTACATGGGAAATAGAAAAGGCGACAAGCTTTCCCCCAGTCTTACTCCAATATGACCTTCGAATATTTCGCCGATCTCATTATTAAATTATCCTCTTGCTGTAATTTGATTATAAATGGACTTAAGCTGGAACCAAACGATTGTAATAACGTCGTTTTCGACGTCAAAACAGTCATTTTTACGATATTTATAGTGCCTCTCTGAAAATACTTATTGCTCTATCAATATGTAGATTTTAATGAAATAAAATTTTAATAGCAGAGAATAAAATTACCTACGCGTAGGTATAAATTTGATGTTCATGATTTAATTATAAGTGCAAGTAAAACGATTTTAAATGTCAAATTTAGTGTTTTTTTCTTCTCACTTCCAAACTTAAATTATTTTTATTAAAATTCTGCCTGGGGGATTTTTTTTATTTTTGTCTAGAATAATGTTTGATGTGTCATCTGTTGTTCCCGCAAATTTTAAGAAAATCTATCGAGCCGTTTTCACCTTAATGAGCTTATATATTAAAGTGTATGTATACCACATATTTTGGCAAACCAAATAGTCGAAAGCTTTAGAAAGCGCATTATTATTAATTACATATTTTAAATTAATTTAATTAATCCATGTAGTACAAATATGTTGTCAATCGTAGCCATTCCGGCCCTAAAACCTGCTTGTGATTCCACGAGAGAATATGATAGTGCTATTCAGAATGAGACATTAACATGCTATTGTTTGCTTCTGCACATATCCATGTTGATGACTATAATTATTAATTACAAACAAATGTAATATAAATTTAAGCTATTGATAAAGAACTTATTACATTGTGACAAATGTAGTAATACTGTTCGGTTTATCAAGGTCCTTTTGATATTTTCGCTGTCTCTTGATGATATATATATTATCCCATTTTCGGCAGGGGGGGGGGGGGGTATGGAGCAGATACAGACACAATGATATTTTGCTTTCAAACAAACAATTTTGTGCATAGAGTACGTTGTTGTAATAAGCACATGCGGAACATTTCTGTAACTTGGCCGGTCTTATCGGGAAAGTTGTCTCCCTTGAAAACGTCTTATCGATCACTCCGATAACGTTTATCGATAAACTGATTTACTATAGATTTATATAGGAGCTGTATGGTTTAACACTAATAACTTGTTTATAACATTAAATGAGAAAATTTTATAACCTCGTGAAGTAATATTCATTCTTTGCACTTTATTTCAATATAATTTTTATTAATGTGGTACGTGAACTTATTGCTTCCATTTTCGTTTGAAGTTGGTGATTATCGTTCGTTCATAGTTCTATATGAAAACTGTCAAAATATTCTTAAACCTCGTTTTTGTCAGGCCATAAAGTTGTTTTTTACTAAAATGACATTTTTTTATAACCTCGTGAAGTATTCTGTGGTGTCCAAGCTTTATTACAATATATTTTTTAAGAAATTTGAAAATGTGGAAATTGCTTCAAATTTAGTTTGAAAATGGAGATATTCGCGTTCAAGCGCGCGTTTCCGTATCAATTTGTAGTAAGTACATTGTACATGTACAGTAGTCGATGTAGCAACTACCGAATTAGTTACCTTTCATACATTTAACATGTGACTAATTGTTAAATTGCTTCAATAGCAGGTGTATAATTTAAGTCGGTATATTTTTACCATGTTGCAAAAAACTGCTAATTTTTAGCAAACTGTTCGATAATTCAATAACTCGATACATATTTATTTTCTTAATCAGGTTTATATAAGCGGGTCTAAAAACTCAAAATATAACCATGGCTACCGTTTACGGTCATCCTGTGAATATAAATATATCAATTACAAATTAATAAATGAAGGCAGACAGTTTTATTGAGAACGCACCTGATGAAGGTGAAATTAAATGATTTTCTCGTGCATGTTTTACCGGAAACATATTCTGTAGAAAGGATTATCTTCAGAAAATATTTATGTATATATATATAAGTCCTTGTTATTTATCACGCTTTATAAAACTACGATTTGTTTTAACTTTTCCAGTCGTGAGCTTGCTGGGTCAGAAACATAGATTTAGTGATTTTATAAACTCAGAAGTATATTCCAATTATTGTTTAAAGCCCAATTGATTTTAAAAGTAGTAAATAAAAACAATAGACAAATTGATAATAAAATATAAGAAATATATTTTATTCAAACCAATCTCGATGTACAACAATATTTTACACAATGCCTTTTTTAGTCTCATCTAGTAAAAATGTTGTCAAATGCTTTTTCTTATTTCTTTGCAATATCATTGAAAAAATACCGTGCTATATTTCTATAATGTACTTATATTAAGAAAATGCATTCGCGTGGATACGTTTTATTATCTGATATAGATGTGGCTAAAGCCTCTGACCACTTGTATGACTGATGATATACAATTAACAGGATGTTACGTAATATTTATTGATTTTATCGCCCTGTTAAAGGGATATTGCTCATTCATGCAGTATCGACCGGGTGTTAAAATTGACATACAATGTTTGATATACGCCATTTCAAATTAAAATACCAATTTATTATTATTATTGAAAGTGCCGTTTTAACTTTTTAAAGTCCCAAGAGATTTACTAATACAGTTCTACTAGGACAGTAACCAATAAATATCTAAATTTAAAGACAGATAGATAAATCTTTATTTTTGATTTATGTCGATGGCTCATCATCACAATAAATATATAGACATACATGATATTGTACGTAAACAGTGAATGAGTAAGACTAACAAACAATCCCTGATTCTCGTGCACACACTCGCACATACATACCCCAACACCCTTAAACTATCAAATAGCTAAATTTAAAGACATTGGACAGCTCCTATTTAAGTGACCCCAAAAGCAACAGGAGGTCTATTCTCTTGATTGTTTTATTGCCCCTTATCTGTCTAATCCTGTCTGGTCACGGTCAGCTTAGTGTCTGGTTAAAAGATTTATAGTGATAATTAGTTTATGAAAAACTTTTGTTGTTTTTATATGCTTATAAATACAACAAAAGTTTTTCATAAACTAATTATCACTATATTATAATTATATTGAATACTGATATTATTTAAAATATATATATTTTTTCAGAGTTTACAATATCTTGTTTGCCTTACTTAGCACAGTCATTAGAGATCGCGTTCCAACAACGACTTGTATCTGGTCGGGAAATAAGAATCACTATGTCAGTTTTGCTTGTCCCCGAGCTGTGTAAAAACGAAAGAAATGCAAAAGTTGACAAATTAACCGTGCCCGTAGAAAAACTCAACATATTTTGTTCAGTCGAACGATTGAATATTTGAATTATATATTCATATAATTATTTCCTTTAGTAGTGTGAAACAGGGATGCTATATATCCCTGTGTGAAATGGATATATATACACGTATAGAACTGAGTTCTGTAAGGTGTTTGATTCCGAAAAATCAAAAGATATTACTGCTGTAATATTTCATCTAATAGTATAATTTTATGTACTTTCCTTGACCTTCTGTAAAGTCATTAAATTGGAATCAAATAACAGCAGTTTATTGCTGGTTTGTTAATGTTATTCACATCAATATTCATTTATTCATTTAAAGATCAACATTAAAATATGTAATAATGTATTTTGAAAAACAAAAATATGACATTTTTCTTTTAATTATTGTGTTGAAGACCATGATCCTTCACCCTCGTGGGAAAAATAATACTCTCAAATTCCCTAAAACTCAGATCGCACAAAAAACGACCAGGAGATATAGATCTCGGTTTAACGCTAAATAATCCATATTCGATAAGGTTAACTTGCTAAAATCAATACTGACCACTTATTGTTTTTTTTGGCGTAAAGGGAAACAACTAGTTTATCACACAGGTAAAAAAATCAATAACGACAGGAGTTGTCTTTTCATAGGGAAATAGCGTCAATGTTCCGCATGTATGCGAATTTACTATTTCATTTGTCATAAAACCATTTATTTATCTAATAATGGTGTTTTTATATTTTGGGGTCAATTTACCCAACCCACTTTCTAGCTATACTAAAGCAACACCATATATCTATTGAACAGTAAATGAATAGATTAACAATCTCCGAACATTTATTAGTCATTTGAAACCTTTTCAAATTAAAATGAAAAAAACACATGATAGTTCATTTGCTATATAAGGTCATATTTTAAAAATTTAAGCCCATTTTTTAGATTCTCATTAATATTCATGAGTATGCAAATGAGCAAATCAATAACAAAATATGCCTGGCATATAATAATTATATTGATCATATTTTAAAACTATTTTGTATGTTTTATAACCAATATAAACAACATTTTTGCGTCTTTATTAAGATAATGCTAAATCTTAGAAATTTAGGTGGTTGCCATGGAAACAACCAGGCCACTTGCTTATCCAGCATCCCTTAAACTTCCAACAACAATAAATTGTTAACATACATCCTGAGCTTCAAAAATGTATATATAGGTGTACAAAAATCCCGCTAGGGGGGGGGTTCGATTATGGGCCCTTGGCCTATAAGATTATTTTAAAAAATGTACTCAAATGTAAAGTCGTGTTTTTCATGAAATGGAAACAAATCCCAAATTATTTTACTGCAATTGTGAAGTGCGCCAAGGTGAAAATCTGTCACCAGTACTGTTTGCCCTATTTTTTAATGATCTAGAAAATTACTTAGACCTCACAGTGTGACCCTTGCCCAGGTTTTGAACTCACAACCTCTTGATCAGTAGACATACACTCTAACCACTGAGCTAGCCAGGCAGGCATGCATACCTCTGAATTGCTAATATCTCAGAAGCTACATAAAACATACATCCACACATTGTTTGGATATACCTTATTCAATGGAAATCAATAATACCCTACTATAAATTCTGATCTAAAACCAGGTAAAGATAGTAAGAATGTCAAAAAAATACATCAGTATCAATAAAAATTATGCAAAATTATACAATCAGTGTTTCTAGCAGCTTGGAAAATTTGTGGGTCACAAAAGAGCCAATTTTGGGGGTGGGGCATAATTTAAGAAACTTTAGGGGGTCATGGTCCTCAAAATATAATTGGGAATAACAACAGAATTTAAACCTAAAATCTTTCGATCAAGCAGTTCATTTGTGGAAAACTTCAGTTACTGGTCAAACACAAATTCGGATTTCTAATAACTTGTTCAATTAAGCCTACAACCACCTTACTAAACAATTTTTCCAGTTTTATCATTGACTAAATATAAGCAAAAAAAAACATACTATTGCACAAAACACAGAAAGCAATAGAAGGGGCATTCACAATAAATATTGTGTATATTTCTGTATCAAACAAAAATTAAGGAACAATGACACAGTGGATTCCATCAAGCCGAGTTGTTTTCCTTGTGTACGTCAATGGGCGACTATTCGCCCACTTGGTCACATAGACCAAATGATTGGCTAAAAGATGCAAGCAGATTACTAACTCATTCAACAGCACAGACAAAGTACAAAGTCAAAATGCAAAAATGCTTACGTTTAGGTCTGTGTAGCATTTGTTGTTCTTGACATTGGCAACCATTGAGACCAAGACCTTGCCGACAACCCATGCGCTGATCTTCTTCCTCATAGTGCTGTTTTCCCTTGGCGGTGCTGGGTTATGTCATTGGTGTCAAGGCACATTGTCAACAGCACATCTTAAGAAGAGTTCATTACCAACCAAAGGATAAAAAGTAATGGTGTCTGTCTTTTGGTACACCTATTGTGTCATTGGTACACATTTTGTGTGATGTTTTTATCACCCAACTCATGACATACATTGACTCTTAGTGCAACTTATCCTGCAATCATCTTATATAACACTGTGCAAAATGACTTAAATAATTCATTATGCAGAAATCACAAATTTTGTTTCTATTTATTTTCTGCATAATCAAACACATTCATTGATTTTATTGCAGGAAGAAAATGCTATGCCAGAATGCTAAAAGTGATGAATTAAATATAATCCAAAAATGAATGTGACATATACAGGCCTGATGCAGAAACACCACCCCAGTAGGAAAACCTACAGGTGCCCGGGCAGCTTTCGACATGGTGTAGCCATAATGTCTTAATCAAGTTTTTACTGGACATAGCATAATCATCCTACATGCAACAGTGTTCAGACAAAATGTAAAATCAAACAAATGCTCCAAGAATCGTTATTTCAGTCTGTCATGATCCAAAAGCTAGCAAAATGAGAACTTAGCCATACACTAAATAAACAAATGTGAAGATAACCATCCTTGTTTGTAATTTAGCTTGCATGTTAACAAGTAGAACATTCCATGATGTTATTCCTTACTATATGTTTAGTAAATAAAGACAAAATCCTAATTATAAAAAAACTTATCAATGCTTTACATCAATCAAAATCAATCATTCCTAGCCCAGCACTCAAAAAATCAAAAGAGAAAAAGAACTGTCAAGACACTATGCGCCCTGGCACCAATGTGAGGGCCCAGATCTGAAGACCAATCATCTTAGTGCTGAAATAGAAGGTGTACACACATAAGAGGCATATCTTACATACACTGATGAAAAATAAGATCACAAGCCATTCATATCAAATGTCAAATTTATATCACAGTGCTCCAGATAGTGTGGGTACGTGCGTAATTCCCACACAGAAATTTGCCATTTACGTTCAGCTTAAGCATTGTCATATGTACATTTACGCACATTGTCATACATACATTTACGCTTAATTTGTTGCAATTTGGTAGTTAGATATGCTCAAAATTGAAAAATAGGTGCGTACATTTATATTATATTCTTTAGTTAATTTATCCACAAAATGAAGCATAACAGAATTTCGCTATTTCAATTTTTTGACACTAAGATTGTGATAGTACACTATTCAGCTAAGTTTAAGGGGACATAACTCTGTAATGAGAGGACACTGGGCATGAAAATTGTGTCTTGCACATCTACACTTCATGGTGATAACATATTTCAAGTTTCATTGAAATCTTAATCTTAAGTACTAATGAGAGTATTGATAAAATTTGGCTAGTGATGAAAAAACAGCTCTTTGCCGTCTTATCAGGGTACATCAGTAACAGGTGAACATTCACCAGATAATTGCTACATGATATATAAACACAAAAAAACTGTCACTGTTTAAACTAAGTACATTTTTTCATGATTCATGAAAATAAGGCACACTTTTGTCACTTTTTTACAGATACATCTAGTTGAATGAATAATGCAGTAAAAACCTCAATAATATGCCTATCTTTGGGACCAAAATAAATTAACTCCAATTCATTTCTAAGTCTAAGCAGAGACATTGATAACAGAGATTGGCAACTTAAGGTGGATCGAGGGTTTCCTCCAGAAAAATTGTCAATTTTTTAGATGTCAACGTACAATAAAGAGTTTTTGCATGAACAACTGTTAAGGTATTGGCCAACGCAGAAATGATATATTCAAATGATATTTCCATGGAAACCGGTCAAAAGCGCCACCTAGCGGAGCGATATGTTTTTCGTTGATTTTCACCTTATTTCCTGTACTGCTCAGATAATATTGTGTATTAAGTTATGCAATTTATATAACTGCAATGCTGGATCATTTACAAATCCGAAAAAGTCAATAATGTTACATTTTGCTGCCATTGTATATTAAAAGACATTTAGCGAACTCTGTAGGGGTTGCAATTTACAATGCCAAAAATTTAGACATTTTTCTCTCAGTCGCGTCAGTAGTGAAAAAAAATGTCCCCATAATGACGTTTTGACGTTGATTAATTTTCGATACGCCGGGCGGTCATGGATATTTAAAGCATTGATGATGAAGACTTGGTAGACCACAGCATTAGCTCATCCACAAAGTTTAAATTTTCAATTTATGACAATTTATAGCAAAGCTACAAGGGGAAAAGTTACAATGAGTCGTTCACATAGCTGGTGCCGCCAGATGGCGTTTTAACGTCGTTAAGTTGCTAGGTTACCGACGTCAAACTGTAAAAAGAACTATATTTTCGTAAGCGCTTCTACTTCAGGTATAATTCCTCCAAATTTCATGCCATTTTAACAAACTTTCTTTTTTGCCGAGCAACACCACAAACTACCTTAAAATATCATGTAAGACATCATTTTGTAAATTCTGTAGCAATTAAAACTCAAATACCAAATAACATACATATAAATATTACATTGAAAAACTCTGCAGTTATAGTTTACATAATAAACTTTCAGAAAATGTAAAATTTATGCATATGATATAAGTAGGTAAGAAGTTTTATTTCCTACAAATTTTTGGGAAAAGTAATAGTCACACGCGCTATAACATAGGTAACTAGAGCTTACGCAGAGGTGACTAATAGTAATACCCCCACTGCCACTTTAACACTAACAATGCAATAGTACACTATAACGGCTTAAAGTACAAGGGGACATAACTCTGCAATGAGTGAATCACTGGGCATGATAAACTGGTTCCCGTTGACTTGTGTGTACAAAGCCAACAGTACAGCCTAAAATTTCCAGTACGCTGATTGGTTAATTTTAATCGGAATCCGGGCAGAATTCTGCCCGAGGGATCTCGCGAGACACTGCATTATCGATGCACAATGCGCGCGTAATTTAAATATTAGAGACAGATAAGGGAACTGGATAGTTATTTTCGGGAACACTTAATAATTAAGTAGCATTTAAATACACACAGCATACTTAATGTATTTTGAAATGGAATACCGACCCTTTAAAAAATATCTAAGAAATATTTTTAAAATTGAGTACTCGATCATGGCCAGTGTGTGAGATTTTTTTTCGCTTATGTAGATTTTTATAATTTTCATTATTATTCGTTGAACTGTAAAATAACATTAATCGTTGCAATTTTTTTAGTGTTACAACCTGATTATATATTTTTATAAAATTTATATACATATGCAATGCTTATAATAAATCTAAAAGTAGTGCCCAATCTGAGTCTGGACTACATGTTTTAAAATTAATTGATGCAAACAATACAGTTGATAATCAATTGACCAATATATCATAGTCTCAATTTCAATACATGCATTGATAAAATCAAGATAAGTAGCCAATTAAGAAGTTGTTATGAAATATTATGTAACACGACCCTCTCATTTCCTGTACCCTTATAAGGGAGAAATATTTTATGGATCATTTCATCGAAGGGGGTCAATATATCATTGAGCACTCGTGCCTGATGCCATGTTAAATTTACAATGTACAGCATAGATCATAATCTTACTTCTAATTTAATTCAGTTCTGTATAGGTGTTAACGAAAAGAAATTCAAGTAACGAAAAGATAATTTAAAAAGTTACTTGACATATATACTGATATACATTTCGTACATATTTTAATTGTAAATAAAGAAAAATATGTTTTGAAGGAATTGGTATGTATACATATTAGACCGAATGATGCATATATATTTATACATATGATTTTTTTAAAAATGACAACAAAAAATAAATCAAGGCATTAATTGATATTTTTAAGATATGTATCTTTGATATGTTATATAAGACTATACTGTAACGAATATTCACATAGTAATTTCTAGCATCCAAATTTTTTTTATTTTGAATAAAGAGTATCCAAAAGGTATTCAAACATTAGCACCAACATCTCTGCGTACATTTATCAGATGTACGGAAATCCCCAATGTTTCTCGAACGAACAGCAACCAATGAAATAGCTAAAACGGGTTGACCAATCAGCATGCTGGATATTTTAGACCGTACCTGTTCCTTTGGTGCTCTGCAACATGGAATGGGAACCAGTTTATGGGCATGAAAGTTGTATCTTGCACGTCTACTTGTAAGACACTTCAATTATTTCATCTTGCAACAAAATTAAAATATTCCCTTCTTGTTATCAAAATAGAGCAGTAAATGATTATCAGAAAACATGCATCCAATATGCATCTTTTTTTAAATCTTAATTCCCAAGGTTTTCAACGCAGATCAACAATGCTCCAAATGTCATGTGCACAATTTAACTTAATCCAACAATTAAAAGATAATTTAAATTGAGATTGAGAAAACAAGACCATATCTGATTATCTCAGGTATATCAAAGAAAAATCAATAGCAGGAAAAATTCAGTGAAATTCATTATTTAGCATTTCTATAAGATTCAACCACAAATAACTCATCTTTTCAACCAGTGCCTGCACATAATCCTGTAATGAGGGAGTGCAGTTTGAGAAGAAGAAGAAATTACAATATTTCATAAATTTGTTTACAAGTCAATGTTTTCATTCATTTAACCAAAACATTTTGTGACACCAATTGTTATGAAACCTGCAGGGTCAACCTAAATATTTAAAGACATTGAGCCATGAATGCAAGGTATATTCCACAGTGGGGGGCTAATAAAACAGACAGGGTCATTCATAGACTAGCTTCAAATTACATAATCAGTCACTATTTGACTGATATATAGCTACTGTATAGATACTTTAATTGATTCAATGTTTAATTAATTTATCCTTTTTTTTTTTTAAAAAAGTTGTTTATAACAAAATACAAAATATTAATAATAAGACAGCTCATTTAATATGATTAAAGGAATTAATTATTCAAATAAATGCTCTTTGCTGCAAACACATTTGCAAATACTTGTGTCCCACACCAATTAGTTAGGGCTGGATAATTTTGATAATTTATAACAGTCCATTTTGAGAAATTAAAACAATAATATCCTAACACCTTTACCTGTTATATATTTCTAACCAATATATTTTCTTAAGCAGTACTGGTACAAGCATAGTTTCTTTGCAAGTTTTTTAAAAATTATGAAAGCTATCTTGTAAAAGATTATTTTATGAATGAATAGAATGATTTGATTTAGAAATAGAAGAGTTCAGTTGCATTTTAATATATAAAGAAGAAACAATTGTCAGGAAGACAATCACTGTTATATTCTAGGATATATTGAAGTCTTAACTGTTCTGACATAATCTAGTAATTGAAGGATAACATTAATTAATTACATAAAATCAAGGACTTATATATGTATGTATATAAGTCCTTGATAAAATGTTTATAAAAGCAACAGGAAGTTATCCATAAACTTACTAATTATCACTAAAAATCAATAAAATGTATGACCCTCTATGACTAGGTGTCAAGTCTACAGACACTTAGTCTGAAAATACGGGATTAATCCCATTAGGGGCAATAAAACAATTAAGAGATTAGACCTCATGTGGATTTGGGGGGGGGTCACTTATATAGTAGCTGTTCTTGGGGGGGGGGCTCACTTATATAGTAGCTGTTCAATATCTTTAAGATCTATCAGCAACAGAGCAGTGAAATTAGTTAAGTATAGTTCTTAGCCATAATTTGTGTACAGAAGAAACAGAGTAATTGTGAGTTTAAACAGAAACATCAAAATCTACCTGCTACAAATCCCATATCAATATAACACATTGTAATAAATAGACAAAACACAACTTTCAAATACTTTTGACCCCTACTAAACAACAAACTAGGGTCACTTCCTGCTAAAACATGAGTAAATCTGATTGGTCAGCACCCTCTGTTGACCACAAAATATTTATCAATAAAAGTCTATGTTACATTACTATGATTGAAATTACAAAACCTTGAACAGCAAGTGTGACTTTTTCAATAGGAAACATACCTGCTAAACACAAGTTGAACTATAACCTTACACCTTCCAGAGTAACTGTAATACTTTAACAGTTACTGTCATTGTAACCTATTAACACTTATTTTCTAAAGTTAAATAAGTAAAAATACATTATAATGAAGAAATCACTCAATTAAATAGCACATTATCAAATTTATCTATTTTTTTACTTCTTCAACATTCATTATAGATTACAACATAAAGTTTCACAAGAATATGTTACACACTTAAATAACATACATACAATCAATTTTCAAGCTTTCACCTGTTTCCAAAAAGTAGTTTTTAAAAATGTTGAATAATTTATAATTTACAATATAAGCTTACAAATATATAAGAAACTTACAAACAATTTTCAGACTTTCAAATTAATGTATAATTACTAAAAGATAAGCTTCACATACACTTTTTACAGATTTAACTGATTACAGTACGAATATTGAATTATATGTAACATAGAAACTACCTACAAAAATATAAAAAACATACATATAAGTTTCATACAGCAATTCTAATGCTTTTACAGTTACAGATGTAAGATTCCTTTAAATACACAAAATATTCAAAGTTACCATAGTAATGAAAATGAATAAATACTAGTGATATGAGCAATTTTTCTTAATTTGCTATGTGAAAGAGTGTTCTTGCAGTTGTCAAAATAGCTATTTATATGTATCTTATGTATGTATGTATCTTAGGAATACAGGGGTGAAAATATGAAAGTTAACTTTTTTTTAGCAAAAGTGAAAATAAAAAGATTTTGGTATGTCCAGTGTGTAACTTCTACTGGGCTGTATTGAGAGAGGGCACTCTGCAGAAATTGAGTGCATTGGATGGAAGTTGCAAATGCCAGTTGCTACAAGAAACAATAACATTGTTGTAATAACCATAACAGTATATATATATATTTATATAAGTCAAGCCACATACAAATTCGAGTGTAAGGAAACAGGTAATTACACAAACAAGTTGTATTGATCTCTCAGTGTTGGCCAGGTCTCCAGAGGTTTGCAAATTTGTTCTAGGTTTTGTAAAAATGAGAAAAGGTTCCAATTTTATTTGCATGATATTTTTCACTTAGGATGTAATGTTGAAGATAACATTCAAACGTTCATGAAATAAGGTTTTTTATTTATACTGTTTCAGTTAAAATGTGATATTTAGCTAACAAAATCACCACACTGCATGAAACTGACCATCTTCTATTACTAAATATGACTTCTGATCTAGAAAGAGATGGATTATCATTTAAAAAGAATTGTTCAAGCCAATGATTGTGTTGTCTCCAAAAAAGTTGCAACATACATGTAACTGCAATAAAAAAAATAGATGTGAAATGGTCTCAGAGTGATCATAACAAAATATACACAATTTATGATTTCTTATTTCCCTTTTTTAGCTCACAAGAGCACAAAGTGCTCAAGGTGAGCTATTGTGATTGTATGTTGTCCGTTGTCCCATGCGTGTGTCCGTCAGTGCGTCAACAATTGCTTTAAACAACATCTCCTTCTTAAGCAGTTGGGTCAGTATCAATGAAACTCAACAGGGACGTTTCTTGCATGAAGCTCTACCGAAGTTGTTAAAAAAAAAAATTTCATTAAAAATTCTGGTTGCTATGGCAATCAATAGGAACAACTTTTAAAATCTTCTTGTCAGAAACCACAGGGCCTAGAGCTAAAATATTTGGTGTGTAGCAATGTCTGATGAATGTCTACCAAGTTTGTTCAAATTTTCCCCTGGGGTCAAAATTGGCCCCGACCCAGGGGGTCAAATGATTTATATAGGCTTATATAGGAAAACTTTAGAAATCTTCTTGTCCAAAACCACAGGGCCTAGAGCTTAGATATTTGGTGTTTAGCATTGTCTAGTGGATGTCTACCAAGTTTGTTCAAATTATGGCCGTGGGGTCAAAATTGGCTACGCCCCCAGAGGTAACTTGATTTTACATAGACTTATATAGGAAAATTTTAAAAATCGTCTTGTCAGAAACTACAATACATAGAACTTAGATATTTTGTGTGTAGCATTGTCTAGTGGACCTCTACCAAGTTTGTTCAAATTATGGCCCTGGGGTAAAAATTGGCTGCCCAGAGGTTTACTCTATTTTTATAGGCTTACATAGGAAAATTAAAAAATCTTGTCCAAGACCACACAGCCTAGAGCAGAGAAATTTGGTATAAAAATTGGCCCCGCCCCGGGGGTCACTTGATCTTTGTAGGCTTATATTGGAGAATTAAAAAATGTTTCTTGTCAGCAACTACATTGCCTAGAGCTTAGATATTTCGGATGTAGCATTATCTAGTGGACCTCTGCCATGTTTGTTCAAATGATGGCCCAGGGGTTAAGAATGGCCCATCCTCATATACATCATAGGAAAAAGGTGAAAAAAATGTTCTTCTCTAGAGCTCTTTTTTCTGGTGAGCAATATGGGGCCATCATGGCCCTCTTGTTAAAAATAGGTAGTTTGTGCCCTATATTCTATGGTTAATGCGAAAGTGTTACCAATGAAGTTTTGAATCCTTTGTGATATAAAAAGGAGTTTCTTAAACAAATTTCCAATTAAAGTTATGTGGTACTGTAAGTTCAGCTCAGTTGCCCATTTATTTTGTGATTTTACAGATAAATTAGATTTATGATAAATCTAGTATTATCAAAAATCCTAAAATGGCATGCAAGTAATCAACTGAAGCCATACTTTGACAAACATTCTCTAATTCACAAAACTATGGTGGCTGATTTGACTTTGTCGTATTTCGCTTTTTCGCTTTGTTGTGGCGAAAAAGCGAATGTACGACAGATGAAGGGCGACAATACAACACCAAAGATGTGTCGTGTTTTCGCCTAACATCTGTCGTATCTTTGCTATTTCGTGGCAAAAATGCAACAATGCGAAAACACGACAAAGTAAACTTTTTTCGCATTGTTACATTTTCGCATTTTCTTCGCATTTTAGCGTTCCGGTAATACATGCGCAGGTAGTTTACATAAACCTTATACAAGTTGATGTGCATGCGCTTGTACAAAGGAACATGAAAATGCAACAATGCGAAAATGTAAGACAAATGTAAGACAAAAACACGACACATTTTTGGTGTCGAATTGTCGCCCTTCATCTGTCATATTTTCACTTTTTTGCCATGACAATGCAAAAATGCAACAATGCAAAGATACAACAAAGTTGACTTTGTTATATTTTCGCTTTTACGCATTTTCGCTTTGTTTTGGCGAAAAAGCGAAAAAACGACATGGCATTAATCAGCCACCATACAAAACCCAGTCAGGTTTCATAACAAACCACTCATTTGAGGCATGCGCTAACAGCAATTGTTGATTCATGGATTGATGCCACTTTAATGAAAACAACCTTGTATGAAATGTCTTCCCTGACTTAACAAAGGCATTTGATTGAATAAATCACTCACTTCTTTTTGAAAAAAAAATGACTGAATACAATATTCAAAATCAGGCTCTACAATGATTTAGATCGTATTTTTCAAACAGGACACAAAAAGTGTCAACATCAGGTAAACTGTCATAACAGCAGGTGTTCCCCAGGGTTCTGTGCTGGAGCCAAGTCTCTTTGAACTTTACATTAATGATCTGCCTTTGCACCTCCAAGTTTCAAATTTCATCTACTGACTTGTTTGCTGTGCAGTTGGACATTCTATAAATGAAGTATGTAAATTTCTTCAAAGTAACCTGACTCTTATTGAACAATGGTGTGAGCATAACGAGGTGATGCCAAATCCCCCCCAAAAATTAAGCCATTTTCATTTCCCCCATCCAATAACATCTACAATTTAGGCCAAGAAAAGAAGGTAGGTAGTTAGGAAAATGTTGTTTTTTTTGGGGTTTTTTTTACTCTATATATATTTATACTAAAGGCATGTTCAATTTTGTATTAGATTAAAAAATACCTTAATATTGTTTGCTTCAATTTTAAACATTCATCAAAAAGCTTTTAATATTAACACATCAGTTTATGTACATTTAAGTTAAATACTCAAATTTAATATTTTATAATAAAAACAACTTTAAATCTAACAATTTCCAAAAGAAGTGCCTCTCAATGTTGTCATTTATTCATACCAGTATTTTACAATATATTCACAAATGTGTGTTTGTGCTTTTCTGATGTTTGTGATATAAAATTCTAGAACACTTTTTTCTGATTTAGTTATTATATTAAGTAATAATTTATAATAAAAGATGTACACTCTGATGTATATGTTGTACGTTGAGGAATTGTGTCAAGTAAATGGACACAGGATCGCGATGGTCTTAGCATTAAACATAAATCTGTCAAAATATCTACACTTAGCAGAGCACAAATAAATCCCTCAATGTCAAATATTTTGTAGGTGAAGTGAACCAGAATTGAAAACATTGTAAGCATTGTAAATATTAACAGAATAAAAAATATACAGTTACTTAGCTTCAGTCAGGGTTCGACACTTAAGTTTTTTCCATGGATCCCAGAGGACCCCCAGATCTTTAAATCAGGGGTCCTCCAAGTTTCCTGTTTATTAGGGTCCTTTTTACATTAAAGTAAACAAATGTTGGTATGCTTCTTCCTGAAGCTTTATCAAGTTAACAGACATCTTTTTCCATTTCTTTTATGAGCTGTACGTTGGTCAAAAGCTGTACATAGCTTATGTTATACTTACCACACTTGGTACACAAAACAATACAAAAATGACAGGCTTGATTTGATATGCAATATCTCTTCTTTACTCCGAATTTGCTCTAATAACAATGTTATTGACACATTATTTAATGGATTTACCGGATAGGTAAGTGTAAAAAATAAGTCTTGACATAATTTTAATTCAATGAGTGTTGAGAACTTAGTTCATATATTTTTTATTTCCAAATTAAAGCGTCTCAGACCGATTTGAGTAGCAGAAAAGGGTTAAAAAATAGGTCTATATATGGGCTATAAATGTTCCAGAAATTTCATAAAATTCAGTCCAAAATCGTTAAGAACGTGTAAAATGTTACAAACCTTCCTGTATGGCACCATTCTAATTACCCCCATAAACAAGTCAAGGTGCCTGCAGCGATCTTATGTTAATTCAATCAATCAATGTCTGTCAATAGGCGGTTGATGGTAATTAGTCCGAACATGTGGTCGATAAGAGGAAAAAAATTAATTAATTGATATGTTGCGTTATAGTTTTTAAGTTAGCCCTTTCAATCATAATTTGATTGACTGTTTATGACAAATTATGTAGCATGCATTGAATTTGAGTTTAGGACTTCAAACGTCATACCTTTCGCGGTTAACCTATAATATTGTCAGATGTGTTTTGTTTCATTTAGTATTATTTCGGTCAAATCAAAGGCTGTGAATTGTTTCAGAAGTCATAATAGAAAACAGCATCAAAGAAATTTTCATGTTAAATCTTCAGATTCGTGAAACTTGATATGAACAGTCAGCCAATACCTTAAAGTTTCTTATTGAATATGTTTTCATTCATTGTAAAATAACTCACCAAAATATTGTGCATGCATGCAAAAATTTGGTGACTTGTTTTAAATGTCTTACTTAAACCTGGCTGTTAACTTTAATTGAAAGACCCAATGAAATATTTATAAATATATACATGCAGCGTCATATTTCAAATAGCATTTACAACAATCATTAAGGGCTTACATGTTTTACTCTAGTATTAAGAAACTGAAATCCAATCAGATGGTTTATTTTCCAATTTCGTGTTAAAATTTGATTTTGTTCACATTTATGTATAGATCCATTTATGTAGTCCTTCAGAATTTATCTTCTTTACTGGATTTTTGGGACAATGCTTTATTGAGGCAAACAAATGTTGAAATGGGCGCAGCTGCCCTATTGTCTTAATGATGGCTTTTTCATCTTCAGCTGATGACATCACTTTGTGCTTTTGTGCACGATGAACAACCATAGTATGATCGTCAAAGTTATTGCAAATTTTCTGCATTCCATAAAATGCAGAGCTTCTTTTTCACATTGAAGCCTCAGACTTGTTAGAACACATTGCCTTAAGGTGACCTCTTGTCAATCTAACAATGTCCATACAGACTTGAATATGCCTGACTTTTGCTCATCAAAGCATTCTGCTGACGAAGAAGACGGTGTATTTCTAGAGCATAGTTACTTAGATCCGGTATTATGTCCTTTAAACATAACCATCAGTATTTTCAGAACAGCCAGTAACCAATCTCTGTCGGGGTATTTCACCACGTAATTCAATTTCATTGAATAGAACACCTATTTGTAATACAAGACTTGCATAGTCAGAAAGTGTGTCACAGTTTTCATGCTCTAAGTTATTGTCTCTAAGTTGACATGCATTGAGAATGTTATCCGAAATCAGTTGTACTACTTTCTATAACCAAAGTGATACAGAGTCACCATCTTTTGAAAATTCAATGTCAGGAACAGTGTTACAATCATTAATGCCTAATTGCTCACATGCAGCCTCAGTTAAATAAGCCTTCACAAAAGATATTGTAAGATCTTTACAATGATTGTAATGGTTTTTAACATCATTACCTTCAGCGTCTTTCCTTAACAGACCAATCTTTTGTGCAGGGAGAGAACAGGGCTTGGTGTCTAATGTATTATACAAAAGTTGGTAAAGCACAGTAAGAATAGACATTTTCAAATGGAAAAGCTCAAATGTTATAGGTGTTAAATGGTGAAATCGCTCCGTTTCAGTTAATGCTGCTGCTCTCAAACGCTTGGCTCCTGAAAATCGTTCTCAGGTTAACTGATCCCCGCCAATAAGAACCTGCATTGGTTCAATGTTTGCACGATTGCAAACAGAAGTAACTAGGTTTTTGTAACTGTCAAGTATTTCGACAACATCTGAATATTTTTGTTCATTTTTAGACATAATAGGAAGTGGGATAACTTTTTGTTTTTCTCTGAAACTCAGGTAATTCAGCAACTCACCAATAATTGGTTTGTTTGCTGTTTCTTTTGCAAACTTCATCCAGGGGAAGAACTCAGTCATGACTCTGGTGGCAACTAGCTGGGAGATATCCCTTGTCAGTATATGAATATATTTTTCTTCTAAGAGGAATGCTGACACAGGCAGTGCTCGTAGGTCACATTGTGGTGTATGGTGGGATAAATGACAAAGACATAAGTTTTGTATAAACACCATTGAGCCAAACCAGTGCTCCATATGAGCTGCATTTCCTCTAGATTTACGTCCATGGGTTAAACCTACATGAAAATTTATTTTGTCGCCAACAATTCTAAATTTCTTTCCAGTATAAATGGAATCAATCAATTCAGTATCAAAGTGTCCAGATACTTGATCCATTGTATATAACATTCCTGAATGGCTTAGAGTGACACCCAATGGTTGAAGTCAATTTTGTTATCATTCTGTTGACAACCTTGGATTAAAGTGGACAAAGTTTGTCCAAGTTTATCTGTTGTTCAACATTTGAATAATAAAATGTTTTTTAGTGACTCTAGTTTCTGAATTTGTGATAACTTTCCAATGTTTTATTCAATGCAGGAGAAATGCTAAAGAACCCAAATTTAATATTAGTACTTCATTTAATTTCTTCGCAATCTAGGAGTCAAAACAAAGCATACTATATTTCGAGCAGTTAACAATTAATTTAAATGCTAGTTAAAAAGGCAATTATAGGTATTAATATATATACTAAGTAAAGTATTGATAATACAAAATGCTTTTTAAATTGAGCACATGGTCTATTTTTTTCCTCATCTACAATCATCTGTTCATATTCACTTGAACTAAACAGCGATATATTGTTACGATCCAGGGGGTAGGACCCTTCTACAAATGTAGGTCTTCAGTTGGATATATTCTCATGTGCAACCAGTTTGATAAACTAGCTGTCTCAATGTCAGTGTTTGGTTCGGTAGCTGGCTATTACTGAATAAATTCAGTACACTATTCTGACACTAGACAGACAGATAAACGAACAGACAGAGGGACTATGTTTTCAAAATTACTGATTGTGAACCTGTTTATACTAAAGTTATGTAATGTGTTTTAATAGTAAGCACTCAACTTAGCAGTACTATCAGCAATGATTCTGATCTTAACAGACAGACAGATAAACCGACAGGTCATTTATCTGATAAATCACAACAGATATATTAAGTTTCAAGTCATAAATAATTTATTTATGGAGTTTTATACTCAATAACAGCTCTTAAAATATGATAACAACTTTATGACTTAAGTATAACAACAAAATGTAAGGATTTATTCCACTGATACAACAGAATTAAATTACCAGTGAGCAGTATTATACACAATAATTTACAATTGAATAAGACAAAGTCTTTAAACAAGAGGGCCAAGATGGCCCTATATCGCTCACATGACAATCACTGTTCACTCATTAAAACATTGTTTTGAACCGGTGACCTAGTTTTTGACCCCAGACGACCTATGTTCAAATTTGTCTTACATATCATTAAGACAAACAGTCTGACTAGGTTTGGTGAAGATACGATCAAAATTTGACATCTACAGTGTTAATAAGGTTTTCCTAAGATTTGACCCTGTGACCTGGTTTTTGACCCTAGGTAACCCATATTTGAACTTGTCCTTAATATCATTAAGACAAACAATCTGACAAGGTTTGGCCAAGATCCAATCAAAACCATGACATTAAGAGCTTTTACAAGATTTTTACCTAAGATTTGACCTTGTGACCCAGTTTTTGAACCCGGCTGACCCATGTTCATCCTTCACCCACATATCATTGAGGCAAACATTTTGGCAAGGTTTGGTGAAGATCCAATTAAAACTGTCACATCTACAGTGTTAACAAAGTTTTCCTAAGATTTGACCTGGTGACCTAGTTATTGACCCCAGATGACCCATATTTATACTTGACCATTATATCATTTAAACAAACGATTTGACAAAGTTTGGTGAAGATCCAATAATAACTGTGAAATCTACAGTGTTAACATGGTTTTTCATAAGATTTGACCTAGCGACCTAGTTTTTGACCCAAGATGACCCATGTTCAAACTCATCCAAGATATTATGAAGACAAACATTCTGACAAGGTTTCATGATCATCCAATCAAAACAGTGACTTCTAGAGTGTTCACAAGGTTTTCCAGCAATTTGCCCTAGTGACCTAATTCTGCTACAGAAATTATCCATTTTCAAACTTGACCTACATATTATTTAAATAAACATTCTGACAAAGTTTCATGAAGATGCAGTCAAAACAGTGATTTCTAAAGTGTTCACAAGGTTTTCCCTTATTTGGCCCTGGTGACCTAGTTTTTGACCCCGAATGGCCCAATATCGAACTCGTCCGAGATTTTGGTGATATTAACGTTCTGACCCAGTTTTGCTACAATTGGGCTAAAAATGTGGCCCCTAGTGTGGTCACAACATAAAGTTTGACGACGCACGACGCACACCGCACGACGCCGGACGCCGGACGGAGAGTGATCCTAATAGCTCACTTTGTCACTTTGTGACATGTGAGCTAAAAACTAATGCTTCAATATCATACAACCTTCCGAAAATACAGGCTTGAACTACCTTAAGTTTCTCAAATAGCAGTTTAAAAACTCACAAAAGCCAAGTCTAAAGAAAATCTACTGTATTGAACTTAAACATTCCTGCACTGTTAAATATTTATGGCAAAGTTACCAGAAATCAGAATTTTTAACAATCAACAACTTAAAATACGTTAAAATTTACTTAAATGTTAAATCTCTCGTTTAAAACAATACGTCTAGCTATGGACCTGTAATGACGTAGTATACTACTTAAATATTGATGGTAAAAATCTGTTTTTAGAATTTCTGAGAAAAAATGCGTAAGGATGTTTACCAGGCAAAATAAGAATCTGAACTAACTAGAAACACAAAAACTCTCAGCTTTTATACTTGGTAGTGGTAGCAACTACCAAATACTGGTAGGAAAGACCAGAAACTGGTAGGAAAGACCAGAAACTGGTAGCGCGTTGCTACCACAAAGAATACTGGTAGCGACCCAAAATTGGTAGATTCTCATAACAGAAAAAACATGACTGCTTACAACAAGGAAAATTACTAATATATATTCATATACATACTAACCAAAGTAATTATCTCTGTAAGTTTACTAAGCTTTAAATAGTAAATAGATTGTTTTCTGTGGCTGAAAATAACTTGCGATTCACTCAAGCATTAACGCTATGCAATGATGCAATTCATATACACACAGCGACGCTAGACAAACGTTTTAAACACAAACAGTTTCATGTTAATTAAATGGATTAAACAAACGGATTAGTGGTAAATGTGTGTCAGACATACTGATTTTGTTACATTTTCATTGTGTATCAAGTGACACTTTCCAAAATTGTGAACTAATACTGAAAAATAAGCGATCGTAATGAACCATCGCCAAAACATGTGGTCAAACAAACAAAGTTTAATTAGGTAACTCGCATCAATAGATTACTTCTGTTCTACTCAATAATGAATGAATGGTATGTAAAATGAAGTTGATATGAATGTCTTAAATAGAATTAAGCACAAATACCCAGGGTATTACAATAAAAATATGTTCAATTGTAAATAGCTTACATCTTACTGTAGTTACAATGTGAAGGAAAAGACTATATGCTAAATAGCTTTGTTGATGACAATAGACATTTTGTGATCAAATAAGCTATACAGATTTGTAACATGGCTGAAAATAACAGAATCCCTTGTGAAAATATTTGTCTGGAAGTAATTATTTTCCAAAGATACTGGTCGGTCCTTCTTAAATTACGTTCAAGAAAAATTAGAATTTAGATTGAGAACCAGAACGAATCGTCATTCATGAGGACAGTTACTTTCAGACTGTACTTTCCATGTTATACTATGTTCCCACTATCACGATTCACATTACAATTGAAATCGTGGACCAATCGTGTTTGTCCTATAAGAGCTTATCTGATCTTGAGGTCAGTCGTGGCAAGCCAGTTCATCATTTTTTTTTGAATGCTTAAAAAAATGTCTACTATTATCACAATCAATTCAAGCGGGATCATCATATCAGATCGTATTGGATTGTCACAAAACACGGCAGATTGTATTCCTTCAGACCGGATCACATTGTACCGCAACAAATCGTATCTGAATGTATCAACCCGCATTACCTTGTATCCAAACCTATTATTTATTTAAAAAACATTCCGCAATCAGATACGAAAGACCAAATGTGGGGTTAATAGCAGATCGCAAAACAGTGGGAACCTAGCATTAACACTTGATATGAAAACTTATGAAGCAATGTAACATAAACAGTGAATAAACACTATTAAACAGTGTAACAAACTGAATACAAAAGAAGAACAAGTGTATAACTGATTTATATTCTCCTTCATTTTGCATCTACATTTAAATCAAATGCAGTCTTCGAATACGCCAGGTCCTGTATTAATTTAGTAGTGATCTGTTGAAATTTGAGCTGATATTTTGTCTAAAACGCATAACTAATTGAATTCCAAAAATGTTTCCTTAATTAAAATACCAAAAGATGTTACGGTATGTAATAATTATTCTTCTATAAAAGTTGTGTTACACAACTAATAACTCAAATTCAGGTTAACATTCAGTCTGGTAAAAGTTAATTTGGTCTGGTAAAATTTGTTTCTTTACAAGACCAAATGTCCTCAGCTTGAAAGTTATTTGTGAAGACTGCAAATGTGTCACATACTCGGATCTTTGGACAAAAATATCAAACAGTAGTTTGCCGAACCATAACAACATTTTCTTAGGAGTTATATACATGTACCTGAAAGGAGGCCTTTTTCTAGGAAAACCATGAAAGTCACACTTTCGAAGTTCAAAAAATTTTGCAATTTATAAACTGTCACAATGTTTGTTGTATTACATGTTTTTAAAGTTTATCTTTGCAAAGAAGCTAGAAAAAGGCCTGAAACTAACATAAAAATTGAACACAAAATCTGAAACCCAACAAAACAAAGTTGGAACAGATATACTTTCTGGCTAGTCTGTTCATCAGCCAAAGTCATGACAGTCATCTTTTGTACTAATGACAACTCCTGGTATTGTGTTTTCATTAGCATTCCAAACACAGTAGATATCATAGGATTAAGTCTCTGAACACATTTGGTATTTCCTATCTCTGATGTTGGCAGAGAAACTGCCAAGAGCACTTCAGCCAGCAATGGTTGCTGTTCTAACAATTTGTAAATGACTTCATGCCATTTGAATTCAGCAAGGTCGCTGAATTCCTTTTAGGCCAGAACACTGTCATTCTTTTGCTGCATATTCAATTGAAATTAACAATGCTACAATAATGCTCCCTCTCAAAGGCGAAGACAATATGTGCGCTGCAACTTCTCTTGTGGAGCTGGAGCCCTAATGAAGCAGAAAATGTTAAACGTTATTCAATATCTCAAAGAAAATGCATTTAAATATTTTCATTGCCAACTGGCCAAAATATCTGTCAATAAATATGTCTTTCATGAAAAAAATGGCAAAAGAACCTAAAAAACATGTCAAATATTCCGTAGGTCACAGTTGAAAAAATTGTTGTACTAGGCTACATTTTTGTCTGGCATTACCAGTATCTACCAAACTTAATTGATAAAGCTGTAATTACTCTAAACAAATATCAATAAAGGTCAAGGTAAAGGTTCTTTGTTTTCAGTTAACCATAAAAATCATATTTATTTGTGGAGTAATCATTTACACTTCAAACAATGTGAAGCTCTAACTAGTGTATACTTTTAAAATAAGTGTAAAGGTCAGCATATGTAAAATGAAAAGGTTTAAATTCAAAGTAAGCAAAACATTTACAGTAATACTTACTTAATTTCTGTCTGATATCATGTATGTCGGCCTCTTTTAACTCTGAGTAGGTCCGTAAACGTCTCAGTGCAGCAGTATTAAGATTTTCAGCACACTTGCATTTTGTCTGAAATGGCATAATCAATTGTAAAGTGATGTTAAACTGTGATGTTTTTTTTGTAGCAAAATGTAGTATTCTGTTTTGTTTTTACAATATCATTAACCAATAGTAAGAAAAATAATTTGTCAGTGTTATCCTTATAAACCAAATATCATTGGTCTGGTTCTGTGTGAACAAAAGAATAGTTACACAATTTAGACAAATCAATGACCAGTGCAATTATTCCTATTTGTATTTCTGGGTAGTCAGTACTAGGGCTGTCCCGATACAGATCTCAGCCGATACAATACGTATTGCGATACGGTACTGGCGATATGCGATATCAACGATACGATATAAACTATTTCAAAGTAATGAAAAACATTGTAATATTAGTGTTTTTTGGGAACTCTGCACACTTGTTTGGTGCTAGAAAGTCATAATTAACTGTTAAAAACGTGTAAAACTAAATTTGTCTTGTATTTAAAGTCATCAATTTGATTCACATATATGTTAGTTGATATTGTGGAAATTCAATAATTATGAAAAATATTAGCAAGTTTTAATCTCTGTCCCATAAATGACCCTATATCAAGAATAGAACCTAGCCATATAAAATTGTTTAAAGAATCAGGGTAATGATTGTCAAATTTATTAACAATACTAAATTAATAGCAGGTAATGAACTTCTGAGACCTTCAACTTGGATATTATGATGACGAGACATATGTGTTCAAAGGTTGCTAGTCCCACCACTATACTTGACATCGCGTTGACACTTCTTAGAGACAACTACGTGCTTGTTTGTTACATTAATCGGCAAACGAAAATGCTGCCATATTTTTATGTAAAATTACATGGTGGCGTAATACAATTTATAAGTCAATATCTACTTGACAAAATCTGAATAATCGAATCAAATTGATTAATAACTAATGTATGTACTTTACAAAAAAGAACACAACTTTGCTTAGTAAATTAAACCCGCATGAGGGCTTGGTGAAGGAGAGGCTTTTAAAGTATAAAATATGTCAGTCAGTAAATATTTTTTACAGATATTACCTTTGTCTGACAGACATTTTATTTTTATTCCTGAAAAGTTGCTGCTAAAGAAAAAGTTATATTTCAGACAAAAACACCTGGTTATCTATAAAATGGGAGTAATTCTTAAGACATGGACAAGAAATATAGTTCTTCATCTAGTTGGAATAAAGCAGCATACCAAGTCCAAAGAAAGCTCCTAAAATAAATCCAATGAGAGTAAATCATGAAGAATGACTTTGTATAACTGACTAACTGCTTATTTTGTTCACTGTTTTAAATAAGAGTAAGCAATTACTTTTTAAATGAAATGTTTCTTACCTATTCTGATTAGGAAAAGATCACTCAGTCTGTGTTCCCACACTGTTTCCACATGTCTCAGGTAGAAGTGTCAGATCGCCAAGTTCATCGGAAGCTGAAGAGTTACAGACAGGTTTGCTGAATGTAACATTCAATCACCAAGCTGCCATCTTACTGGATTTCCCTATTAATAATCATATACTTTTCAATTTGACAGGTTGCATAAAGTTCCCTTAGCATTAATTAAAGATTAGCAAAAGCTGCATGCAGCCACGACACTTGTTTTTTTTATTCACAGTCGAGGTTGAGATCAATGAACTTTGCGTCATATGTGTTGTTTGCTGAAAGTTTGCTGAATATCTACCGTAAACGCCCATATATGTGTCGCAACAGTGTATAAGACGCAGGTAAAAAAACAGATGAAATCCTAAGGAAAATTTGTGTAAGAATGTATAACATCAAATTACATACCTATCTGCGAAATTGTAAGTGTCAATTTTATGCAACTAACTAAGTGTCAAGGCTACCAGTAATCCTGTATTTCTTAACAACTAACATGTGGCATGATAAACAAGAGGGCCAAGATGGCCCTATATCGCTCACATGACAATCACTGTTCACTCATTAAAACATTATTTTGAACTGGTGACCTAGTTTTTGACCCCAGATGACCCATGTTAGAATTTGTCCTACATATAAATAAGACAAACATTCTGACAAAATTTGGTGAAGATCCAATCAAAACCATGAAAACTACAGCATAGACAAGGTTTTCCTAAGATTTGACCTCGTGACCTAGTTTTTGACCCCAGATGACCTATGTTCGAATCTGTCTTACATATCATTAAGACAAACATTCTGACAAGGTTTGGTGAAGATACGATCAAAATTTGACATCTACAGTGTTAATAAGGTTTTCCTAAGATTTGACCTCGTGACCTGGTTTTTGACCCTAGGTGACCCATATTTATACTTGACCATTATATCATTTAAACAAACGATTTGACAAAGTTTGGTGAAGATCCAATAATAACTGTGAAATCTACAGTGTTAACATGGTTTTTCATAAGATTTGACCTAGCGACCAAGTTTTTGACCCAAGATGACCCATGTTCGAACATGTTCCAAGATATTATGAAGACAAACATTCTGACAAGGTTTCATGACCATCCAACCAAAACAGTGACTTCTAGAGTGTTCACAAGGTTTTCCAGCAATTTGCCCTATTGACCTAGTTTTTCACCGGAATTGACCCATTATCAAACTTGACCTACATATTATTAAAATAAACATTCTGACAAAGTTTCATGAAGATCCAGTCAAAACAGTGATTTCTAAAGTGTTCATAAGGTTTTCCCTTATTTGGCCCTGGTGACCTAGTTTTTTACCCAAAATGGCCCAATATCGAACTCGTCAGAGATTTTGTCAATATTATTTTTATTAACGTTCTGACCCAATTTTGCTAAAATTGAGCTAAAAATGTGGCCCCTAGTGTGGTCACAACATAAAGTTTGACGACGCCGGACGCATGACGCCGGACACAGACTGATCCTAATAGCTCACTTTGTCACTTTGTGACATGTTAGCTAAAAATCAATACTTCAGCTGCCAGATTTAAACACACTTTGACCCAATTTTTTTGAAGATTCTGAAGTTTATTTAGTGCGCACAAGGGTGTCAATATAGCCAAATTAAAAACATTATACATGGCCGACATTTTTTTTGCTTCAACCACATTGTTTCCATATTTAACTCAGTTTGCATTATAGAATATCCTTCAGGGCAGATTAATTAATAATCATAACTTTGCCATTTCTTGAGATATTTTCATCAAAAATCCATATTATTGACACCCCTGTGCGTACTATAGACCTGAAAACATTGTACCCCAAATCTCACATAAATTGACTAACACTGAGGCAGGATTAAAGAGCGGTGAACTTTAAAGATCAAAAACATGCTGCCTTCGGTGTCCCTCTGATATTTGTGTGATGTTGGCTAGCAGTTTAAAGATCACATGTGTTTATGACCTGTTTGACAATTTAGCTGTGATTCAGTGCTTTATGTCTAATAACAATAGATCAATAATAGTTTAGGATAGTTGTGGAATTTATGTTTTACAAACAGTAGATAAGTATGAAAAGAATTACTTCAGAATCCATTTTGTTTGAGTCATAGAAAACATGGGATTGAGTTCAACTGCCATGTATAGGACGCACCCAATTTTTGGAAGTAAAAAAGTATGTCTTATACATGGGCGTTTACGGTAATTAAAAATGGCAAAATTATGGTTAACATTAAAGTTTTTGATGATGATGATGACTCAAATGTTGACCTATCATGGATCACAATAGCTAGACTAGCTGAAAATCATTTGAAATATATATACATAAAAATTATATTGTATGCAGCTGTATCATTTGGTTGTAATATTCATATCATGCCATATCTTCAGCTTAGAACATGTATATACATGTAGTTGAATGAAATATTACTACCTGAATGCACTGTTGACCAACAAAGTATGGCAAAATAAATGTTAGAGATGATTTAAAACATATTCTATTACCAGTTTCTGTTTTTTCCACCTAACTTGTTGTACATGTTATTCCAGAAAATGTTTTCAAATTCATCTTCTTTCCATGATGCCAGACTGTATTCTTTCAAGAATGATTTCTCATCAGCCGACCATCTATATGTTTGATTTTTCATTCTAGATTATAGATAAAAGTAAAAATCAGTTTGTTTACAATGTTTATAAATGGGCTGAATAAGGCCTTTGGCATAGCAATCATGTAGATTAAAAGTTAAATGTATTTTAATACTTATTTTGATAAATAATATAAAAACTCAGAGATTGTTTACAGTGGTCAGTATAAAATTAATCACCAGTTCAATCCATTTATTCTCCTTTTTAGGCATCATCCCAGTTGGTGTAGACACAAGCCTTTAATTAACCCATTTCTGAGGGGTACATGAATCTTTGTATCTAACATAGGTGTGGTCAGATCCTGATCTCCATCTTATATCACCAGGAAACCAGGATTCCTTTCTCTAGATTTGATGTATGTGTGATCCATCTGAAATTGGATGTATTCAAAATTAATCAATAATTAACCAACATGTCCCCCACAATATTATGTGTATAAACAAAGCCACTGCTTCAGCCCTCAAAGTAACAAAGTCAGACTTTTTTTCAAAGCTACTGCATTACCACGTTACTTTTGTAGGTAGTACCAAGGACTTATATACATACATGGATTCACAACTGCTAAAAATAGCTCAAACGATATCGTTAAACGATCCCACAATGCATTGTTATACTCGGCAATGTCTGACAGCTGAAATCGGGTGTTTACAAACTTGATTATACTAAAAAAACTCTGGCAATTGGGCACGGGAAATAGGTAAAGGATGCAACAAATTCCTTAAAGATATTGAGATACATTTATAATCCACAAAGTCTAAGCAATGAAAAAGGCATCAGTCGAACATTTTAAATTCCAAGATGGCGGACATCTATTATAATCCTTTCGTCTCCGAGATTAAACATTCAGAACACCACGGATATTTTCGCTGTTATTAACATTCGGATCATCACGGATATTTTCGTATTTTGGCTTTTGTAAACAAGAGCACGAAATATCGTTGATACATAGTTCCCACATCTACAATATTTACCTCCCTTGGCAGCCATCTTAAAAGGCTATTTTGACTAGCATTGGTAGAAGATATTTATATTTTTGTTCTAATAATTCTAAATATAGGATATTCATATGTGACAACTACATTTTCTTAAACCTGATATGGTTATGGTTTTCTGACTTCATGATTAAGTTATACTTTGTAAACTGAGTTGTTTAATAGCCACTTTTTTTTCTATTAAACACATAAGAAATTTGACTTTCAAGATGGCCGCCAATTCAAAACAAGGGAGGTAAATATTGTAGTTGTGGGAACTATGAATTCACGTGTTATTACCGTGGAATTTGATTACTTTTAACTGTTAATACAAAGGTTGTGAATCCATATATGTATATTTATAAGTCCTTGGTAGTACCCCGCCCCAAGCCCAACTTTGGATTTGTAGGGTTAGGCTTTTCTTTGGCCCTTGTGGAGTGAAGGCCAGAGTGGTTGAAAACAGTGCATTGCTTATGCCATAAGGCACATGTAATTGACAAGTTACATGTATTTATTCAGTTTCTATATCAGTTCACAAATTTCCCAGCAAGGTAAATTCTAAGTAATTAATTCAATATTGAAGAATCATGATAATGCAATGTAGTATAAATTTTCAGATTGCAACATATTTGTATTGTTGACAATTATCAAATTTACTCATTTTACATTGACGATGTTTTCAGTTTCAGCAACTGACAGAAATTGAACTATCTTGATACTTCTCAACTTATGCAGAATGTAATATCTCATTATGAGTTAGCCAGTCAGTAGTCCAGATAGCATGTGTATCTGCGTAAAATACGCATCAGAAATGGTCAGATACGCATACGAAATATTACAAAAACGTTCAAAATCGGACCAAACTTTGTTGAATTTGTTTACCGGAGACGATTATGCAAATGCAGTATACATCGACTAAGGGAAATAAATCTTCCATAATTACGTTTATCTAAAAACCAATACGGATCCGTACTTTTCCCGGATTTCGTAGAGAATCAACAACATTATGTTTGCCGATTGTGCCACTAATTACGAGATGTTCGAGGCAAAGACATATACATATGTATGTATAGGTCTTTGTTCGAGGCGTTGATACGTTTGAGAATGTGTTGACAGGTCGAGAAATTAAAGACTAACCGCAATTAAATGGTGATATACTATCAAAGTTATTATCAAGTTTTCGTATTAAATAAGCAAGTTCATGAAACACATTACGAGCGTCGCTCACGAAAATCATACTAGTCCATGAACTTGATTTTTTTTAGATATTTCAACGATAATGTTATATGTTTAAACCTATATAATCACGTTTAAAATTGACACAAAACGTAGACAAAGGCAAGGACTTATATACATACATTGTATGTACATATATAAGTCCTTGACAAAGTTAATGTGAAACGTGAAGTGCGTAAAACATATTGAAACGCTTGCAATCGTATTTGACGGTAGAAACTTTTGAACCGTTAAAACAGAACGAACACGTGATGGTTATATAAACAAAAGCAAACGCACGTGTGTGCTATCGCAGTTGACGTAAATCAGACGTAGACATGTCGTGAAAGAAGTGTGTCTGAAACGGACTGGCCAACAGGAAAAGAAAGAGAAATCGAGAAATTACCGTGATGTAAATGCAATTTGTTTTTCACTTTTTCTAGTATAAGGAACGTAATGGTTTGAAAATGGATGAAATATAAATAAGCTTGGTTGGACTGTGGCATCAGTGTTAGTATGTACATATATAATATAGTATTGTTCTTAGTCATGTACATGTATATTCAAATAATTACACTTTTTCATTTAACGTAATGTCTCATGTTGAAATGAATGCTTCAATCGATAAAAGTTTTGATTGAACACTCCATTACCATAAGTTGTTGCACAAAAAGGCGATCCACTTCAAACCCCATTTCATTGCTGTGCTGACACCGTTATTAGAATGGTAGACAGTACTGAACCATGTATGGAGGCAAATACCTACATTTTATCATATAGTAATGTTTATATAATAGTAATACTGAAAATAGATAAACTCAATTAAGTGGCGCTGTTGTAATGGTCAGTATTGTGTGCTCATAATGATCCGTGTCATTGACCCAGATTTAGGACAGTACCCTGTGGACCCACCTCCATGGACTGCCATTTGCTACTACGAGTACAAGTAAGAGTCTGATTATCATCTACGTTGTATATTGTTAACATTGGTATCAGTCACTCATTGCTATATTGCCATATAAGGGCCCAGGAGGTGAGACAGCCTTCTTAGATGATATTACATAACTATTCTTTTTTGTTTGTGTTTTTGTTTCTTTTCTTTTTGGGACCATATCATAGCCCATTTATTGTACACATAACAGTTCTGTGTAGCCTAATTGATTAGTGACTTGTTTTGATTTCTATAAAACTAATTTTGATATTGAGATGAACATGGAGGTGATTACACCATTGATATTAAAATAAATTATAGAACAGACGTGCACGTGTTCATAACAATGATTTGAAAATGGTTTTACTACCGGTATTTAGAATTTAATAAGTTTCGCATGCGATATTGCTTGTAGTGATTGCTTTATAAGTTTAATAAAATTGTTGATTAGATTTAATTAAACTTGGATCATTCAAGCACTATATACCAGTGCAAATTAAAATTAAACAAATGATGTCGACTTAAGGACACCCGAGTGTGTATTAAATGAGCGTGCCATTTAAGCATGGAGTAAGTGATCTTTATCAAACTGCTCAAAACATAATTAAACCAAAAATTAAGAGGTGATCCGAACATAAGTCTCGCTAGACCAATCAGCGTCCATGAAACGTTAGGCCGTACACATGTGGTCTCTGTAAAGACGGAGTCAACGGGAACCCGTTAAAGGTTAAAGTTTCTGAACGCACAACTCATAATGACAGAGACTGCACAGAATAGAGTAGCAATGTCGTCCTTGGAACAGTTAAAATTATATACGAAAGTTGTCGCCGATTCTGGAGACATAAATGGTTAGTTATATTTGTTATTACAAACCGGATTTGGATTAATTTGTTTCCATGATTTACTTTTTTTATTTTAGATGTTTTTTTCTTGACTTCACCCTGCTCATTTATATAGATTGCCCAACCAAACACTTCATTGGTGACTTATCAAGCATATAGCTATTAATGGCCCAATTGCTTTTTGAATTTAGTAATACAGAACAATAGATAAAATTATTATAATTGCTCTAAAACTATATTTACGTAATGCCTTTCTTTAGCCGCGTCTCATAAAAATGCTGTCAGATGCTTTTTCTTAGTTTTTGCAATATCATTTAAAAAACTGTGTTACATTTCTATATTGTGCTCTGTGAATAAAAACGAAAATTTTGGAATGTTCTGATTGCAAGTAAAAGTCAGTTTCACTGATAAGACATACGAAAATCACAACAAAATCAGACCTCATTTGTCAAGATTAATTTCAATAATTTTAAACCTTGAACTTTTTTAAAATTATTTTTTTAAGTTAAACCTTTTTGTTTAACACGGAGATGTATTCATAGATGCATCGTTTGCGGTTCACACACATATGGTAACATATTCGTCAAAAGTGCTCCAAATCTGTTCAGTTTAAAATTAAGCACTCAGTCAACAGCTACTGGTTCAACACAGACACTATTAGTGCGAACATATCAAAGTTATTAAATTTATATTCAAAGTATTTATCGATGGAATTTAAATCAAGGAAGATTTTCAATTTTTTTTATTAAGTTAGTTTTTTAATAAATACATCTATTTGTGAACTGTCTTATACTGCAGTTTGTAATATTTTAAATTATACGCCGAAAAAGTCGTAAAAAACGGCAATATCACGATGTCGTATCGCAATGTCGCGCGTCGTACTACTGACGCCACAGAACTACGACCGAAGCTGAAATCATGTTCAGATGTGTGCCGATGCATCATTTATCTTAAGAAGTATCTATGAACCAATTGGTCTAAGAAGAACTAAAGATTGCCGAAATAGAAGTGGAGAACTACCTGTCAGATATTTACGTTTGAATAAGATTCCCTAGAGCTAGAACTGAAAAGGGGATTTTTTTTCGATTTTAGAACAACATTAGCAACTTTTATTTTCTCCACCCGTGATTGTATCTTTTATAACTTGTTTCTTTTTATCCTATCTTATTTCAATGCGTGTTTGTTGTTCAAAATAATATGGGACATATGTACAACGTACGTTAAACATGTTTTCTACGTGAATTTTGGTCTTTAACTCAAAATATCACGGGTCAATAGGATGTGAGTTCGAACCCCGGGCGAGGCTAACACTGTCCGTTACAAATTTGACTGATGATATTACATTCTATGTTAAACTGTCCTCCACCTTTGAATTATGTGGGGAAATTTGGCAGAAGCTTACGGATAGAATGTGGTTTGTACTGGTTAAGGCCTAAATGAAGTCCACGGAAGCTGGTTAGGATAACTGCATGCCACGATATAACTGAAATAATGTTGAAAATGGCGTTTAATCCGAAGAAAAAAAAATTATGTCACGACTGCTTATTTTGTTATTATAACTTGCTCCAGGCACCGTATATCAGCATGTTTTAAACCATTATAAAATCGTTATTTATACATACATGTACTCGTATATTAATCTGTAGTTTCAGAAAAACACAAACAGTACCAGAGACGTATACCTCTCTGACAGTACATTAAAAATTATACAGATAAAGTTTCATTACTCTAAACAGATACAATGTATTGTATAATCCCGCGTAATTTTGGATAACCCCTTACAAATATTTAGTTATATCAGCTCTTTGACAGAATTCCTTCTTAAGGATAAATAAATTTTCGACGAAAATTCTGTGAAGTTGTCTTTTTTTTCGCTCTTTTTCAGTCATAACATAAGAATTCATTTATAAACTGTGCGCGCATGTTCATGTGTATATTACGTTTTTCTGACCTATATATACACTTATTCGTTTCATGATCGCTTTCGCAAGAAACACGATTTTTGAACTGACCCACTTTGTGTACTTTATAGACGCCACATCCCATGTCTCAGTCTGTACGTAAATGTACTTTAATATTTTAACATTCGTAATTATCAATTGTAGAGCAAACCATTAATCATGTACTACTGATTGTCATGCAATAAATTATTTATAAAGTACATTTGTACATTATTCTGTCTATGATTATGTTGTCATTGGAGTGCATGTCTGTCAGAAAAAACAACACATAAATTTAAAAATTATATTCATCCATTCTAGACGATACGCCTGTTTTTTTTCTTTCAAGTACACTTAGGATGCTTTCTTTACTGATATAATTTTGCAAATTGTTTGTAAAGCAAATGGTACAGGACACAACAGTATAACCGTATTGTTTTAAAAAGAGTTATCATTAAAGATAAAATAACTTACTAAAATTAAAAACAACTGTAAGAATATTTTTATTAATATTTTCAACAAATGATGTCAGAAAGTCAGTACATATACAGTGGACCAATCGTGGCGTTTGTAGCAGATCGCACGACAGTGGGAACCTAGCATTACATATCATATGATATACAAAATGTACATGTATGATGCTCTGTACATGAAAAGACAAAAATCAGATATGTTCAATTACAGCTCCGTAAGTTGATACATGCATGTAAAAGTTTGATTATACATGCAGTAAGTATATATTGAATAACAACATTTTCAAACTTGGCATGTTATTATACTATGACTATGATGTTATGCGCGTTTTGTCTTAATTCGCGCCATAGTTATTTTTTCTTTATGAGGACAGTCTCAAAACAGCATCAGACCTCATGTAAAAAATGATCTATATTAATTTTATACATGTAGTATATTTACTTAAATGTACGTAAACAACCTAGGTATCACCGATTTATCTGAAAATGAAACGCCTGTTTAAATCAAATAACTCAGTCAACACAAGGTAATTATAATTTACTGTGGTTATACATCAAAATGTAAAACAAAATGCACTGATTGTACCGGCTTGTTCATTTAGGTCAACATGTTTCTTATCAATACTGGGAGCGGATGTGCTGAATGCGCATGGGCAAACAACATGTGACAAAATAAGCGGTGTTTGCGTGCGAATCAGTGTGTGCTAGTGGCCGGTTTGATACTCCAACTGATAATTTTTACATTGTCTCTTTATGGTGTACATTTCTGCATTCATTTATTTTATATTTACTGCTTTTCATTGTATATGCATGTAAATAAAGACGCATTATTTATAAGTATGGCTTACATAGAATATTGTAATGTATGCACTTTATTAACCAAGGCTAAAATTAAAAGTGATCCATCATACTAGTAATTAAGGTATTCGCATCATAATTGTATAATTATGTTTTATAGGACAGTGAGTTTTAATTGTCTACTCTAATTGATGGCCCCCTAAATACTTTTTATCATTAACATCGAAATCCCACTTGATCAAATGAGCATGCTATCGAAGTACATTATTGTACACGTTACAACAAAAGCGTGTATACGTACCAGTTGGTGTCTGTCCTTCACAGACACTAATTAACACAATGCATGACAACAGCGCATGACTGTATACGCAGTGTTCCGTTCAAGACGCCAACGTTATTAATTTTGTTCCCACGTTAATTAATGATACACCGAACTTCGTACCAATAGATTCATCTGTTAAAACTGTTTATCGAGCGATGTTGCACCAGTCCAGAGCAGAGTATACTTTATTTCAAGTTGAACTTGTCAAAGTTCAGCGTGTTCTTTAAAGTTTCTTCTAAAGGCCGGTGATGAGTTTGGATGACCAACCTATCGTCCTGGTTGTAATTATTTTGTTCACCAATTTATATCCGGTTTGCGTAAATCGTGATAAAGGTTAATGGGTTCACCCAGGGCCAAAAATGGCCTTTTGTCAAGTTCTGTTACACATTATATATGTATGTTCTCTATTCACCGTGTTTGGTGAAAACGTGGTTTTAAAAGCTGTTATTGAAAGTGTTGCCATGGCAACGTTTTGCTATAAAAAAAATAAAAATATTTCATTTCATCTGATTCTGTTCAATGGATGAAATGCAGTCAGTTTTGTTGTGTATGTTATGAAAAGGATATTGTCAGTATTAATTAATGTATTCTTTTAGTAAGTTATCATTAAAACACCCTCTGAAACAGGGCTAATATGTTGTCGCCTATGTGATGTGTAATATATGATAAAGTAATGTAAATAACACAAGTTAAGTCAATGTTTTATTCCTTCATTCAAAGGAAATAATGCACACTGACTTTAATCAAGTCGGTTAAACTACTGGTTAAACTAATGATGCAATAACTATGTTACTTATGTTATATTGTATTACTATTATGTATGTATTTGCAGTGATTGGTCAGTATAAACCTACTCCTTGTACAATAACTACGTTACTTATGTTATATTGTATTACTATTATGTATGTATTTGCAGTGATTGGTCAGTAGAAACCTACTTATTGTACAATAACTATGTTACTTATGTTACATTGTATTACTATTATGTATGTATTTGCAGTGATTGGTCAGTATAAACCTACTCCTTGTACAATAAGTAGGTTTCTACTGACCAATCACTGCAAATAGCATGCATTAAATCTGAGTTAAGGACATCAAACGTCGTACCGTTCGCGGTTTAAATGCGGGCGAATATTTTTTTTCATTTCTGTTAACATCAAAGGCGGTGAGTTGTTTTAGAAGTCGTAACAGTATCAAAGGAAATTTGGGACGCTGACATTCAATGCTCAAAATTTGCAGACTATATATTGTGAATTTTTTTCGTTATTGTTCGCCTTTTCAATTTATTATTGAAATGGCTCAGCGCAATTTATTTGCAATGTTCAAAAAGTCAAATGACTGGGCTGGCAACCCTGAACTTAAAACTCGGGAAAACCCGAAAGACACTGATAACCTGCTTGGCAACCAGGTTATGATTGAGAACACTATTTATTTGGCTTAAGGAAATAGTGGCTAGCTGCAGCACAACGCAATAAATAAACGAATATACTATAAATTTTATTCAGATAAACGAATACAAATCTCGCTACACATTGATTACATGCAGACGCTTTTACTCGATTAACTGCATGAAAGTTAATCGAACGCACACTAGACAACGTAATGTATTTTCGCGACCCTTTCTATTTAGACATTGTTCTTAGTAACTCGTATTTTGAGTGTAATAATACATATTGGAGCTTCATAATCTGTTTGGAATTATATAAACTTTGACTTTCACTCCTAGATGACGATAAACCGCGATTGATACACATGTTCACTTTTCTCCTCCCCCAAAATGGTTAAAGTATTTGTCATTTTCATTACAAAGGCATACGCAAAAAGTATTTTTCTTCCCACATAAATGACAATTCGTACAAAGTAAATTTCAAGTGCTGGTGTTTCAAAGATTCAGCTAACTACTTTACTTCACCGCGGACTATTTTGACACGTAACCATTATTGCTTAGGATTTTCAAAAGAAACGTAAAAGAAGAATATACTTATGTCTATGATTTCTCAATATGGTTAGGTTTGTGACGTTGGGTTTTCTTTCTTTGCTGTTGACGAGAACATTTTAAGCACGTTTCTTTCATGATAGGTCTACGGATGACTCGTTTAGTCTACGTTAACTTAAAAAATAGTACAATGGAATGCTAAATCTTTGACTATTGTGTATCACGTCCCGTGTACCTGTGCTTATCTTTTTTATTTTATTTCAGGATTTTAGAGAAGGAACATGGAATACGTTGTAACATGACTTTGTTATTCAACTTCTATCAGGTAAGGTCTAAAATATGTGAAATACGTTTCTATCTTGTGCTTTTTATCAGATTGTCAAGGCCTGAAAGAATTATTTATTTTGTTTCTTACTAGGTTGCAAATTAGGTTCGCGCTTGAAAGCATGCAGAAATATAAAAGATAATTGAGAAAGTAGATATACCCTTCATCGGGCAGAATAAAAATCTAGGGTTGCTTTCAGGTAAAATTCACATGAGGCGAGAATCCAAACAATATCTGTTTTTTTGTTTTTTTTTGTCCTCCCACCACTTTAATTTATTGTATTATGCTTACAGGCAGTGGCATGTGCAGAAGCTGGCGTGACTCTGATTTCACCTTATGTTGGTCGCATCTATGATTGGTACGTTCAACATACAGACCAGAAGGAATTTGGCTATCTCGATGATCCAGGTAACATTATATGTAGTTAGCTAACCAGTCTAGAAATCCTGCCTTGCTATTGGTTAATTTTAACTCAGAGATGTTTAACAACCAATCAAATGCTTAGGTTTTCAGGCTGGTAACTTTGCATACAATCACCGTGCAATGCTATATTTTAGCAATTTGACGCAAATCCCAATGAGAAAAAGTTAACTCAATATCTTAAGCAGACCTGGCTCTACATGTTTTCTCTTGTGCTCCTTTCAAATAGGCTTACATCGCTTCCAAACTTTTGGCATTGGCCTTTGTCCCAAAGGTGCCAGGTAATATAGCTCAGTCTTATGTTTTCTTTTTTTCTTACAAAGTGGTCAATTCTATAAGGAAAATGTATATATATTGGTTTGAAAGTCGATATCATCTAGTTTCAGCTTCAAAACTGTACTTGTTTTCAGGTGTGAAAAGTGTCAATCGTATTTACAATTACTACAAGAAATTTGGTTACGAAACAGCTGTCATGGGAGCCTCATTCCGAAATACCGATCAAATCAAGGGGATTGTTGGGTGTGATTTACTCACTATCTCGTACGTATTAAAAATGACTTTTTAGTCAGTCTAATTTGAATATTCATGTTCAATATTTTTTTTAATATTCATGCTCAATATAAGTTTGAATATTCATGGTCAATATTATTTGAATATTCATGTTAGTAGTGAATGTATGTATTAGTGTTTGTATGTTTTGACTATTTTGTTAGAAATGTACTTTTTAGCACAATTACTGTTTAGCTGGTTCAAACCCAGAACTTATATGAGGTATTAAAACGGTTATCTCAATTTCAAAGATTAGCTACAGATCGAGGGTTCAACGCAACAGTGTCGTAACTCATATTGATATAAGAACAAGTTACGACAGTGTTGCGCTGAGCACTCGAGATGTATATATTTGTTGTATAAGACCAAACAAACAACGTCTTGACAGCTATACTGCAATAAAGTGTAAACTAGACAGACTGGGAATCGATTTTACAAATTTGTGATTAAACATTTGTCCCTATTTGAAAATGATATTATGTCATACGAGTTAAATTACATGTATTGTGAAACCATTAAGCAATTTAAGGCCATTAAATGGACAGAAGGAATAATGTCTAAGACGGTTTATAAGTAAGACTTAACTGAATCTGTTTTCAGTCCAGCCATACTTGAAAAGTTGTCCAAATCACCTGAAGAATTTGGTCAGCAGCTTAGTGAAGAATCAGGTATGGTTTATGTATTTCTTATGTATATGAAAGGATGAAAAGAACCCTCTACATTGTAGTTTCATGATCTCATCTATTAAACTTATTTACATTGCCCTAAATATAAAACATGATTTCAACAAGTTATATCATGCATTATTTTGATGACTGATTCTTGCCTTTCTAGTTAATACTCTCATTTCTCTAAAGGATTGTTCATCTTTCGCAAAACCCTACAACCCAATATCACCAACCCACGTACAGTATCATACAAAAACGGGAAGAGTATGCACATGTCTCTAGAGACAACTTCCTTGGAACGATATGAAGCAAAGTTTCGTTCTACACAGATTTTGGCTTTCTAACATAAGTAACGTCTTGGTTTATTTCTACATTAACAGTTACTGTATTCATTTCCAGCTATGAAGCTAGATATAGATCGAGAGCATGTTAATGAGGAAACATTCAGATGGAAGATGAATGGGGATAAAATGGCTAACGATAACCTGTCAGAAGGAATTCGTAAATTTGCCATAGACGCTGGAAAGTTGGAAAACATGCTGAAATCACTTCTCCAATAAAAAGGTCGAGGTCAATGTGCTGGTACCATAGCTGTGCTTATAATTGTCTAATTATTACATCATTCAAGTTTCTATTATATAGTATTGATGATCAAATCTTTCATTTTATTTTTTTATGATGAATTCTTTCAGAGATGAAGTTTTTATTTGGTTTGAAATTCAGTACGCAAAATAAATTTGGTATATATGCTCTTGTATTTGTCTGATGATGTTATATATTTCTGATGAATCCCTCAGATGCAAGTAACATGCTGAAGCAAGCAATACTAGATGTAGATTGTGTTCAATTGTGTTTTAACTGCTGTAGATTATCATCCTTATTGAGATGTTTTTTTTATTATATTATCTCGCTTTGTATTTGCTTACTTAAACATTACACCAGAAGAAAATTCGTTGTCCGCTTCTTAAAGGTTACAATAATAAATATTTAATTCGTCAGTATTTGGTACATATAACTTAATTAAAGTTCCTTATTTTTGCCAATGTTTTGTACATGTATATGATTGAAACAAACCATGATTTGTATACAATGTGCTCTAAATTATTGTTTCTGGGTTGAAAATAAAACAGGTCATCAGCATATACTGAAAAAAGATCAGCGTTTGTAATCTATGCTTTCTCTCCATCTTTGTAATCTATGACATGTAAGAAAGTCCTTATACGATTGATACATTAACTTGGTATATCTAATTCCAAGCAAAACAAACTGGTCATGACCTTGTTCAGACCATTTTACATAATATTGATGCTAGCTGGATGCTGTGGCCTGTTCGTGATCACAACGGAGAAAGTAGATACAGTGGCAAAAAAATAGGTTTTCAGACTGGTAGCTGCTAAATGACACTTCCATGTCATGGCCGTCATCGTCAATACCCTTTAATTTGTCTGATACAACACGTACTGCTTCTGAATTTCAGTACAAAAATTATCTTTGTATAAGTATTCGTGATCATGAAGACACTTGTACATTACAGCGTTTTTTAAGTGAATATTTTACAAATTTAGAGCTAATCTAAAATAAATCGTGATGTCCAGTAGTTAAAGGTGCCTTTGCCTAACAGAAAACTGATATGATACGTAAGTGAAATGTTTCACCCATGATCAAAAACAACTCCTTCAGTACTAGTACGTCCCGCTTAGTTAGCTCGAAGTGGTTGAGAGCGTTGGTCTACTGATCAAGAATTTGTGAGTTAGAACCCCGGGAGAGGCTAAAACTGTCCGTGACAAAGACTGAAGATAATACACCTTACATTAAATAATCCGTCCCATCTCTGAACTAAGTGGGGTAGCTTGGTACAAATGTAGTAGCTTTCGGATAGAATGTGGATAGTACTGGTTAAGGCCTAAATGAAGTCCAGGGAAGCTGGTTAGGATAACTACCTGCCACAATATAACTTAAATAATGTTGAAAATAGTGTTAAATCTGATGAAATAAATTCAATACGAACATTTCATTGCTTAGAAATAGCAGACATCTTAGAAGTTCAATTCTCCATAAGTATGATCCTTTTTCACAAACATTTGGTAGTAATCCGTTTCCAATAGTTACATATTCTTCAACTTGGAACTCCTACGGCAAATTTAAAAAATAACTACATTCGTTACTATACTTCGTTCATTTTAGGAAATACCGCATAATGTTTGATGAATGCGTAACGCATGTTTTATGTTAGAATAAAACTTCCGTTAGATATGTCAACAGTAAGATATACATATATGGTATATACATTTATACTTCAATGTACATGTAGTATCTAATCATTTGCAAAGCGCAAGTAAAATTGATATATATGTTACTATTCTTTTTTTATGAATATTAATAAGTCACACGTGTGTTTGATCAGTAATATCCTACATTCCACAGAAATGACGCCATGAAATTAAAATTGCCGGCGATATTAATCGCAAAAAGAAGTCTGGATGTACTTTTTGTAATTTATTGTAATTTTAGAGAACATATTTCAAAAAAGCTAAGCATAAAAATGTCAGTCAGTTGCGAAAGTTAACAGGAATACAATGGCCAGTCATGTCCGTCTGTTTTTCTTAGCCTGTTCCTGTATCTCAAGTTTTATCCAAACATGACAACTTGCCTCAAAGCAAGTATAGTATAGAAGTCTCATAGAAACCCTTTTCGCTGGTACCGTGAGCTAAGGCTTGGCCACAGCTAGTATGTTCCATTTTTCCTGAGCATTATAGATGTTGAATGCGTTTGTATGTTGGTAACAGTAACTTTAAAATTATAATAATTTTTTTTTTTTTATTATTATGTTCCTCTCTTACGGGGACTGTGAAGACATATATTATATGCATTCCGCCGACATTGGTGATAACATGGTCAAAGATAATTCTTTGATGAGTACCCACATTATCAATGTTTGAACCAAGCCCGGCAGTGAATGCAAATGGCCATGTAAACAAAATAAAAGAGAAATGATTTACAGACGTACTAGTATACCGTACCCCATGGACAGAGACTATTATAGGAGCATGATTGTCATAAGATCACTTGAGGAATTCCTATAAGATCTAACAATGTACATAATGGTAGCTCGGATTATTTAGTCATTGTATAAGGCAGTTTGGTCTGCCATATATAATCCTTGTACAAATGCAAAGATTATGTTCGCCCAATGATAATTATCATTAAGCACATCTCTCAGTCAATCGGATAGATTGACAGTATGTGTGTTAAGTTTTTAGAACGGCCTTTATATTTCACTCACATTTCGACTGAAGATATAACATGCATTGTGTAATTCAAATTGTGTATTTTGTTCTAACTTCTACATCTGATTTAAAACACCACATGGAGGACTTGCCAGTTCCTTGTGACATTTACGTAATTATTTTATAATAATAATATTTTAGTACAAATAATGATAAATATAATAATACGTATTAAAATTAAAAGATTAACGGTGATGCAGCCCAAAGTACTATGTTTTTCTGCAGCCGCCATGCAAGTGTTAAAGTTTCCCGTTCCATGTTGCAGTGCAAATCTATGTAGTTCAGTTTCAATGAGTACTTTCAGTACTTTGATTTTATCAGTTAACTCCCTTGATTACTCGCGGAGATTTGGCGCGTAAATATGACATCGAATTTCGGTGAACTGTAATTGAAAACAGGTAAATTCACTGGTTTATCGTGATTGGTTTACATGTCAGATCATTTCATATACTATGTACAGCTTCGTTTGATCGCTGATATTATATTTTTGTCAATAACCTCATATGAATTGGCTAGCCACGATTAGAAAATTTATATTCTCTGACATTTGTTTACAACTTGTCTACAAGCCCTCCTCTTGCATGAACACTATTGGTGTAGACTATGTCTGTTTATTAATTTACTACGGTAACCATGAATTGAATTTGATGTTTGGGGAGTCCTTCAAGCAGATTTTTGCCAGACGTTGGCTGGATATGGGCTGAATTTCCTGCACACACTGACAAAATCCGTTCTGTTCAAATTATAAAACTTGAGAACAGAGTCTGAGCTAGCTTAAATCTTAATTTCATTCTCAAAGTATAATGTTCGAAAACATAAATTGATTAATATTAAAATTGATAAAAACATGTTCAAATGAATATCGATATTGTCTGCTCAAAATTAGCTTAGTTCTATACATTAAAAGACAAAATTAATATGAGATTTGATCCAGGGAGACCAATGCCAGGTAGTGAATTCAGAATTGGAATATGTTGCTGACAAAAATGATGAAGTTACGACCATTTAATTTTTTACAATTAGTAATAGTACAGTATACTAGTGCAAAGAAACAAGAGAACTCAAATTATTTTGCATTGTCTGTTGATAAAATGTCAATATTAACCTAGTTGTTGCGACTCCATGGCAAATTCCCAATCTCCACATTCCCAAAGAGAAAAAAATCACTGCCATGCATTCTAAAGAAGAGATACACAAAGACCTAAGTATATTTTCCAACCAGAAGGCCGTGGGGCCGTGGTTAGCCTGCAAGAAGTTGACAAACACTCGAGTCTCGACATCAGAATCACGCGCAACTAATAATAATAATGAACTATAGGCTGTCAAATGCGATTGGATTCATTTATATCTATAGAGTATATGAAGTAAATTTCAGTTCTTCAGATGATGACTGAAGCAGATAGTCTCACCCCTCCACTTTCCCCTGCAGAACTAGGGATCAATCTAGAAGACATGGTGGAATCTGAAGATAATGAGTTAGGTGGAGATGGTATGTCAAACTTAGTTCTGCTTAAAATAAAAATAATTTTTATGCTCCTGTAATGTCTGCATTGATAGATCAGGGCATATTGTTTTTGGTCGGTCTGTATGTCTGTCTGTTTGTACCAAACTTAAACCTTGCCTATAAATTCAAAATGCAGGCCTTCTGTATGCCAGGTATTCTCCCCCATTCCACAAGTAAAAAAGTATTTATTTTCCCCCATAAAAATATTAGTGTTTCACAATGCAAATCCCATCCCTCCATCAAAGGGACTTGGCCGATACATGAACTCCAAAACAATTAAAAAAGGCTGAAGTGCTTTCACCAACAATCATCAAACTTCATATGTTCGTTCCTACAGTTCCTGTGCATTTTCAGGTCAGTAGTTCAAAGGTCAAGGTCCCCCTGGGGCATTGTGTTTAAAAAAACATATATTGTTTAGTATAGTTGTAGGAGAAATAAGAGGCATTCTAAGCTTAATATGGTCATTATACTCTCCGTGATTCTGATATATACTGAAGATATAATTATGTAATTAGCTACTTTTATATAACTTTGAATAGACTTTACACATTTCTAAGTGTTTTTCATTGAGCCAAGTGTTATTTGATCAGACATAATGATAAATCATTAACTTACTTACAAAACTGGATTCTTGAAAGAACCCAAATAAGTGAATTAATTCTTATGTTTTACAATACATACAATCTACATAAATGATAAAGAAATCAAGTATTTAAAATCAATGTTGGATTGAAAATCAATATGTTATATGTCTTGGTATTCAACCAAGAGTGTTCAATGATTTTCTTCCAGTGCTATTTCAACATGGTGGATTTTAAGAATGTTGACATCTTGTAGTCTAAATGATTTTATAGGCATTTTTAGTTTTCTGTTTTCAAAGAATAAGTCCAGCTATTGTGATTACTGGCATTCACTGTGCCATCTGCGTCTGTGCAAAACCTTTATGTAGCTCATAACTCAGAAACTATAAACAGTAATAACATGAAACTTCATTGGTGGATAGATCTCACTGAGGTGGTGAACAGACGAGCGTTGGCATCGCTTGCGGCTGCGGCACTCTTGTTTAAGCCCTAAGGCTACAATTTCAACATATTGTTTTCTTTTTGACATTGCAGAGATGGAGGCTCATTGTTTCACATGTGGAGAAGAGTTCTATTTGTCAAGGGGATACATTCGTGGGTAAAAACTTCATATAATTTCAATAAATTTCATATCCATTAGCTTAAGATATAATTCATAATATTATGGAGTTTTTACTGTTGGTATTACAAAAAATCTAGGAAGTTGTATTTTTTTTTGTACACTGCAACCGGTTGAGGAAATTATAGAATTTGTATTTGTCAAATTCTTAAAGAAAATGGAAGATACATTTCAATGAAAGCTCATGGAAAATATAACAAAAACACAGTAATAGTCTTATTTAATAAAAATATAGGTCACTGCCTCATTTGTTTCACCCAGCAGTGTACTACTTCATATTTTGTAACTGATTGCCTTTCATTGTAAACTTATTTTTCTTCTTCACAATGTGTACAGAATGGCAATTTGTTCTGGTCCAAGACAAACTTTGACTAGTTCCTGGCATCAGGTTTATTGCAGACTGACACAGTCATCAATGTATTTATGAATTCATTGAATATTCATTTCAGACTCTTAAAGGACGGCCCTCATCAGAGCATTTATGATACTAAAGAAGTCAGCTTGTTTTCATATACCTGGCCAAGTTTAAACAACAGTAATATGGATAGACTCTTCCTGTTAATGAGGTCCGTATTTTTATTTAGTCACAACTTTTTAAATCACAAAATATTTTCCGATTTAAACGAAATTCAGCTTTTCCAGAAATCTTTTTCTGATTTCTTTTTTTATAAATCTGCTATCTGAATTTTTTGGCATCCAGATTTTTTTTAGGTTCATTCTATTTTTTTTCAGTCTTAAAAAATCATGTCTGCATATAATGTAATATATGAGCCATGAGAAATAGAAGTTAAATTTGTACTTTTGTTTTTTCTTTTTTTATCCAGACAACAGATTGGAGAGCTGCAAGCATTGGCTGTAAAATCTAGACTAACTTTAATGAATGGTAAAAAAGCAACATTCATTTATTATTTGTTTTATTATTTTTTCCATATTTTTAGCTCAGCTGTTTTTGAAGAAAATCGAGCTTTTGTGATTACTGCATTGACTGCATCTGTGCAAAAACTTTAATGTACATTGTAGTTCATAACTCAGAAACTATATAAAGATGTAGCGACATGAAACTTCATAGGTGAATAGATCTCACTGAGGCAGTGAGAACAGACAAGCATTGGCACCACTTGCAACGCTCTTGTTTCATATGGCTTGTTATTTATTTGGTAAAATATCTGATGTTTGTCAGAAGATTAAATCATTTTTTTTTGCCTATGGTCATAATTCTTATATATAACACTGAAACTGTAAAACAGTTTCAGAGGAATGTTTGTTACAATCTTTAGAAATAACAAGGCCTCTGTGGCAAATGACTAGTTATTATTTGATACTTCTTACATAAAAGATTGTTTTCTTTTCAGACACCGCTACTGATGGTAGAACAATAAGGCAGCAAGTGTGTAATTTCTTACAGTATGTTTTACGCTTTGTTCAAAGGTACTCGTATGAACTTTCTTATCTATTTTAAGTCGATTCAGTAAACATTTTAGGGAGAATTACAACTAAAGTGATTTTGTACTTGAGGCTCTAACTTTTTGCACTTATTAATTGTGTATATATCTTGTACATGTACACAACACAAGTACTCAATCATGCTGATAGTAGTAACAGTAAGCCTTTAGACTTGGGTATAACTTAAATTTCACTGATAATATTTTGAGCTGTGTCTTCTTTTTCCCATCATGTATTGATGATATTTAAAGCGCAATCCTGTTAAAATTATGCAAAAATATTTCCTCTATTTTAGTGGAAACTTGTCACGCGCTGACGTAGAAATGTTGATCAGCAGTTTACGGACTGTGCTGCTACATTTGGGAAGACTTTCAGACCTACCACATCATGTGATACAGTCCACATCTGTTGGAAACATGGTACAAATGGATATTTATAGCCATATGGCAGTATTCTCCAGAAGCCTCGCTAGCTGACAATATTGCCTTCTACTCTAAAAACCTAGCGCTGGCTAATTTTTGTCAATCAAAAAAAATTTACACCAAAAATTTAATAATTTGTGAATGAAACCCGCTACAAGTTAAATTAAGCCTGCTAGTTTGAATCTACTGGAGAATACTGCCATATGTAAACAACAGCTTATGGTGAATGCATCTTAGGATTTTTAAGAAAATTAATGGTCTAAATTGTGATGGAGTGGTGATAATTATAATGGAGTGGTGATAATTATAATGGAGTGGTGATAATTATAATGGAGTGGTGATAATTATAATGGAGTGGTGATAATTATAAAAGCAATGACAATATTAATAACTTTTGCATCAATCATTCACTAATCATTTCTTTAATTCTTATAATTATTCAAAAGAACCGTATAGAAATGTTTCCATGGTTCTTAAAATAATGATTATTCAAATTTATACAAAAGGATATTAATATATATGTTTAGAGCAACAGTGCGAAAATGTAAAATTAATGGAGGATTGGTATCAAGATTTTTATTTTAGTAATATCATTTTACTGACCTTGATCATTTAAAAGCTAACAACACCCAGAGATTGATTTCTTTTAACAGTCTATGGGTAATTAGGGCAGTTCCCCTAAACACACATTTTTTTGCCTTATCTGTTAGCCTTATAGAGTACATATTTCGTCATTGTTGCGGACTAAGTTATTTGGTTTAATTTCCTACAGTACTGAAGAATTTTTTTTTCCAGCTTACAATATCAGGCCACTGTCTACATTTACATCTAGATGTCTACTGGAGGATATTATCGATTATTCATTTGGTTGTGATTAAATATCCAGGTTTGTTCTTTACAATATATGACTCTTATGGTCTTAGACCAGGGTGTATTTTGGCTTGTTGCTTCAGTTGAAATAAACTTTCTCAAGACAAATAAAAATTATGAGTGCATAGTCCAAGCAATATTCATTTTTACACATATCAGCATGAATATATTTATTTGTGCACCGTATTACTAACTTTTTAAAACTTAAAACCAATTGGATGATATCGCTATCAAGCCAATCAGTATTGGGCTTTCTGTAAGTGCACAAAGTCGTGTATATACATACATTAATGCTGCGCTTCTTGCGAAAAGTGGGACTCACAGTTTTGATCCTTTGACTTGTGAGTTAAAATTTGTAAAAAAAACTCTGGAATAACTGACTTGACAGCCAGATAGCTTTAGTTCATTGTGTTATTACTGTTTCAAAGATAATCATTCTGTCAATGGTCCATTTTATACATCACTGTCATGGTCAATGGTCAGATTTTTATTTTGTTTCAGAATGCAGATTAAATTCACCAGTTTTCTTAAGCCAAGACTTTCCTGACACTACTTCTTTCTTTAGTCAAGTTTTACACACAATTCTGTGGGATCTGATGTACCTAGCTAATGTTAGATATATCAGTAAGGTAAGTAGAAGACAATTTTGGGATTATTATACTGGGAATCTATAAAATGACAATAAATATGCACTCTCATATATATGCAGCTGTGGCCGAGTGGTTAGGGTTCAGAGCCTTCAGAGCGGAAGATTGACGGTTCGAACCCCAGTGGAGACTGGGTTAGAACTGATGTGGTCATTTTGTGAGCCTTCAGCTAGTTAAATAATGTTTACCATAGGCCCATCTCAGCCAGACGCCTGGCAAAAAGGGTAGTGATTCCGAGGTACTGTGCGATATGTGTCTCATAACTCATAATTGGCTGGCCCTTTAAATAAGGAAGACACTATAATAAACAAAACCTTTACCTCATTTCATGTTTTGATTCTTGTGTTTATATAGTGTATGTTTATGATGCAAGTAGGCGTTACTTTTACTTTATGATCCAGTTTATAACATAACATTATAACATGTGTTTTGGATAATTTTTTCCACTGCCATAAAATGCAAGGTGGACATTTAGAAATTTGGATTGGTGAAATTTTGATGTGATGAATTATACCAAATTTATCTTCAGGTTAACAATGAAGATCCAGTGAAGACATCATTGTTTGGCTGTAGTTGTTTAAAGGAACTTTGGACATTAATACTTGTCATTACTGACTGGAGATCTGATTGCCATATTGGAGAAGTAAGTTTTTGTCTAGGCATGAAATACAGTTGTATATACTTATCAGCGTTAAAAATGCATGTTTTTATATTATGATGTCACATGAGAATTCCAGTTGGTTTAATTTGATTACATTTAATAAGGACACAAACAAATTACTGTTTTATCATGTTTCAATAAATTCACTGGCATATCAGTCCCATTCAGGGAGGTTTTTAAAGCTGTTGAGTATAGGTATGGATTATGGAAGACATTGAACTAAGAATCAGGACCTACATACATGTATTTGTGTGGACAAATAGTTGTTTTTTTGGAACAGAGGAGTTCAGGTTAGATTGCCTGTGTGCACCGATGTTTTCCTGTCAATTTAACTTTCATTGCTTTGTGTTATATACCATACTATGTTCTTCTTACCATTGATATTAAATGTTGTCTACAACATACAATTATTTGTTTCAGTCATTTTGGATCAGTGTTCATCATGTAATGAAATCATCTTTAGATACTGACAATAATGGAACACACACACAGATGGAAGTTGATGGTATGTTGCTATGGTGATAGTGTTCTACCTGGTTCCTAGTATAAGAGACCTATGTGGTCCAGTAGTTATGGTCTCAGACTAGTACAAGCCCCTCACTGCTGTGGGTTCAACTCCTAATCAGGATCAGATAAATTTCACATGTGAGGAAACTGTCCAGCTAGCTTATTGAAGGACAAGGGTTCTACTCAGGTGTACACCTGGGATCTTTCTCCACAGTTTAAGCTGGACAAGTCTCCAAATGAGAAAAAGAAAATTGAGAAAAAAAAAATAATATTGATTATTATCTTGATCCTCTTTTATTATACCCCGCAAATGAAGTTTGAGAGGGGGTATATTGGAGTCACTCTGTTGGTCGGTCGTTGGTCGGTTGGTCAGTCCGCATAAAGTTTGTGGAGCAAACTTCTTTATAAGCTATTGCAATGAAACTTGAAATATGTTTTCACCATGAAGTGTAGATATGCAGGACACAATTTTCATGCCCAGCGACTCACTCATTGCAGAGTTATGTCCCCCTGAACTTAGCTGTTTAGTGCAGTATTGCAGTATTAGTGTCAAAGAGGTGGCGGGGGTATTAGTCACCTCTGTGACAGCTCTAGTTAAGGATTGTTGAAATTTCTAGGAGCTTTAAGTGGATGCGAGAATTCAAATGTATACTGATTGTTTTATTATTGCAAAACATTTTAAGTGAATTACCAGAGTTATCAATCTGTGAAAACGTTCTTATTTAACAACACATTGGCTCTGAACAAAATTTATATTAGACCTATTTCATAACATTCGAATGTTTTTAACTTAAGATTGCAGATCAGTTACTAGCCCTCCAAATGAGTTTAAGACAGAAGATCCAATTGGTCTGAACTTGTGGATGATATATCATTTATCTACCTTATATACACAGACATGGCCGACATCAACTGATTTAGTAAGTATTGTAGTATCAATGGCTATGTAATCAAACTAAGTACTACCTGTGAATAGTGACCACCTGACTTTAAAGACCCATAATTTTATTTCCAATACAAGAATGTACAGTTTTATGTCAGTATTCTGAAAAAAGACCACCTTAAGTAACAACCACTTGTTACACTTGGGAAGGTGATCTAAATGGATGGATTTTACTGTAATTTCTTTATGTAGAGATTTTAAATATTCTTTCGATCACCCAGAATTGTGTTTTTATGCCCCCGCCATTTGAAATGGCAGAAGGGCAAAAAATGTTACCCCAGTCTGTCCATTCAAATTTTGGTTTCCAAACGAAACAAGAAATATTTCATGGATTGGTTTCATATTTTACATGGAAGGTGCATAATAATGTATTACAGGCCAAGTTCGAATTCTGTTAAAAATAAAATATTTTCTAAGGAGTTAAGGCCCCTTTTTGACTAAGCTTTCAGCTGGGGGCATTTGTGTCCTCCAGATTATGTTTAGTTTATGTTTAAAACTTAGGAATTACTGAACAGGCAAAATGCTTGTAGCTTGCCACATCCAACCAGATTTCAAAAGACTGTAATGTACAGTAATATAGGGGTGTCTGTAGGATAGGGTTTTACTGTATGTTATATTTCAGAATTGGACAGCAAAGCCAGTCAGCAATTATCATGACCTTGAAGCACTTGTCAAGAAAATGTTATCAACGGTAAGTTATCTTATTGTTTGTTCCACATATTCTGCCCCAACATACTGTAAATGTTTATTTTCTATGTGGTCTTTGATCGGAGATTTAAGTTATTTTACTGATGTTATGATTTAAAATAGTTCACTCCACTTGTTTGTAAACATTTTCACTTTATTGTATTGCGTTGCACATGTTGTCCGTCTGTCATTTTACCTAAACCTTGTCCAACCAGTAACTAGAGAACAATTTGGCGCTTCAGATTTAGCTAGGAGGTTGGTCATCACATGTAGATGACCCCTTATGATTTTAAGTTCAATAGGTCAAGGTCTTACTGTCTAGTTGGCCTTTAGGCGGCATCCGTGTTTCACAAACATTTCGTTTGTTTAGTGGTCATTGTCTCTGACCAGTCTGTGAGTTATAATCCTACCCTGAACCTGAAATATTTCACATGTGAAGAAGCTGTCCAGTTAATTTATAAAAGGCGGTGGTTCTACCTAGGTGAACACCTAATGTCTTCCTCCACTTTTTATGCCCCCTTAATTTGAAATGGCGGAATGGAGCATTAAGTATTACCCCTCTCCGTCCTTAAGGTCAAATTTTGGTTGTATATAATAATAAAATACAGGTCAAGTTCGGTTTTCATTAAAATCCAAATATTTTCACATGTGTTATGGTCCCTTTTTGACTTAGCTCTCAGCAGGGGCATTTGTGTCCTTCGAACACATTTCTAGTATAGCTTGAAGTCGCAAATTGACTCTGCCTGTTTGTGTGATGTTAAATCCCAGAAAAAATCGCTTTGGTCCTAGGAATCAATTTTACTTAAAGATCCATTTGAATTGTCATGATTTTTGTTTACAGCCTGGAATAACAGAATCTACACTGAGGAAACATTTAAAGACCTGTCTATGTCTTACAAATACCTGGGAACCTAACACAAAGCTTCTCTTAACTTTTTGGGATTTTTACTATAAAAGATTGGTATGTTAGTATAACAATTAATTAACTATGAAATATCATTAAGAAAATATTCTTAGGTGTTCATTGTATGGTTGAAAATATGCAGCAGAGAAAATTGATTTTGTCTTCAGAAGTCATTTTCCATGGCCAAATAATGTTAATCTTTGACATACTCAAACATTTAATGTTATTTCTCCTTTATCATCCAATCAAATAACAGTATCCATTGTTGAATATATATGTATGTCGTAATGAAATTATTTGATAGGGAATAGATATAGCACATGTCTGTTTATAGCAAAATGTTAACAAAGGACTTTTGTCATTGTAAAAATTTGTATAAATATATGTTTGATGATTTGGCATTTTTATAAACTTAATCCTTATGTAAGAAAGTTTTGAGTAAAATGTATGAAAAATTGATTAATGTTTTTGCGAAGTTGATCATTTTTTGCCAGTCTGGGTGATTTATTTCTTCACATCTTGCCTGCTATTTCCAGAATCAGAATGAGTCATTCCAGGCTAACAGAGGTACACTAGATGGCTTAGCATGTGTAGATCAGAGTGTTGTCTCAATGTATGACAGGTGTAAACAATGGACTGAGGGTCACATAGGAAGGTATTGATAAAATCATTTACAAAATCTTGCAAAGTCCTGAGCCTCTGTCATTTTGCGACGCATGTAATTTGTCAATTTCCTTGTGAATGTGTAACAGGACTGTGTTATTTTGTGTTATCTGTGTTTAATTTCTCTTTGAAATTTTTAAAAATGATAAATTTACTTGACCCACAAATCAATTTAGATTTAACAATGTTGAATATCTTCAGTGAGGGGTATAAGAATAACCATGGAAAGCCCAACCAGGCAAGACTTTTGTCTGTAAGGATATATAAATCAAGTTTAACCTGTGACCGAAAGGTGTAAAATATACATAGTCTTGTATGCATAATTGACCTTTTATCTGAGGTTTGGTATCTTACCTCAGTAAGTTAAGATTAAGGATACTCCCTTCTTTATATGGTGGCCCTTACTCACAGGTTGAGCTGTTTGCTCAGATTTTGCCCTGAGAATTAGCTTTTTCAGTATCTCCATCCAAACTACCGAGCCAAGTACTGTGTCTAGAAATTCATGAGAAAAAGGGCGAGGCATTTATCGGTGCTTCACACCGGGCATGATAAAGAACCAGGAATTTTCTCCACTCTCCTGGGCGACTCTGAAATGATCATAGCTCTCAAATGGGCCATTGAACAACAGATAAATAGATAAAAATCAGATTTTACCACACATTTGTGTAGACGTATATTTCCCATTAAAATGTAGTATGTATTTGATATGATATTACATCGATTTTACAGTTCAGAGAAGGAAACGAGCTATCAGATATTTTTGAGAATATTATGTCACCATCTTGGTAAACTGTACAGAAATGGTTCAACTCAGGAATGGAAACAAGTGAAAGGAAGGTATGTTAAATCAACAAAAGACTGGTTACATCATTTTGTGGTTATGTTAACAATCTGACCCTGATCTAAGATGAGTAATTATTAGCATGGAGACCAGGATCTGGTTGGTTGTGTTTGAGTGTCGTGAGTGTAATCTTAAAATACACCTGTGTGAAATAAGGGAGAGAAAGGTATGTTTAATCAACATTCGACTGGTTACAGCATTTTGTGGTTATTTTAACAAATTGACCCTCATCTAATATAAGAAATTATGAGTTCGGACACCAGTCTGATAACTTTAGGATCTGATTGTGTTTGTGAGTTTTAGAGTAATCTTGATATACACCTGTGTAAAACAGGTAAAAGAATGATATACAAATCAAAATTTAATAAAAATCACTTGTGATATTGCTTCTAGTGATTGTTTCATAATTTTGATACTACTGTTTTTAAATAAGAAATACTGTCGACTATGTTTTCATATTTAATACAATTGTTTTAAGGATATATTCCAAGTTCCATGCTCGTCGTATACAAGAACTGATGGATGGAGGTTTATACAATCTGACGGTTTTATTTGTGAGTTTAGGAATGACTGCAGATCTGGAAGATGTGGTAAGGAACTTATTACATAAATGTCCTTGTTACGCAAGCAGGGTCTGTGGTATAAACCTTGAAATGTAAAGATCCAGTGGTTAGAGCACTTGACTTGTAACCTTGCTATCTGGGTTCAAACCCAGATTGTGGCTGGTCATACCCTTCTATAAAACTTTGACAAAAATGTTGATTTTCCCTCCCTATGTGAAGCAGTTACCGGTTCCTTATTGAAGGGTTAATAAGTTATAAGTTAGAATACAATTCAGGAAAACTGATTAGGTAAACCAGCAGCTGTATATAACTGAAATATTGTTGAAATAAATGGCGTTAAACCCACTGTAACAAATCAAGATCCAAAAGCATACTCAGGTAAGTTTTAAAATGGGGTCCTTTTCTATCACTGGTCCAGACCTCTACCAATTAAGCTAACTTGACTCTCTGACTTACAAGGCTGAAATTCCATTTTTGTATTGGGATCCTGTAGTTTTGATTCTGGTATGAATATGCAATGTTTATACTGTATTTTGTTTGTAAAACATTACTAGTTTTAGTAGTTGTGATAAAATTGAAAAATCTTCTAATAAGTTATTAATGAAAATTAGTTTGAGTACAGGGGATGATCTCTGAAGTTAATTAATATTTTGTGTTGTAGGCATCAAAATTGTGTGATTTTTACGACATGTTGGACATTAATTCCATCACCTTTGCTAAGAGATCGGTGGTTTGGCGTGGAGCGTTCACATTAATGCTGGTGTATATCGATCGTGATATGGATATAACATATCTTGCTGACAGGATGTCGTCAACATTCGAACATACAGTCAGGTAACTAGTTGAATCCAAACGTCTGTATTTCAGATAAATGTTATAAATATCATCTGTTATTTTTTCGCTGTGGTTTAAACATTGCTACAACAGCTAGGGTCGTATTTTCCAGCTTAAAGGGGCATACCCTACAACTTGGTGCATCTAGAATCAAGGCAAAATGATAATAAATTAGAAGCTTGTAAAGAAAACAGCCGACGAAGAAAGTTTCAGCCAAAAATTCATCCAATTGAAAATAAAATCACAAAAAATATTAGTTTCCCTAAAAGATCGGAAGCTCTTTGGAATTTGTTGTACAATTTTTGGGTGGAAGTGATTTATTATTCATAGCTATGATTTTTGCGGCTAGTACCTAAACTAGTCATTTTATGACCAAAGTTCTTCTTGCAATTATCCATTATATATTGTTTTACATATACATCTAACACATTTTTACACTTTCACAGAATGTTTGTCAGTTGTAGGGTATGCCCCTTTAAATGGTGGAGGATGACCCCAGGCATTCACCTGTGTAAAACCACCTACTTTCCATAAACCTAATGTGTGACTTTTTTCAGAAGTGAGAGGTTAGTGATCACTTGTCAGACACAATAACCACTTGATCACAGACACCCCAAATTCTTGTATCTGTTTCAGTGATTTTGAAGTTGCTGGCATTGATACCAAACATCATCTGTGGAAACTGATATTAATCTATTTAGAGGGATTGGAAGAAATTGTGGAGACTAGTAAAAGATTACAACTGTCTGAGTATAAGCTATTGTGTAAGTGCTGATAGGTTTTTAGCATAAGTTAATTTTATCAGGCAATAGTCATATCCAATTAGTACATGCATTTGATAGGTAACCAAGGCAATAAAGGAAACATTAATGTAAGTGTTTTCTATTTCATCCTTTGACCATTGGTTCAGTATGAGACTAAATTAAAGTGTAAGAAATTTGTGTACCAGATATTCTCTATTAAATGCTCCTACAGTCTGAACATTTCACAGAACTTCTTTATTTTGTTGAGTTAATCTTTGAAGGTTTCTTGATGTATTAGATGGTGCAATTTTAAAGATTATTGTAAGGGATTTTTATGACAAGTCAGGATTTATTCATTTTTCCTAAGTTACGGGGTCGTGTTAATTAGGAGAGGGGAATTGATTAGGAAAGATTCCACACAAATGTCTTAACTGTTATGTGACAAACTCATGTAAAATGTATATTTACTTTATCTGTATTTTGACGATATAATAAAACTAATATTTCTTTCTCTTTAAGGTCCATCAATACAAAAACTACTTACCATATGCTCGGAGCAGGAACTCAGAACAACGCTCAATACTCTTCATTCTGTTATTATGAAATTCAGGTATACTTAGCAACCATTTCATGGCGATAATCTGTTTATGGGTCAAGGTCATATCTAGGAGATGAAACATTGACTTTGGAATACTCATCTCTGTCTGTTTAGCTGACACAAAGTAATGTTGGCATTGTCTATTTCCTCAAAATACTTTGAATAGTAATGGTAGAGCAGTCCTTACGGAATGTCTCATGACGTGGTACACTTAACAGGATATTTTCTGAATTTATCCAGTTAAAAGCATTGATAATTTAATAAATTCAAATGTAATAATTATATTTCTTTTTCATTTTGTCTGCATGATGTTTCTGCATTTATATTGTTTTTAGCTATATTTTACGGTAACAAAAATATCAAAAATGATGCTTTTATTTTATTGAACAAATCTTGGCTTCTAATGTAAGATGTAAGATGATTATTCTTTTTATTGTAGGGATATGGCAGTGAAAACACACCAGGACAGTCTTAATGTAAAACACTCCCTCCAGTATGCAGGTACATTTGTAGTTGTGAATTCAGATTGAATTTCTTTCTAGATCAGTTAACAGATATAAAAAAAAAAAAAGAAGTGGAATATATTGAAAAAGAGTCAATAAAAAAATAGGATTCTGTAGATTCAAAGTTGTCTTTAATCAGAAGTGAGATTGAATTCTTCAATGTTGAATTGGACATAGATAAATGTGTTGATCAGTGGTGGCTGTCTCACATTTCCTTAAACTTGGGGATTTGCCTATAAAACTGGACTTAGATATTGACTACCTAGCACCAAATATTTAGCGTAATATTAGGATGGTCTTAACTTTCAATGTTCAAATGTCATTGGGTAATTTTTATGTAATTATGTACCGTATCTTCCTAATTGCAGAATTTACGACTGCATTATGGAAGTATGTGTACAGTTTCATCTTAGATCACGCTCAGACATTGACTCCGCCTCCAATTCTAGCTGACATTGCTGCATCTTTCTGTTTGTTGGCTTTAACAAGGTTGGTAATTTTATTTCTCTATATTTCTACCATAATAAATTAGATCTTCTAGCTTTCCTGGCCTTCCTATTCTTCCTTATACCTTATTATGCATCTATTTAATTACAGTACAACCACACCAGAGCAGTCCTCTTGAGCAACAACCACCCTTCAACAACAGCTTGATTTTCCTCCACTGCATGATTTAATTATTAGTTTAACCTCTCTTGAGAAACAACCTCTCGACATGAACATAATTTTGCTACTCCTTAAGGGTGTTGCTTTGGAGAGGTTGCACTGTATATCAAAATATTTTAACTGTTGTTATCAACATTCCACAGGGGCTAATATTCCCTTTGCAAACTTATGCATATAATCAACGTTAATAGCTATGTAGCAAAGAATTACAGTTAAATCTTTTTCAAACTTTTATCGTATACCTTGTTACATAAATACAGGCTTGAATTCAAATTCTGTGTGTTTCTTCATGTACAATCCTGAAGTGTTCTGGTTTATTTCAGCCCAGACACTGTGTGTGATAGTAAGACATCCTTTCTTGCTGTATTCAAACATTTTTCTTCTGCTGAAAAGATTAATATCAGGTAAATCAGTATTACATTCATTGCAAATAAATCACGATTCAAATGTAGTTTAACTATCCACCATTCTGAGAATACTTCATTTCGGAATCTTTTTCATGGAATCTGTCAGATCTCTTGTTGATAAATATTATGTTTTTTGTTCTGTTTCAGTATTAGCTGCACTTTTTTGAGTCATTTGTTGCCATGTGATGATGTTCTCATGAGACTGGAAAAGGATCTCAACAATTACGAACAATTTATTATCAGTATTTGGTTTAGATGTTGCCTATTTCTGCCTCATGGGTCTCCCATATTACAGAACATTACTAGGTATGTCTTCTCATTATCATTGAACACTGTTCAACTGTTCACATCTTCACCAAACCCTTCTTGGAGTTTACTGGAGTCCTCTTCATCTAACCTTACCAATACACAGTAACAAGATTACACTTGTGGATAACTATAATACAGTTATTGTTTCATTCAATGTAATGAATGTATGAATAAGCTGTCCAGCTAGGCTCACAAAAGCTGTCCAGCTAGGCTCACAGAAGCTGTCCAGCTAGGCTCACAGAAGGTGTACATCTGGGGTCTACTTTCACTATGAAAGCTGGAAAGTCGCTGAATTACGCAGGCTCTTTGTGTGATATTATACGGTGGTGAAGAAAAGATTAATAAATTAATTATGTAGATTTGATTCTGTGTCTGACTCTATGAGTGCCCCGACTATATGAAGGATGTGCTTAGTGCTGTATGTTATCTTACAGATCTGTTCAGAAATTACGCCAGTTTATTGATATCATGAAGCAAAGTGATCTTGAATGGAACGACATTGATGAAGTCCCTATTCTGTTCCTTAAAGCTTTAGAAAGGACCCACAAGAAAATAGAGGTAAGGCTGTTAGTCATAAAAATTGTTTGCAGTTCAGACTAGCCATGCATTATTGGCTTAGTGCCAGTTTTTTGGGGCATACATGAGAATGCTTGGTTCCAGCTGTGCTAAGAAATCTGGTTTCCTTGTATAGAAATACAGACTCCTTTCATCTACACCTATTAGAATTGTCAGGAGCCAACAATCGTCTTCAAGTTCAATTTTTAACTTGTCTGTTTTCGAAGAAAAAGTCCCGCTATTGTGATCACTGTGGCGTGCAAAAACTTTTGTGTAACTCATAACTCAGAAACTATAAGAGGTAGCATCATGAAACTTATAGGTGGATAGATCTCACTGACATGGTGAACAGATGAGTGTTGGCATGAATCATGGCACTCTTGTTTTTCTTACATTATGACAGGTAAAATAACAATATCAATGAAAACCTCTGTTGGTTCTGAAATTGGTTTTCATTGAGGGGTGTATTAATTGAGAAACAATGATGAACTCTCAAGTGTTGAAATTGGAAATAAATTTATCTTTATAATCAAAGATTTTTTATGGATGTTCTAAAGTACAGATTTCACTGCCTAATTATGTGGAATTAAATCTAAAGATATGGACAACTTCTCATGACTAAATAAATGAGTCTATCTATGCTGAGGTGGTCTTTTAGGTATATTAAGGTTGAAATATGTAAGAAATATTGAAAACTGGTCCAGTCAAAGCACTGAAAGTACTTGTGAAACTGAACTTACATAGACTTACACTGCAACATGGAACAGGGACTAGTTTTAAATTAACAATTACATGGCGGATGTAGATAAACGTAGTACTTTGGTCCACATCGAAATTCATGCGACCCCAGCGAATGACGGCTATAGACAGCTGAACTATACTTTAGCTTCCGAAAAATGAGTGATTATTATTATGAGGTGGTCTTTATTCTGAGATGGTTGCTAAGTGATGTATTGGTTGCTAAGTGATGTATTGGTTACTAAGTGATGTATTGGTTGCTAAGTGATGTATTGGTTACTAAGTGATGTATTGGTTGCTAAGTGATGTATTGGTTGCTAAAAGAGGTGTTCCTGTATTTTCTTACAGAATTGGCAGGAAAAGATGAAATTCCAACAGCAGATTATTCCTTACTTCTCTGATGTACCGAAGTATGTCGGTCCAGTTGTTAAGGCACTGAGTCCTGTCGATGTCGTGAATAAAGTATACCTGATGACAGGTTTTCTGATCAAGTATTGTGCTAAACTTATCTATGTCAGGGTAAGTCTATGATGAAGCTATTATGTCAATATCTATTCCAGTACATTTAAGATGTTTTATTTCTTTAATTTAACGCTTGTATGGGTTATAAGTCCAGTCAATTAACTTCCAATTATCTTCAAAATTACTTTTTGGTTTTTGCTGTAGCAGTATTTTTTAATATGTATTAATACATGTGAAATGTTTGAGTGGATTCTGGATTAGAAAGGGTCAGATAAGGGAGGTTTTACTGTATTGATTTGATGTATTCTTGAGGATATGTTAAGTCACCTGCAATGGTGTAGTGCTAGTGGATCATATAATAAATTTAATGTTGACTGACAAATTGAGTGATTTTAATTAATATGTTACAAATCTCATATTTATAACCCCAGACCGTGCACTCTTGTACTTTTTGTGTATCAAACTTAAATGATGATTTTTATTTCAGCAAGATGTTATCGTTCCTAGTATAATCAGTAGCTTACTTGTACCATTCAATGTACTGAACTCTGACAAACCAATCAGTACTGTATTCCTGTCTGCTGTGAGACGTAATCTATATCTGGTGAGTAACTAGATAATAACTAGAGTGATTGTATCTGTTTTCATCACACTTTGCTAGATAGTTTTAACTTAAAATTATTATAAGCAAAAGATAATCAATTGATAAGCTCTCATCTAAATACTGGGAAAAGGGTGAAAATGGGTTGATTTTATTTTTACTTGTTAACAAGTCATTGATTGAATTAATATGAGAGTCATTGTCAAGTTAAGGTGAATGAATTTCTTAACTTGTTTTCAGTTTCTTGAAGGAATTGCTAAACTTCCATATGACAGGGATCCATTTCTTCAACGTAAACTTCAAGATATTCTAGTTACCTACCTCCCAAAGTTTCCTCTGGTAAAAATACTTCAATTAGTCTATTATTTTGAGCAGTATGCACTGTTTTTATTAAATATTAGTTTTATAGTTTTAAAAGTGTTAACAGACAAGAAGACATATACAGTTAAACCTGTGCTAGCAGTCACCCGAATAAGGGTAAACCTGTGAATAAAGGTCATTGTTTCAAAAACCCTTAATGATTATTTAGAAAAAATGACCTCTTAATAAAGGCCACCTGTCAATATAAGTCACATTATGTATTTCCTAAGGATGGCCTTTGTTCACAGGTTTGAATGTACATTTCAACAAAATTGCTAACTAACCACCTATATTTTTTCAATATTCATTTAGCAATTTTGTGATGCATTTTCAAACTAGAGAATTTTTTTTTTTCAGAATCGCTCTTCAATAACTGTCTCCTCAGTGGCTAAAAGTATTCATCCGATAGTGGTAAGACTTTCTTCTAGACTGGTTAATTAGCAATGTTTATCTTTAAATGATTTTTCATAGTGACACATAATGATGATTGTTGTATGTTTCCTTGATAAACATTTTTTTCTCTGGGGTTTAAAATCATACCAACTGTCTGGGTGGATGAAATCTCCGGGTGTTCTTCTGGTTTACAACACTGACCTTCTGTAAGCCCTCTGGACAGTTTCCTCACATATAAAATTTGTCTGGTTCCGGTAGAGTTCAAACTCACAGTTGTAAAGCTAGTAGAGAATGGTTATAGAGGTTACATTGTATGGCAGGTTCTTTTCCAGCCTTAGTCTATAATGTATGGCTTAAACAAGTGTTGGAGATATTTGTATTAGCAATAGAAAGGTTTTTTGAATCATTGATAAAGAGACGCTTTTAGGGAAGAAGAACAAAAGAAGAGTTTGTTTTAGAATATTTAATAGGAAATTTCTAGGAGACATGTTCAAATTGATTTTTAAACCAGAATCTTATTTTTAGCACCTTATCAGTCTGGCTACAAATTTAGCCATTGCCCTACATTCTGCACAGTAAATAAATCTATTTTATGCCAAGTATGTTGTAAAATAACAGAATCTTACAAAGTGGACTTAACCAGTTTTCAAAAGATTAAGTTGCTCAGTAGTTGTACATTACTAAATAAAAACTTAGGATGAACTGAAGATCCAAATATTATCCTCTAAGTTGTTTACAAGTTGTTTGTGATATTTTGCAGGCATCTCTCAGCTGTTCGTGTCAGACAAATCCTCAAGCAGACGCAGTTAAATTTCGTCATCACATGATCAAGTTAGTTATCACATGTTACGTTGCTGTACGAAACATGACTGTGCATCAGAATCATAACCTGGTAAGATTAACGGTTAAGATGATACATCCATTTCCCTACTCAATTCTCACATACAAATTTCATATTGTGATCTAATGTAAATGTGTTGTCTGTTGGTTTTGTTAGAATGAGAAAGTTTTGAGTATGAGGGGGTTTGGAGGATTGGGTTGGAGAAATTTGTAGCAGCGAGATGGAGTCTGTAGGAGTCATTATATTTTTCATGATTTGAATTTTGAAGGAGGTACTGTATAAACAATATTCAATGGTGCGTGAGAGACTGTGGGAGATAGTCATATGTTTTATTATACCCCCGCACACGAAGTCACCTCTATGGCAGCTCTAGTTTGCAGTTGAGTTAATTGTTGGGACATTCATGATTCTGTTAGATTAAATTGCTAAAACCTACGCATTTCATTACTGTAACAATGATAGAAAACATACAAACATACTGTTTTGTCTGGTTTGAATAAGGTATTTGTAAATATTTTGTTTGTCTGAACATGTATTGTTTTGAGTTGAGTGAAGAGTAAAATTCCTTATTTTATTTCTTACAGGGTTTCACATTTATTGAAGATATCATTCAGAGGACATCCAGTGTTGATGTGAAGGCAAAGTAAGTATGAATGTACTTAATCTATTCTAATTCATCAAATGATGCAGAGGCATATATAGCGATTGCCTTGTCCATCCGTCGTATAAGGTTATGTCAAGCAGGCCACAGGGGGTCATATATGCCTTGTCCATCCGTCGTATAAGGTTATGTCAAGCAGGCCACAGGGGGTCATATATGCCTTGTCCATCCGTCGTATAAGGTTAAGTCAAGCATGCCACAGGGGGTTATATATGCCTTGTCCATCCGTCGTATAAGGTTATGTCAAGCAGGCCACAGGGGGTCATATATGCCTTGTCCATCCGTCGTATAAGGTTAAGTCAAGCATGCCACAGGGGGTCATATATGCCTTGTCCATCCGTCGTATAAGGTTATGTCAAGCAGGCCACAGGGGGTCATATATGCCTTGTCCATCAGTCCATATTTGGTTACGTCAAGCATGCCACTAGGAGGTCATACATGCTTTTTGAATGCAGGATTTTGTTTTTGTATGTAATTTTTGTATGGTAAAATTTTCAGCTAGGTAATTATTATAATTTGAATTAGAATTTTTGTTCTTGTTAATCCAAAACATTAATCTAATTGATTAAGTCAGTGTTGATATTTTGAACAATGGTAAATCTGATAAGAATGTAATTCTATGCTTTAGTACTTAAACAAAAAGGTACTCATTTTTCAGGGACTTGAATGTGTTACTTGGCGTATGTTTGGAATATATTCTGCTTTTACCGAGCACATCACAAGTATGGACGATGGTGATCAATATTCTGCAAGATTTATCTCAAGCATTCTGTTGTGTTACTCTTCAACAAGGAGAGCTACAGTAAGTATGCTTTATTCTGATTGGCTCGTCAATAAGTGTCAGCCAATCAGATGCTTGGAGCTTACTAAAGAATGCCCGTTTCTGATTGGCCAAGAGAATGCATGAACTGTTATTTAATTAAAGCTGAAATTCTTCACCACACTTGATCTGTTGAAAATTTGTATTATTATTGTTTGATTGTAATTTCACAGGTTTAATTATCTGGTGAGTGTCTGAAATCCATCATGACCCTTGTGTTTAAAAATATTTTCATTTCAGATTGTCCTTAACAAGTACATGTCAGAAGTTTGTATCGATGTACTTCAAGTATAGCAGTAGTGGTGTACTTAAAACTATCGAGAAAGTTTCCTTGTTGCTACGAGATATTGTCGTGGGATCTGTGAAACAAATTACTGATTCTATCAAGGAATTAGAGACTAAAAGGGGAATAGGTGTTGATAATACGTTGAGGTATGTGTAAAATTTATAGTAGTAGTTTATGCTAGAAAACGAAAAAGTCCAAGTTACTTCCGAATGTGATTTGAAATGTGTACTACGCAGTTATAGAATACACAATTATGTTGAAATAAACAGTGACATCTGTTAAACATACACCTTTGGAAGAGGCAAAAGTTACTATTATGTACAAAAGGTAAAATTAGCTTCTCATGTTTAAATCAAGTGATAGATTTACTTAACCTCAGAAAGTCTGGCTACACGGTTTATCATTAGCAGAGTATTTGTGATTGTATTTACTGGGTAGTGATATTATTTCCTTGATTTTAGTTTTGAGTAAAAAATATAATGTTGCTGTTATTTTGTAGGAAACAGTACTTCCAGGTACTCCGCTTGCTGGGTGAGGAAGGTGCAGAGGAAATGAGAAAACTTCAGTCAGACTCTGTGTGATAGAAATGTGTTAATATTGGATAATTTTATATAATTATTCATCTGTTCAGGACTGTCATACTCATGGCTTTTGTTTGTCTGTGCTTGCCAGGTTTTCAAATGGATCCAATTAGTACCAGCCACTGCAGCCAGGTTGCCTGTCTTTATGTAACTGTTGTTTGTTTTGTTAACTTTTATAACATATTAAATGATAATCAATAAATAAAATGATTAAGTTTTTATTCTGCTTTTATTGTTCTTGCTATAGTTATTAGTAGGCAATAGAAAAATTTATTATCATGTACATATCTAAATGTTTAGCAGTATATCTTATGCGTTTATCTGGACATAAATACAGTGTAACCTCCATGAACAAGTCATCTCTGAACAACAGTCACCTCTTTGTTACTTTCAGTATACTAGCAACCCAAATAAACGTTTTACTCTATTTTTACCCTCTCAACACCTTACCACCTCCTTACAACAGCCATTTTTGTCCTTCTCATTGCTGGCTGTTGTAGAGAGGCTGCACTGTATATATAGTATATGCTGACAGTAGTTTGTGTAGGAAAAACAAACTTGACAGGTGTTTCGTTCATAGAGGCCACATTATTTATCAGTTTTACATCTGGGAAATTACCAGGTACAGCCAAGATTAGATGTGATCAGTCGAGGTGTGCCGAGTATTCTTGTTGCTCAGAAATATATTACATACAAAATAAATCCTACTGCAAATATATCAATGAACAGAATAGCATAGATAAGAAGACAAAAGCGTCCACTGACTTCTCCTTGTAAGGTAATATAAAATAGGTTATCTAGCTGTAAACTAGATTCTGAATGTTATATACATCTCGTCATAATCAACCTGGATTTACTCTGAGGTAGGCTTTTATGTTTTAACAAGCCCTGAACTTATTTTTATGAAGCAGTACATCTTTCCTAACAGTAACAGGTCTTGGGAGTTTAATAATCTGATAAAACAGAACAAGACGTCCTCAAACTTCTTGCGTTTCACTAATATTTTTCACGGGATCTTGTCAAAATTATGTGTCAGTTGACCCAGAGACGCATATTATACGTTTCTGGTTGATCTGACAATACTTGTTTGACCAACCAGTACTATCAAATTCCTTAGTCGCAACATAATCATAATACTTAGCCATATGAAAGGTGTTGGGAGATCATGACCTTTTATCTATTCAGCCAAATCATCAAGGCATAAGTGCATTCATTATTCATTTAGAAGACTTGGGGTACAAATTTATATACAAATAAAATGTCAATACTGTGTAAACTCCATTAACAGACACATGAACAACAGCTGACTCCCTGTTACAGCCAGTATACTAGCAGTTTTACTCTAATTTCACTCTCTTACCAACAACCACCTTACAGCGGCCATTTTTGTTATTCCCATTGGTGGCTGTTGTAGGGAGGTTGCAGTGTAGTAAAGAAAAAACTGGCTATCTTTTCTTATTGTGGCTTTAGTTCACAAGTTTGACATGACTTAATAACAAAGTGAACACAGATTAAAACATAATTATTGAAACCAAGTTTAGTCTGGTTCCCGGACGTGCTCTACAATTACGTCAGACAAAGCTCAGTAATGGTAAAGCACAGGCAACGGAATATTCTTATTTTGACTGATCTTTTGTGATGTTATGCCTAATTTTAATTGTTTATGTACTAATATTGTAACGGCGGTGAGATATTTTAATGATGATTCTTATTTGTTGATAATATCAGAGACGTATAATACTATACTATTAATACTAATAATTTCCACCGCAATCCTAGACCTATTTATTAGGCCGAGAAACAGTACATCAACTATCTCGCCTTTTTTACTTTGCACAAACTCAAGAATAATAATAATAAAAATAATATTTAGAAAATCCCTACCTACTGACTTACTAAGTACCCTATTTTTACTGAGCATTACTAGTTGTGGAATATACAAAATGCCACCAAGTCCAACATTGTAATGAAGGAAAATGCTATCTTTTAAAACGTATTTCCTTTACAACAGACAATTAGTATATGAAGAAAACATGGCTGCATTTGTTAAACTTGTGGTTTCAACATTGTTGGTTAATGGATTGGCCAATGGACTACTGGACAGCGGTTTGCAACAAACATTAGAACAAAAAGTAGAGTTTTTAACTCAAGATATTCAACAATTGAAGCAGATAGTGGCTACCCTGCAGAATAAACAAGCAACACAAAGTAACGGTATGTACCATTTATTTCATCATTTTTTATTATCTGTCTACTAACTATGAAAAGGATCAATTATTTTTAAAGCAGTGCGATTTCAACCACTTGTTCAAAAGCATGAATCCAGTCCGACTAAACAGGCTATTTGGTTGGCTAATTCAATTAACAAACTATGTCTCACCATTCCAAACAATCTACTAGTAATTAATTGAAGGTATGTATACATCTTTAAATTATAACGAGACATATTTATAGAGTCTGTAATTCGACATATCATCTATTGGATTGTGATCTTCATCGTTGATGTAACGAACGTGATTTTATATCTCTAGGACCAATAGCATTTACAGCAAGGCTCGAAAGGACCATAGAAAACATGGGTTCCCACCAGCAAATTGTGTTTGACAACGTGCTTACAAACCTGGGGAATGCATATAGTCCATTGCATGGTCATTTCACTGCTCCAGTCAATGGTGCATACATTTTCTTCGTTGTGGTCACAAACAGGCCGCAACATTCAGCTAGTATTTATCTCATGAAAAATGGTCAGGACATTGGTCATGCTTTAGCACATGGGTCTAGTAATGACTCAGGACTGTATGTAACATCAACAATAGCAGTGACAATACAGCTTACAAAGGGAGATCAAGTCTGGGTACAAAACGAAGGGGCATTTTCAGCAGTAGAGGAACTTGATGGCTATGAGTATTCTATATTCTCCGGACATCTCATTTCTACTAACTGACATGTATTACAATGCTTGCTACCATTGGTAAGCCAATGCGATGTTCACTTTCATATCATTTTACATTGAAATTTCAAGAATCGAAATGTATGTCCGAGACATACATATCATTCACCTGATATAAATTGTGTTGAATAAAAAACTGAAATGGAAATTCGACAAGAGTAGATTTGTTTTTCTGGAAATTCGCAGTCCTCCATACAAACCATACAGAACAGTGTTTGTGAATTACACCACATTTTGTTATTTAAAAGATGAAGAAAAAATAAGGTTTTAACATTTTGCATTGATGCTCAGCATTTACAGCTCTTATAACGTTTGTGTCTCTTCTTTGCAAATCATGGTTTGTGCTTCAAATGAACAGTAAGGGAACGGAAAATGTAACGTTAAGTACTGTCAATCTCAATCAGAGTTTTCGTTCGTTATCTTTCACATGTTCGTACATCTCTCTCAACGTCTAAAAAGGGAGTGCAAAACATGTGACCTACGCTCCTTTAGTTTTATCATATTCACGATTAAGTTCAACTTCTGCGTTATTTGTATCCATTTAGGCGATTGGACTAGGTAACCGAATTACCGAAAGTAAACAAACACTTCCCGTCATGAAATAGTGTGATTGATAGATAAACTATATTCTGTGGCTTTCTTGTTACATCTTTAGTCTGCAATGTATTGTATGAACGAATATAACCCTTAGAATCACAAGTACCAAATTCGCTTCCTTTCAGCCAACCCTTGTAGAAGTTTTTTCATGATTGACTGGAGAATTCTGAAATACTTAATTACTAGTAGTTTGTGCACGTGTAAATCGCTCCAATTAACTTTTGCACTGAACTTTTCCTGTACGTCGCGGTTTGAGCTCAGCTGAGCAGTAATTATCATGATGAGTGTTAACATTTAATAATCATTGTCCACAATTAGTTTGTTTAATCCGTAACGGGCGAAATCATCCCGTTCAGTCAAGGTTGCTGCCTTCCTTTACCCAAAATGCAATATTTGTCTATAATTTGTTTCACCTATATTTCAAGAAATATGTTCATCTATTTTGTACGTACTACTACATTGTACCTCATTTTTATTTGATTACGACACAGGATTTATATTTCTGATAGAATATGTTAGTATTGTGGGACATTTATTTACTTATTAATCTTAATATTTGATTGATGTTTGCACCAATAAAATAGTTTTATTACTGGAAATTATAGCTTTATGGCCTTTGATTAAAAATTAAAAACATCTTGCAAATTTTCATCAACATTTTTTTATGTGTTATAGTACAGTATGCGTTGTTATTTCTACGGGAACATGATTGCCGCTATTTGGGAACACCTTGGCTGATTCTATACTTTCATCTATCCTCGGACGTACTTGGTAGCTTGATTTGCATCCACGCCTTACATTTACCCCGTGGCTACCTTTTTACTGCAAAGGAAATAGTTCCACTAGACAACCAAGTCCTTAAAAAGGCATTTATCGAAGACCATCTAAAGATTTCATTGTAAAATTTGCCTCACCTGTACATATATTATAGTATACAACAAACAGCAGTTTGTAAAGAAAAAAAAACTTGACAGACGATTTTTTCATGATCTCCGCCATATTTGTCAGTTTTACCACATCCGGGAAATTATCCGGTGCAACCGAGATTGGACGTCATTTGTTTGGACATTTAATTATTACATACAAATAAATTCCACTACAAATGCATTATTATTGTTTAATGAAGTGCCAAAAGAGATAAATATAGGAATTTATAGTTTTTACAAAAACACAGAATAACAGATAAAGAAGACAAAAGCGTCCACAGATGTAGTAAGATAATCTAAAATAGGTTATCAGGCTATAAACTAGAATCCGAATGTAATACATCTCTTCATAACCAATCTGGATTTACTCTGAGGTAGGCTTTTAAGTTCATGGGCTTTGAGAAAATCTGAATTTATTATATTTGTGAAACAGTCTTCATTAGAATGTCATAGAGACCGAAAATCTGGAGAGAAAAAAACAGAACAATCAAACCTTTGAGTTTTGTTATCATGTTCAGCCAAATCATCAAAGAAGGATAATTGTGCGTAAATTATTGATAAGACAGCTGAAATCTGTGGAAATTTAGGGTATACATGAGAACTTACCAACACTGTCTTAACATGTTGTCCCTTCATTACAATGTTATTAATTTACATAGATTACAACAACGTACCTTTGTACAAAGGTCAACATTTGAAAAATTGCCACCCTGGTACACATTTTTAACGAATAAAATAATGTCAAGAGTAAAGGCAATCTGTGCTTGAAGGCTATCAGCCTCTTCTTTTGTGACCTTTGTTCACACGTTTGACTCATACATGGGCCGAGGCCGTGGTCCAGCGGTTAGTGCCCTGGATTTGTAACCCGAAGATCTGGGTTAGATTCCTGATGGCGGCAGTTCATACCCTTCCATGAAAAGACAACAATGTCAAACTTCCTCCACATGTGGAGAATTGGCCGGTTCAATGTGGAAGGGTAAGGTAGTACTGGTTAGAATACAGTCCAGGTAAACGTGTTAGGTGAACCGACCACCATAAATTACGGCGTTAAAACCAAAATAAAATAAAACATGACTCTTACTAACAATATGAACACGAACAAGAACATATTGAAACTAGTACGATACACCAAAAGAAAAACAATCAGCCAGTCTATTTACTAGTTGTCGTATTAACAAGATACCGACAAGTTGACGTCGTAATGAAAATGTTTTAAAATACATGTCTATTTGCTTTACAACAGACAATCAATACATAGAATAAACATGAACCCATTGTGTGTGGTATTTATGCTACTCTGCATGCAAGTTGATGGACTGTTAGACTCTGGCTTGCCACTGAGCACTCAGGAAAGCATACGGTTGTTAACTCAAGAAGTCCAACAGTTAAAACAAACTGTTACAGATCTCAAGAACCAAACCCATTGCCATGGTGAGAACTATCTTGTCGTATTAATCACATACTAATTGACAATCAACAAAGGAGAACATAAACAATCAAACCAGTGTATAGAGACCACTTAGATGTGGAGACGAATAGTTTTAATTCCAATACAAAGTTTGCTGTGTAATTTAACCAGATATAAAACACATCAAATAAAGATAACATGTTTTTACTCTCCAAAGGTAAAGGTTTTCCATTGGTCTCCCCTAAATATGAACCTAAATATGAACCATCCTGGTTTAACAAAAACATGACATAGGAATATGCCTATTTCCTTATAATGACAGTTTGATCTTAGCTGTACCTGTGAACATATGACCATCATTCTCCTTTAGTCTCTAACCATGATGTACAATATACGTTGGGTCATTAAAAATCATACTTCTTTATTTTGTTCACAGGGCCAATTGCATTCACTGCCGGGCTTGGTTCAAACATTGATAATCTGGGTACTCACCAAAGAATTATCTTTGACCACGTTTTCACCAATGTAGGGAATGCATATAATCCTACACATGGTGTCTTCACAGCCCCTACAAGAGGAGTGTACGCCTTCAGCGTTACTATTACCAACATACCAAGACATTCAACACAAATAACGATCACGAAGAATGGCGCATACTTTGGCCATGCCTTAGCTCACGGTACCAGCGAAAATAGTTTCTATGTGTCTTCTACAATAGCTGTGAATGCTCACTTGGAGACAGCAGACGAAGTTTGGATTCAAAGCGAAGATGTGGGGACAGGTGTCGAAGAAATCGATGGCGGTGACTGGTCAGTGTTTAGTGGTCATCTTATCGCAGCTGACTGACAATTTTTGCGGCGACAATTTATACTTCAATTTTAGATCAGGCTCTTTTATCTAAAACAACACACATTTTGTACATCCTGACATTTTATGCATTGTATCTCTTTTCTTTCATAAATGCACCAATAAGGTAGAATTATATTGCTCATATTCAACAATGATATTTGTGTACTACATGTATCATTTTTTGCGAATTTGAAAAAAAAACAATGATAAAGGAAAAAGGGGAAGTTCATATGAACTATGTTGAATGAGAGAACTATAAATAATGGGGCTATGATATCTCCTAAGTCAATCACTAGTAAATTCAACAGTAAACAAAACATATATTCCAAAGGTGCTTGTAAATGAAATGTTTCGTGAAGACAAAACAAATGGTACTTGAGTAGCTTATGTACGGTCTTTTTCACTTTTATGGTAACTTAACTTGTAGATATGGTAACCATTAAGTCCTTTGGACAAACGTGATTAAATATGCTAGAAAATTTAAAGTCGGTTTATATAATTAATTACCAGTAGTTTCAGGGGAGAAATGTATCTTATTGACATTAGGCGCTGGATGGTCCAACCATCCTTATAGCTTACCTTGAACCTTTGGTTCCTGTGAACAAAAAGATAATCAAGTTAAGTATACATCCTCTAAAGATAACACGATGGATACTCTGCATCGCTGGATCTGAGCCACTATTCCCTGCTTCTCACATACAGCTGAAACATTATTTTGTCTTTTAAGATCCCCCCCCCCCCCCCCGAAAAAATGACATTCAATATTGTTATCATTTATGCAAGTTTCCCAATGTGAAGACCATTTGACAAAAATTGATTTTCTGCCGAACATTCGTTTTTCATTAAAAATGCATAGAAATGGTAGAAAATCGTCATTACGTAAGTTTCAGCGAAACAACCAATATGACAAGCTTTTATAGCTGAAATAGTACGAAAAGGTCCTGCAATACAAGAAGTCTTGTTTATTGATGATCAAATACATGTGGCCATGTTAGACAATAAACCACTGGACCGGTGTTATGTAGAGCAATCAATATTTACAAAAAAATAGTAGTTGTAGTAACACAAATATTTGCCACAAGTGTACTATCTAGTTTAGTCCTAGGAATTCCACCACTGCTGTGATTTCATCGTATCTGAGATAATGAGACGAGAATAACAAACGTTTAAAGTAAATTCATATCTTAGGATCATCTTAAACATACTGGGTTAACTATGGCTGTACTGTTAAATTTTATGATTTGGACATTATTTCTTTATGGATCCGTTTCTGGACTTTTAGACAGCGGCTTGGAACAAACATTACAGCAAAAAGTTGACATTTTAACACAAGATGTTCAACTATTAAAGCAAACTGTAGCAACCTTGCAGAATAAACTAACTTCGCAAAGTAGTGGTACGTCTTAATTTTTTTACTCAATACTTTTGTCAGTCCGAGAAGACATTCAACTACAGAAAATGTGTTAGTTTTACATTTATTGTTTTGTTTGTTCAGTAAAGCTTTCCTTTTAGAGGAGTTGATCTATCGTATAACAACAAACCAACCTTTTTAAGGAAGAGCTATCTCTCCTAATTTCTATGTGTTTAAGTGAAAACCAATAGGATGTTAAATAATTTGAATATGATAGAGATACATAAATGAACTGAATAAGTATACCTCCATGATTAAACCATAAGCATTTTAAAGAATAGATACATAAATCAAGTCTGTATAGCAAGCCGTATACTAGTATTGTATTTTCGCAATATCTTATAGTTATGCTATGAACATGATCTTATATCTCTAGGACCAATAGCATTTACAGCAAGACTCGGAAAGACCATAGAAAACATGGGTTCCCATCAGCAAATTGTGTTTGACAACGTGTATTTTTTCTCATGAAAAATGGTCAGGACATTGGTAATGTTTTAGCACATGGGTCTAGTAATGACTCAGGACTGTATGTAACATCAACAATAGCAGTAACAATACAGCTTACAAAAGGAGATCAAGTCTGGGTACAAAACGAAGGGGCATATTCAGCAGTAGAAGAACTTGATGGCAATGAGTATTCCATATTCTCCGGACATCTTATTTCTACAAACTGACATGCATCAACATTCTTTTTATCTTGAGCAAAGAGTAAATGTGATAAAGATAGCATTACTGAATGTCAGAAATTGTAATAAAAGTTATATACAAGGAATGACAAATCATTTATCGAATATAAATTGTGTTGGATAAAAAAGACTGAAATAGAAATAAATGTACTAAAAGAGTAGTTAAGTATTGCTTGAAATTAATTGCCCTAAGAGATGAGAGAAAGCATAGATTACAAAGACTGAGAGTTTTCAGTTCATGCTGATACTAGTAACCAGAGACATAGATAACATGTTGTATATGTCTCTGTAGTAACCAGACATATTGAGAGCCTGTTCATGCATTACAAATTATGTTTTTACTATATTGGCCACAAAAGGACTTGATAAAGGTTGATTAAAAAAAAAGTTACCTTCGAATTTGTTTGTTAGTTGAGTTTTACGCCCCTTTTCAACAGTCAGTCATATGAGATGGACAGTTCATCAAACCAACGTTCCTGTGAAGGACCAGTACTAGACTCCAATCCTCCGTAAGCAACTACCTACTTTCTCACATAAAGAGGAATGATCAGTAGCTCGAACCTACGACCCTTAATTAGTGAGATGTTACAGTGATTTGAGGTCTTCAACCTTAACCACTCGTTCACGGAGAGGGGTCTTACCCTCGAATGAGCATCATCTACGCAACTTCAGTCACAATTACAAGTTCTACATGTGAATTTCTATTGGGGTTAATCTTGATCTTACAAGTATGCAATTTAACTTTTACAGTGTCAGATACTGTTATTTTAATCCATTACATTCTGATATTTTTCACTGGGGTTTAACATCACACAATCATACTAGGTCATTTTGTGACTTTCCTGCTTTAACAGTGGAGGATGACCTCAGTCTTACACTTAGCTAGAACCACCGACCTTCCATAAGCTAGCTGGACAACTTCCTGGGTCCTGGATGAGATTTGAACTCACAGCGGTGAGGGGCAATAATTGACTCCGAGACAATAACTGATCAACCATGCACCCTGGCCCTTACAACCTGATCTATAGAGCTGTAAATTAGATGCTAAGCTATCCAGACAGCTTGGTTAACGGCAAGTCTTACCATGATCAATAGAGTAATGCACAGCGGACTTGAGTTGTGACCATGCTGCATGCTTTAACACAATGTAATGTATATCAAAGACAACACAATACAACAGATATAACTTTTAATAGCATGTGTGATTATTCTACCTTTAAGGTTCAACATATAAAATGGAAACAATGTAACTACCTTAACAATTTTATATTAACATTTGCATATATTCGGTTGTTTTACTTTTAGGCTTTTATCACTGAGTAAAATATATTTCTATACATGTATGAAGATTTCATGCTGGTTAAGTGGAAATGATGTCATCAAATGGTGATGGTAATGATAATGGCTTTTTATTAACTATTCACTTGGGATATGATACATGTAAGTCGATATAAAACCATGGTTTACCATGTCAACAGAAACATCTTTCTATCATAGAAAAAAAACATTAATAAAGTGTTTTATAACTGTGATACTTTAAAGCAGATTAATCCATTATTATTAAGCAATATACATGCATTTAATTAGAATGTACCAAATCCTAGCTGATAAAATATTTGTTTTAACTCTGAAATACACTACGAAGATGCTATCCAATCATATACTAGTATGTCAATGTTTTTACTAGTACCATTCCAACATGCCAGGACTCATCAGAACCGCCCAACTAACACCATAATTTCTTCTGTTTTGATTTTTTCTGATATATAATGATATGTTTGATAAGCATACAAAAAGCCTAGTAACATAATAAAGAAAATATGAACTAAATCTACATCACTACAAAGATTATAATCTACAGCAGCTAGAACACAATTAAACAAACCTTCATCTCATATAGTAAAATTAAATATAGAACTGTTTGGCTTCTGTATGATGCTTTCATCAGAAATATATTATAGCACAAGCTTTACATGATATAATTTCACTGTATTTTTCAAATTTTGATTCATGCATAACTGCCTGTGGACAAAATTAATGTCTCTAGAATTACAACTGGTTTTATCCAGTTTTTCTACAACCAATCAACAGATTCCTAAAATAAACCACAGGGAAGTAAGATCACTGAAACATTAAATGAGCACTTCAGCAGTTTAAAACCCAGTCCTATAAAAATACAGAAAAGAGACAAGAAATGAACATTTTTACATAATCAATGTTGTAGAATATAAATGTAGAAACGTATTATCAAGGGAGATCATTTCGCAAAGTCATGACTATAATATTATGGAAAATGTATATGACGCATTCTTTCCTTTGAATTCTATCAATTAAAAACAGTTTAGTTCAACTGCTACAAACAAAAAACAAACAGAACATGTATATCAACATAAATATTTATCAAACTTAATTTGCGTACCAAAACATGAAATAAATAAATAGTTCATCTCCGAAAAAATACCTGAACACATCATGTCATCATAAAATTCAGTATGAAAGATTCAGCAATAATAAGAGATTAGTCAGTATGATAGAGACCTGAATGATGTAATAACTAGACAATTTATAATAGACACCAGTATAGCACAGCTGTGGTACCATCACTTTGACCTTGACCTTGACTTTTTTATTGGAGAAGAGATTTCAGCATGGTTTCCAACTTTACAGCATCTACAGAAAATTTACGAATTCCTTCTGACAATTTATCGTTAGCCATTGTATCCTCATTCATCTCCCATCTGAATGTTTTCTCATCAGCATTCACTTTATCTATATCTAGCTTCTTAGCTGGAAACGTATACAGTAATTGTTAGTGAAGAAATAAACCAAGATGTCACATACATTAGAAAGTCAAAATCTTTGTAAAACGAAGTTTGGCTACAGACCATTCTAAGACGGTACTCTCTAGGAGACAATATTGTTCCATTCATTCTTTGTATGATACTGTGTGTTGGTGGTTTTGGTTGTAAGGTTTTACTGATGATGAACAATCCTTGAGAGAAATGACTGTATTTACTACAAACCCATCAACCAATCATCAAAATAATACACGATAAAACTTGATGAAAACGTGTTTTATATTCATGGTAATGTAAGTAATTTCGGTACATTAAATAAATTAGAGGGTTCTATATATATACATAAGAAATACATAAATCATACCTGATGCTTCACTAAGCTGCTGACCAAACTCTTCAGGTGATTTGGACAACTTTTCGAGTAAAGTTGGACTGAAAACAGAATCAGTTAAATCTCACTTGAAAAACCACTTCAGTGTAACCACCACTCATTTTTGGGCAGGTTTTTCTATTCTTTCAGATCAATTAAGCAACCCTCAATATTTTGATTTTTTCTTGGTTTAACAGCTGGACATAATATTGAGTTTTTTTTGTAATAAATCAATGTAGTCATTCTGTGTTTACTACATTTTTGTAAAAGATAAGCATTCCCAGAAAATGTCACTGCATGGGAAGCACTATGGTAATTACAGTTAACCTGAGTTAACAGCCACCAGTTGATAACTACCTATCCTGATTAATTGAAATCAAAGAATAATTAAACCTCTGAATAAAGCCAGCAAAGCTTAAATAGTTTATTCCTTCACTCCCTTAACTGTCCTTCATTTAAGGTTAGACTTTACATTTAAAAATTTGATCACTAAAAAAATTCCAAAGTAAGCCTGTCTAAAGTATTCTTCAATATGTTTTTTTTTATCTGTTTGGATTTTAGTTTAGCGTTATTAAAAAAAATATATTTATATGATAAGTTCTGGAGTTGAAAAAACAAACAGTAATTTGCAAAAAAAAATCCAAGGAAAACATGTCCAGACAAACACAAAATTAAACATTCACAGCCATAATGAATATTCAAATTAGAATGAATATTTAAATTAGACAGAATATAATTATAATATTGAATATTAATTCTAAGTTGAACATGAATATCAAATTAGACTTCACCAATATTTTAGGAATACTTACGAGATGGTGAGTAAATCACATCCTACAAGCCCCTTGATTTGATCTGTATTTCGGAATGAGGCTCCCATAACAACAGTTGCATAATCGTATTTCTTGTAGTAATTATAAATACGAGTGACACTTTTTACTCCTAAAAATTAAAAAATTATAATTTTGCTATTGAAACTAAATAAAATTGCTTTTCAAACTAAAACACAATTCTCCCTTCTAGAATAGGTAATTAAGTAAGAAAAACGACAAAATAGGACTTAGAGCTAACCCAGCAAACACAGTAACGTTGTGACAACGTTGCGACAACGTTTTGCATAACGTTGTGACAACGTTTGGAATAACGTTGCGACAACGTTAAAGTGTGGAGTCGTGTAAACGTTGCGACAACGTTGTGGCACAACGTTGTGAAACAACCAAACCACAACCAAACCAAAACCTGTTAAAAGCTCAGTGGTAAGTTGGTTGCACTTCGGTGCCAGCAATGCGACTTCGATTCACAGTCGTCACAGTTGCTGACATTCAGTGCTGGGTGATATCCTAACTTGGTTTTGTTCACAGCAGTATTAGCTTCGACTGGGTGCATTGGAGCTAATGAACCCTGCCATATGCTCAGTTGGAAATCTTTCCATCCACTCCAGGTATCGGCTTTTTTAGATTACTGTAAATTACTTAATATCTGAGGTCTTATTTTCGTGAATTTTTATCACAACTTTCGCGAGATCTTGAATTTGCAATGAAGCTTATTTAAACTTGAAGTAAGTAACGCTGTTTATATTTTACCAATTTTTTTATTCGAGACATTAGCCATTCACGAAAATAAAACCCACAGGTATATTTGTCAATTTACAGTATCTAAACAAATAAACATTTACCTTTGAAAACACTTGGTTTAAAAATTTAAGCAAATCAAAGTAATATTACTAATACAAATATTTAATTCAATGTCAAATCATATAGTTACAAAATGGAAGGCAAACAAAAGAACATTGAACTGAATTTTATGATGGCAAGTGTTCCGAGTTTCAAACAAAAACTTGATTAATAATTCAAGCAAAACAATAGTCATGTACCCTACTTTCTCTACTGAGTCATCTTAATATGGTAAACCAGTAATCCATGTTTCAAAACAATAGTTTTAATCGATACTTTAAGAAAACAATAGCACCACAAGCAGTACCAACTCTTGTTTGTTAAGGGCAATAAGTGCTGCCATTCCTTTCGTTCATTTAAAGATTTTCTTCAGGTCTAAATCAATTTTGAAGTAAATTTTCAGAAAAAGATAAACAAGAGGGCCAAGATGGCCCTATATCGCTCACATGTCAATCACTGCTCACTCATTAAAACATTGTTTTGAACCGGTGACCTAGTTTTTGACCCCAGATGACCCATGTTAGAACTTGTCTTACATATGAATAAGACAAACATTCTGACAAAATTCATTGAAGATCCAATCAAAACCATGAAAACTACAGCATAGACAAGGTTTTCCTAAGATTTGACCTTGTGACCTCGTTTTTGACCCCAGATGCCCTTTGTTCGAATTCGTCTTGCATATCATTAAGACAAACATTCCGACAAGGTTTGGTGGAGATACAATCAAAATTTGGCATCTACAGTGTTAACAAGATTTTCCTAAGATTTGACCTAGTTTTTACCCTAGGTGACCCATATTTGAACTTGTCCTTCATATCATTAAGACAAACAATCTGACAAGGTTTGGCCAAGATCCAATTATAGGCATGACATTTAGAGCTTTTATAAGATTTTTACCTAAGATTCGACCTGATGACCCAGTTATTGACCCCGGCTGACCCATGTTCCACCTTGACCCTCAAATCATTGAGGTAAACATTCTGACAAGGTTTGGTGAAGACCCAATCAAAACTGTGACATCTACAGTGTTAACAAAGTTTGCCTAACCTGGTAACCTAGTTATTGACCCGAGATGACCCATATTTGTACTTGACCGTTATATCATTAAAACAAACAATTTGACAAAGTTTTGTGAAGATCCAATTATAACTGTGAAATCTATAGTGTTAACATGGTTTTTCATAAGATTTGACCTAGCGACATAGTTTTTGACCCAAGATGACCCATGTTCAAACTAGTTTAAGATATTAGGAAGACAAACATTCTGACAAGGTTTCATGATGATCCAATCAAACCAGTGACTTCTAGAGTGATCAAAAGGTTTTCCAGCAATTTGCCCTAGTTACCTAGTTTTGGACCCCAAATGGCCCAATATCGATCTCATCCGAGATTTTGTCCATATTAACGTTCTGACCCATTTTTGCTAAAAATGTGACCTCTAGTGTGTTCACAACACAAAGTTTGACGATGCATGACGCCGGACAGAGACTGATCCTAAAAGCTCACCCTGTCACTTTGTGACATGTGAGCTAAAAAATATAATACTATGTCAAAAATTACATGTATTCACATAGACAATATATTCTATATTATCCCTCCTCCAGAAACGAATGACACCGACCTTGACTTTTTTCACTTTTTGTCTTTTTTAAGTGACTTATTTTAGTATGCAGTAAGTATATAACAAATTATACACAAGTGACAGTATTTAATTATTTTAAACAATCCAAACATTTGTGGTCCACTTCCCCTTTTGTAAAGTTGGTATAACTCAGTTTAGGATTCCTTTATGTCTTCAATTCCTCCCGGACCTCCAAATCCTCCTGGACTACAGATTCTGTCAAACTCTTCTGAAATTATTTTAATATAATTCATTTTAAGTATTTCAATGATACAATGATTCTAGGACTAGCACTAATTGATTATTTTTACAACACTTGAACCATCCTGAATCCTGCTGCAAATCTGAATAGAATCAAATTATGCTGAACTTTTTAGTGCACTACAAAGAACAAAGAGGTAAAGCAAAAGATTATAAAAGCTTAAAGAAAATTGATATTTTTAAATGAACTAGTAACCACAGTCAGTTTGACCTTCAAACAAGAGCTGTTTAATGTTGTAAATTAAGATTTTATTTTTCCAAAAGCAGTAACACTAACCATTTTTCCTGACTTTAGCCCAGAAAAGAAAAGCAAAAGAATAGTAAACATACCTTAAATTTCAATCCACCTTTGTTGAATGTCACATGTTTCAAAAAGCTTCCTTTTGGCTGTCTTGTGAGTTTTCATGAGTGCATCTGCAAAAAAGAATTGATGGTATGTTTGTATTTAAAAAGAAAATTTGAATGTGCAAAAATTTGTCCCCATGTTAGTTTTGGTTTAGGTATGCTTTGTGCACATGTGTGGATGTTTCCGATTTGTACACTTGTTTCTTCAAAACTTTAAATTCTACTAATGAAACCACAAACAGGATTAAGAACTATCCGAAACAGCTATTTGAAATAGATTCTGAATCTGAATTTTAGCTTGATAATGTTTTAGATAAAACTACAAATTATGAGACTGAAAAAATGGATTGAGAATATATGGCCAATTTTTCTTATCTTCATTTTCTTTAAAAAATACTTAAATCAGTCATGCTGATTTAAATAATCAATATTAATTTTGAAAATGTTTTTTTTTCAATTACCAAATTACCTACCATTTTTTCTTAACAACAAACAAACAAGAAACTTACTTCAGTATAAAGGACAACTTACTTAATATTGATTTGCATATAGCCAGTTCTTCCAATCTCTTCTTCCCTGAGAATCCCTATCTTTCCTTTACTGACCAAACCCTGTGAAGCTCATCACTAAACGACATGTGGTGTCAACATCTTTGACATCTAATGTACTATATTATTCATGCTGTAATTTGTAAAAGGGAAACAAAATGATTGTTAAAACAATGGTAAAAATGTAGGTCAAACATGTTCTAAAGCAATCATATTCCACATGAGTTGGTTTCATTATTACACGAGAGAAGACGGTGCCTATTTTGTCATATTCATTGAAATGAATTACTTTTTATTCAGGACTGCTTTTAATTAATTCCTTTCAGTCATTAAATCATGAGTTATCACTGAATGTGTTTAATAACATCCGTATCATAAGGCGCCTTTTATTTTCTTGAGTAATTGAATGTTTACTTTGAAGGCCAGACAAGGTATCTACAAATATTTGTTCCACCTCTCCTGTCCTACTTGGCATGAGGATCTTACCATTTAAGGTATTTGCCACCTCTCCATGTAAACAGGTCTGAGAATTGACAAATACATGAGATTTCTTTAAGACTTGAATTACTAAATAATTATGCAGGGAGGGGCAGTGGTGTAGGGGTAGAGTGGCGGACTGCTACCCCGGAGGTTATGGGTTCGAATCCCGTCAGTGGCAAACTTCTTTCGGAGTAAGTACTGGTCAGAACCCAGGAAGAAGCCATCAAGAACTTCTTGGCAAGAGAATCATACCAGATGAGGTATTTGCCACCCTTTCTTGTAAACAGATCTGAAGATTGACAAAAAAGCATGATTCATTAGCTTTCAAACTTGTTAGTTAAATCAGTTAACTATGTTTGACAAACTAAGTTTTGACATGCAAGTCTAGGTATCTATTATCTATATGCATTTGTACCACCTCTCCTGTCCTACTTGGTATGAGGATATATTAAGGTATAAGCCACCTCTCAATGGAAATAGGTCGGATGATTGATAAAAAAAAATTAAAAATCAAGAAACAGCTTTCAGACTTGAATTACATGTTGCTTACTATACATGTATATGTATGTTATTAAAAGTGATGTAATAAGTGTATCTTCATTATATTAGTCAATATGAAGCACCATCACTTACTGTTTACTTGGTATATTTTTCTATTTGATGTTGGTGACTCTGAAGATGTGCTTGACTGATCAGGACACGAAGAGCGACACAGCAGCATGTTGCTTTTTTCTGCCTTTTTTTCCAAAGTGGATAGTTTCCTTCATTGTTTCCGATATGTCCTTTTTTCTTGTCTATAATGAAAAATATCCTAGTTTTATCAGCATAGATCCATTACAAAAAGAATATTTTTACTATTCTCTGGGCTTTTTTTCCTTCTGTAGCAGGGGCCATTAAATTCTTTAAAATCAAAGTGTTCTCTTCCCTTTTGCAAAAATTATGCGTTATTTTCCCCAAATTTAAGGAAAAAGCCCCTTCCCCTACCTGTGGAAAAAAAGCCGATTCGATTAAAAAATCTGTCATAGAAATGGCAACTTACAGACTAACTTAAGTCTTTGTGGCAAGGCTTTTTTAACCCGCTAGTCCTACAGTCAGCACTGTTACAAAGCGCCATTCTCTCACTAACATTTATTTTCATATAAAATACGGTTTTCTTCCAGAACTGACCTTACACAAGGATTTTGTTTCTGTATTGAATCCCTCCTTGCCCTTGGCAAATTTAACATAAGTTAACAGCTGTCTGATTAAAATTTATTACAATTAATGCATTTTTATTAGTCTAATGGGATCGACTTATTGAAAATTAGTGAAAGCATACCACATATGTTGTACTGTAATAATATAGAGAGAATGATTAGCTTATTTAAACTGTTAAACACTCATTTATTATGATTTTATAAAAAAAATATTTATATTGTTTATTTGTCAGACAATGACAGACATTATATAAAACGCATCTTGATTTGATACATTTTTAATTAGATGTTTCATATTTCTATAATACATATGTGGTATGCTTTGCCTATCAAAACTAATGAACTGGTACGCTTAGCCCTGTTACGTTCCGGTAGTGGTACGCTTCGTCCGACATTCTTTAAAACCAAGATTTTGTGGCCAAAACAATAAAAAAATACTTACCTTGTGCGTAATGGCCACGATTTTAATGTAAAACACCAGACACTGGCAGACATGATTCCATTTATCACTCGAAATCCACCAAAAGCTTTAAAACTAAATGTTGTTCCCAATGATTCTAATTCGGCGCGCGCGCGTACCCGTTAATTTCCAACGGTTAATTTCAATAATCAGGATCGGTATATTCGAATTAACGTTTCTTTTAAAGTAAAAAGAAGATACATCGTACCTAAACATACTAAAGTATTAAATTCTAATGATGGTATAGTACGTTTAACAACTTAATTTGAAATCAACGAAATAATTACGGAAAAATATCATTCGAATCTATCGCAATGAAAATAGCTTTTGAGAGATAACGAACGACAACTCTGCTAGGAGATTGACTACAACAACAAATCTTTAGAAATTATCATCCACTTTTCAGTGATCTATACATAAATACATGAAGATATTATTGTTTGTAACCACGGTAAGTTCTCTTTGATAATCATATTTATTGATTGGGTGATATAATCTGTTTGTTGAATGATTTCTGAATGGTCAGATTAAATTTAGATGACCAGTGCAGTGGGTGGGGTAAACCGTAAAATAATATTATTTATTAACAGTTACATTGAGCAGTCTGTGAAATTAAGGTTTGAAATGTCGTTGTCCCAAACAGAAATTTTAGCTGCTTTTGTTTTGATTTATTAATGAAACCAAAATTTTGGTTGTCCGAATAAAAAATTGGTTGTCCTGGACAGGTTAAGATAAGTTTTCTTCATAAAGTATATTGGAGGGCAACCTGTCACAAATTACTAATTCAAAGACCGGTTTCAGTATCTTATAGATGTTTACTTCATTGTCATGCTGATATTTAAATATTGTATATCTTGTTTCAGTTTTTAACCTGGCGTAGAAGTTGGCACCAGAGGTCAACAACAAGGAAATTATGAAGAAGCAGAAGAAAACCTTCTTTCACCAAATTGTGACCAATGAAGAGCTTCGAATTTTCAGAGAAACCGAGCCTGTTTCTGGGTTGATACATCCGATTTAGAACAAACTCTGCCCAGTCCAGTGGTTAACTACAACATGAACATACCAATAAAGTTGCTCTTACGGCAATAACTATATCCCAAATTTTGCCATAGACTGATAGAGCTTTCGTCCATTAAGGAAAATACAAACTGATCACTGGGTAAATCTGTGTAATGACACCAAAGGAAAATGATGCTATGATATTATCAAGGATTGAAGGAGTTTGACCGTTTCATGTATCTGCAAAACAATGTAATTTTGAAAGCAGCTTGAAGTGCCAGCAATTAGTAGGACTAGTAAGAATATTCAATGAGTGTTATATATCATAATTAATATTATATAGACAATATCATGATCATCTAAGCATATATGAATTATAATGTGCTGCAGATGACTTGATGCTGCGTTTTTCAATGTGATTGTGAGGATACTTTGAATATAACATGTTATTTGCTGCTAAAGAGTACGATGTGCATTGATAAATAAATTCTATTTAACGTACTTCGACTTTATTTTATTTGATATACATCATAGGATGCATTTATTCATGGGTGTAAATAGAGGCATTTTTTCATGCATAAAGCGCCATCTCGCACACAAAAAAAACTTATTTTAACCTAAATCTCACTTAAGAATGATGCTTCTGAAGCAAATCTCAACTTTATTGACAGTCTGAAGATATGGCATACATGTATGAATATCATTATATGTATAACATACATATATGAAAAAACGAATACAACATGTACTTTATAGTCCTGATGTGTGTACAGAACACAGGTCTACTTTATCCATTAAATATAGAGCAACAAACAGTTGAATGTGTTGTTTACTGTCTATAATTAGTGAATTACACATGAAAAAATGTCATTGTGATTGAAATTTGGCAGCACTTAAGCAAAAGGGATTGGATCTTGTTTTTGCAGCAATAAAAACGATGCAAAGTAAATTCATAACCATTTTGAATATACATGTACTTTCATTATGTTCTACACTAGTTTGCACTGAAATTGGCAACGTTGTCAAAACGTTGATATAACGTTACTCTAACAACGTTGCGACTAAAACATTAGTACAACGTTGTGATAACGTTGCTTACTAACGTTTTCACAACGTTACAGCACGGTTGTTACACAACGTTGCAGCCCAACGTTTACACAACGTTGTACCAACGTTGTAAAAATTTCCAGTTTTAGATAACAATGCTGTATGCATTTTTACAGTGTCTGTTCAATACATAAATGCATTGCTTTTATGATACTTTCTCCTACACATTCCAAAACACTGTGTTAAATAGTTGTCAACGTTGCAACAACGTTGTGACAACGTTGTAAAAAAATACAACCAATACACAACTAAAACACAACGTTGTAATAACGTTGTGTGTTTGCTGGGAATGACCTTGAACTTCTAGAACAAAGGGTAATGCCTAAAGTTTGGAACAGATAGAAGCTTATTTAAAATGTACACAAATTAAGACAAAACATGTAGTATATTACTGAAACAAGTCAGTTAGAACTGCTTTAGGCATTCAATTAACATTCCAATTAGGTAACATATGGTAATATTATAATTGCTAAAACATAACATGGTCAAATGATTAATTGTATGCAAAGTTACCAGTCTAAAACCAAAGCATTTGTTTGATTGTAAACAGCTCTGAGTTAAAATTAACAAATAGCAAGGCCAATGTGTACACTACGGTAGCGCTATGCACTGACCTGTGTTATTCTGCTCGGGGCATTATGGGTATTTGCAGGAACTACTTACAAAATGGAAATTATAAACAATAACATAGCGTGACGTCACCGTATGGTACACATTGGAGCCAAGCGTACTTCAACATAGCGTTTCATTGAATAATGAGTGTTATTGACGAAAGCATAAGAATAGAAATGGTACAACGTATTCATTTTACATAACTAAACAAATTTTGTTAATAACATACAACCGATATGGTTGTTTTGACATTTTTAATCCTTCCGCGGAACTATATTTTAGCGTATGTATAACTATCTAAATGAAGATAGTAATCAGTTTTATGTATAGAGGTTAGACCAACGTAGTGACGTCACGCTATGTATAGAACGAGAGCAAGGCAGGACTTCTAGACTGGTTAGCTAACTACACAGTATGTTACCTGGATCATCAAGATAATCAAAGTCCTTCTGGTCTGTATGTTGAACGTACCAATCATAGATACGACCAACGAATGGTGAAATCAGAGTGACACCAGCTTCTGCACATGCCACTGCCTGTAAGCATAATACAATAAATTAAAGTGATAGAAGGGGATCTCAAGAGGATTTTTTTCTAAAAAAGGAGACAAGTTTGCTAATTCTATTAAGTATATATATCCTCAAATAACTTATATAGAAAGTATCAAGACACATGCACTTCTTGGAAGTGTTATAGAATCACACTAATATTTTTCCAAAGCTTACAGTTAGATTTCAAATTATTTTGAGTGCATAATCAATATACCCTTGTCCACAATTTGTGTTAAACACAATCTCTACGGTTCAGGCAAAATTTTAAAAATTCCCTACCAAAATTTGGATGACTGCCCCTTTTTTATGTTGATATTTTATAGGGAAAGATGAAGAAGTTAATTGAAGAGCAAAGAAAATAAGTTATGTTTGGCTTAATACGACGTAAAAAATTGTTTGTTTCTCTCAGACCTATCCTAATGTTCCCTGCGACCCTAGACTTCATATAAGGTCCGAGGAAAGGTAGATCCACTTTCTCACTTTTTTTTATCTTTCCCCACTCTTTCAAGAGCAAAAAGTAACTTCCCAGACATACCTAGCTTATCTTATAACCTAACATGCAACCAGAAACAAACAATTTTCTTTTAGGCCTTAACAATCGAATAATAAGTAACAAGACAGAGATAATTCTACATATCGAGGGCTCAGCGCAACACTGTCGTAACTTGTTCTTATTTCAATATGAGTTACCACACTGTTGCGCACAACCCTCGATATATTAGATCTCTTACCTGATAAAAGTTGAACAACAAAGTCAAATTACAGTGTATTCCATAATCCTTCTCTAAAGTCCTGAAATATCAACAAGAAAATAATAACACCTAATACATGGAATGTAATTAATAATAAATTGATCGCTACAGGTTGTTGGTCATCTTGACGTGTTTATTGAGGTATTGCGAATGTTGTGAACAACAAGCAGTAACACTTTGCAAGGACTTCATGGTTTTAAACCAAATTTTATGAAATTTATTAAACATATACAAGGACCGATTTTTTACCATTTTCCACTTCTAAAATCGGGCTGACAAGTTGAAATTCAGTCTAGACTAGGCATTCCTTAAAAAATATTTTTTGGGGGTAACGCTACCTACTAACCAAAAATTGCCCAACCTAATTTTTTTTGCCTCTTGTGTAATTTTTTTTTTTAAATATATAAATAGTATTTTGACTAGCATTTTGGGTTCAATGAAAAATATAAATAGTAAAAATAAATTTCCTACCTACCCTACCCACTGAAAACTCTCTGGGTAGGAATTCCCCAAACAAACATTTTTAAGAATGGCCTGATAATTTAATTTCTGTATAATGTTACTCATTAAGGCAACTTGATATTATTACAGACAGATGTCAAATCTCAGACAGACCTCAAATCTCAGACAGATCTCAAATCTCAGACAAACCTCAAATCTCAGACAGATCTCAAATCTCAGACAAACCTAAAATCTCAGACAGATATCAAATCTCAGACAAACCTCAAACCTCAGATAGATCTCAAATCTCAGGAATATGTTTATTTCAGTACATTAAGTAAGATACACAAAACACTTACCTAGCAGCTTGAATACCCTCCCAAGTAGACGAGAGTTTAATGAGAATTCTGTCTTTGTCAATACCAGCTTTCTCATAGAGATCAATAAAGTTCTTCGCTCGCTCAATCATGGCTTCTTTGTCAAATGATAGTCTAAATTGAAATAAATAATCCAACAAAGTTTAATCTGATTCATGAATGTAAATTTATCCTATGGAACATGATTGTATCCGCCATCATACGTAAAAATAAGATTTTAATTTCAAATTGAGAAATTTGCTTAATGCAAAAATACAATATATGAAAGAAACAATATATTAGGGATTATTAAAAATTATGCAGACTTTCTTTGTTGTGTAAGATCTATTTGAGATATTCAGCTGAAATTTATACATGGCTTAGAAGAAAATATTAACACTGAAAATTGCATATTAACAGCTTACAGCTGTGTACATCATTAAAATGCTGAAATTTACATAAGCATAAAATAAATGTCAGAATAGCGCAACATTATCAGCGTCAACACCAAATGCTACATGTAAGTCACTGTTTCTCGAAAAAGTCTCCGCCAGTTTGCATGCGATCGTACCATGGTTCTTCACTCTTCAGGTCAGATAAAATGAGTTAAGTGGCCTACATTTATGGCATCTAATACCTACCTTGCATCCACCTCAGTTGAAACTCGACCAGGAATGATTTTTAAGATCTCGCACCCAAAGTTGACAAAAACTTTATCCATGGCTGCATCAACTTGTTCAGACAAATTGCTGAGATAAAAAAGATAACAACAAAAATGTGAGCCATTCAATCAATACTCATCATTTAATAGTACACATTACATGGTATACATTTTATTCATATGGCATAAAAAAAATGTTTTTTTCCTCATTATAAATAGGGTATGCAGCAAATAATTTTCCTATTCTTGAAAGCACATAGAAAGGTAAAGAAGTGAGACAGAGGATGTATTTTTCCTAGGGCTTAAAAAACGTCGGAGATTGGGAGGAAAAATAACGAAAGGTCGTGCAACCAGAAACAACATTTTTTAAGGCAAAGACACCATAACAAGAAAGAGGACTTTAGCAACTCAGACTGTAAAGAGGATTAAAAACAATAGGTGTCTAGAAAAAATACAGACATGATACAGTAAGGTTGACTTCGTTCTGAGGTAGTGGTGACGGAGATTAGACATTAAACAACGTACCTGCTGGAAGACTTGGCATAAGTGATAGCGTCATCAATAAGATCTTGATATGCCGGCATCTTAGCTGCGGCCAAGATGAGTGAAGGGTTAGTGGTGGCATCTGTCGGTTTATACTGACCAATCACTGCAAATATATACATAATAGTAATAAAGTATAACAAAAGCAACATAATTATCGTATCATTTGTGGGTTTGTATATTGACCCATTTGACGGCTATGTTTATTTTAGGGTTTGTATCTCTACTCTTATTTCCTATTGTTTTCCCTGGTTCTATATTGTGCCTGGTGTATAGTATTTTGATACACGCCACATCTATTTTCTGTGATTTTCTTAATATTGTATTCGGTTGGAAAGGGGATACTGAAAGAGTGCATAAAAGGTGGAGTCGAGATCAGTCTTGGAAATAGTGGCTTGCCCCCTGCCCGAAAGGATTTTTTCCTTTTTAAGTCTTTTGGGGGACAACCAAGTTTTAGAGAGTTTCCTTCATAAAGTATATAGTCGGGCAACCTGTCACAAAAAATTAATTCAAAGACTGTGAGATTCAAACCCATGATCCTTTGTTCAGTAGTCCAGCACTTGATCATCAAACAATGACGATTTTGTACACAATTATTGAAAAATTAACAAAATGGCCCAGTGAATATTACTTTGTATAAAGCATGTCGTGAAAAATGACCTATAGATCACATAAATACACATGTAATAGAACAAACAAACTTCTTAAGTAAATTCAACTGTACAAAATAATCATCTCAAATAACAAGGCTATACATTTCTTTGGACAAGTGACGCCCACACCTCTACTATTTCACAGGCCTGTAGATGTACAAATCCTTGGATTGAATAATTCAAACATACAGTATTAATTTCATTTAGAGCAACCTTAGTACCCATCACAGGTGTATTATAACAAGATCTCAAACATTCAATATTTAGTTTCAGTATAATGTTACTGTGTAAGGTAAGACCGTCCTTAAAAAATATTTTGTTTGGGGTAATGCTACCTACTAACCAAAAATGGCCCAACCTTACATTTTTTTTGTCTCTTGTGTAAATTCTTTTCCCTATAAATTATATAAATAGTATTTTGACGAGCATTTTGGGTTCAATGAAAAATATAAATTGTAAAAAAAAATTTCTACCTACTTTACCCACTGAAAATTCTCTTGGTAGGGTTACCGCAAACAAACATTTTTCAAGGATGGCCTAATAATTACATTTCTGTATAAAGTTACTGAGTAAGGCAACTTGATATTAACACAGATTAAGAAAGCGGATATAATGGGACATGATAATGCATAAAAAAATTCTTATTTGTATCTGATTTCTTGTTCATTAAAAATAAGGCAGGTAGGAAGGAAACTTTTTTTCCAGTTTTAAAAGCATGAAGAAAATTTAAAAATAGAGATAGTGGAAGTTCCGTTTCTCTGGTAAAATAAAAATTCTAGGTTTGCCAGGGGGGGGGGATTAGGGTAGGTCGAGTAACCAGAAACAAACATTTCTCCTAAGAACAAATACCAACATTCCCTAATAAAGGTCCAGTACAAAATCAATAATAAAAATCTTGACCAATCACTAAATACTTCATTCTTCCTTCAAATTACATCGAATGAGTCTAAAGATCATTCCAATAGTAGCACTAAAAAAAGATAAAAAAATCTATCAAAAGTATAATGTCCCAAGGGCATTTTTTACAGATAATACAGTAACAAGTGGGTTTTAGTAAACAAAGGCTTGGGACAGTTAATTAAAAAGAAAAAAGACCATATTTCTAACCATCAACATGGGTCAAGAGCTGCTTTAACGTTTTATTGATCCAGCAATAATTTACAATGGATTGAAAGGGACCTAAATCATTTTATTGCACATTTCTATGGTTATCAATTGTTTGTTCTGTGGGATATTTTGTAACTTTGTCAGATTTTTTCAGTAGTCCAAAGAAAATGCAGCGCAAACTTATTTCAAAAGAAATATATCATTGCTAAGAGTTAACAAATATGAAATAGGCATTTGAACAATATTTACAAAGTCACAGATCATAAAAAGACACACAACATTGTTAAATTGCACAAAAACAATAAAACTGTAAACAATCAATAAGCACTTCTTCAGTGACTAGGAAAAATGAAGAATGTGTCAAAATAAAAATATTCAAATGCCTATTTGATAACATTAGAAATTAATAAACATGTATAATTAACTTATAATTCAGTCATCTATAATACATAGAATGGATTGCTTATGGCAGTCCGAATCACATAGGACAATGAATCACTTAGACAAAACAGAAAGTCACAAAAGACAGGGTGTCACAAAAGACAGGACATCACATAAGACAAGGAGTCACATAAGACAGGAAGTCACATAAGACAGGGAGTCACATAAGACAGGAAGTCACATAAGAAAGGGAGTCACATAAGACATGAAGTCACATAAGACAGGGAGTCACATAAGACCGGGGGGTCACATAAGACAGGGAGTCACATAAGACAGGGAGTACATAAGATGGGGGGTCACATAAGACAGGGAGTCACATAAGACAGGGAGTCACATAAGACAGGGAGTCACATAAGAAATAGTCACATAAGAAAGGAAGTCACATAAGACAGGGAGCCACATAAGGCAGGAAATCACATAAGACAGAAGTCACATGAGACTTGAAATCACTTAAGACAGAAGTCACGAAAGACAAGTCACATAAGACAAAAAAGGGCATGTCCAGTGTCCCATCCCTACTATCAAGCCCACTTCTATGTTTAGAAAATCAAAGGAAACGGGGAGGCTTGTATCGGTGCTTTACCTGATGAAGAACCAGGAAAACTACTTGCAATAAGACTAAGAGTAAGGATATTATAAATGCCCAGTTCTCCAATATTGATAAAATTTCCCAATAACCTAGTTGTCAAGACTCCAAAACTTCCAATATGACAGGACCTGTTCCTCAAGAGATAAAAAAAATCAAGCTACCTTCCCCTTGGCTCTTAAATGGCCATATCAAGGACTTACATATATGTATGTATATAAGTCCTTGGCCATATCAAAGAACTATGCATACATGTTTGTATAGGTCTAAAACTCTTTAGCCAAATAGAGCTGAACAAATGTGCCATTAACAACAGATGAAAAAATGCAATACAAATTACAATACTCAGACAAAAAATCAAAACTTATATAGATCTGATTTTAAAAAGTTTGGGGAGAGCAAGTGTATCTGGAGGAAAATTTAACGCACATGTATCTAAATTATCTAAAGCATACACAACCGTCCAAGATACCGGTATTTACCCCCACCCATATGCAATTAAAATTCAACAGTATGCAAACATAGTCAATCTATGACAAGTGACCCATGTTAACCTTAAGTTAGAAAGTTCGATAACAAATAAATACACACTAGAAAATTAACAATTTTTAACATTGTACAAAAACGTACCGTCATAAGCTAAGATGCATGGAATGCATTTTATCTAATTCCGGTTCGTGATAACAAATTTTTAACTTACCATTTATGTCTCCAGAATCGGCGACAACTGTAGTGAACGATTTTAATTGATCCAAGGACGACATTGCTACTTTCTTCTGCGCAGGCTCTGTCATAATGAGATGTATATGTGTTATCTCGCGAGTTTATGGGTACGTAATCCAGTACGTTGTTGAAGTTACCTTTTATTCGGGATAAAAAGCACCTTTACACCGCCTTTGAAACAGACGGACCAGAGACTGTTCGATATTTTTTAACGAAATAGGTCGAAATTGATTTGTTTGTTTGTATTACAGTTCATCAATGAGACAGGGTATTCTTATATTCAAAGATGACCCCTACTAAAGAAAATGTTGCTTTTGTATTGAATAACTCCGCGTTAAAATTAAAATGTAGATCTATATAAAATAATTGAAATTCAAAAGAGCTATATTTGTCTATACTTCCAACAGTTCATTACTAAATATCAAAAACAATAATCAGAAAAATGGTATATGTCACTGGGTCATTTTATCATGTTATTATTGGTATATTCCAGTCCGGAATGGTACGGTCATATATATTTTAAATATGACCTACACTACTGTATGCCTTCGTTGCGTGTAGACGCACGAGAGTAAATGAGTGAATGTTGAATACATAAATTTGTAGCGTGTTGCTTCGTTTATTTCAGTATCCCTGAGAGTGAATTTCACATATAACACCCTTGGATACTGTGTATGGTGACATATATATGTACATCTGTGATAAATGTCTATGACACACACCAACCGCACGAGTTCAGTATTTTTACTAGATGTATAGTTATGGCGCCATCAAATTGCAATTAAGATTAAATATCTAAAACAACAATTTTTTATAAATTCGATCTTAGTCTAACACTTCAATTACTACGACAATACTGTATATACTATATGTTATAATGAACTCATCAAGTATTATAGTTTTGTTGTTTTCATTATAATTATAACTCGATCGTTTCTTTTAAAATTGCTAATTATATATATAAGCCTTTTAACAAGTCTATTAGCAGTTAAAGTCTCAATTATGTTTTGATTTTAAAGAAACATTATGTAAACCCATTTGTACATAATCAGTATAAGTGTGTGTAGCCTATCCACTTGATCATATCTTACATGTATGTACACTTCAGTTTCGTTTCAGTGGTTTTAAGTTTTACATAGTTTTCAACGATATTTGATTCACAAATGGCGACCAGTTCATCTAACTAATGCATGTATTCTAACCAGTACTAATTCAACTTATACCATTCATACAAGGAACCGCTAACTTGTATTCTTAAAGAAAATATACAGTTTTGTCAAAATAATTGTTATATTCCAGTAGAAACACACTGGGTTCAAATGGGTTTAAATTGTCACGAAAATAATCATAAAAAGATATATACGGGCTACATGGACAATTTTTTAAGGATTTTTTTCGTGACAAACCCCTTTGACTGGGTCAATTCAAAAAATGTTTTTCGTGCTGATCAATATGAAAGATATAATTTTGGATTTTGGTCATCTTTGTCTGCAGAGGATCAAATTGCTGGGGTTTAATCTTTTTTTTCTTGATTTCCTTGAACTATACTAGTATGCGTCATTTTTAGACATTGATAAACTACCAGTTAGCTATCAATTTACGAATGTGTAATTGGCGAACATTATAGGCGTCCAATCATTCTCATTATAGCAAACGTACGGAATATTGGTGGTTCTATTCAGATGTACGTCTGGTGGACTTCCTCGATCCACCGTCAAAGCTGGGAAAGTTAATCCCAAATGATTCCGAGCGTCGGTGCGGCGTTTCAAATGATCCGGCAAGTGGAAAATGGATGCCAGAAGAGGGCTTTACAAAAAAATCTCTTTTAATTAATGTTTGAATTATTCATTCATATTGACTATATTTTATGAATATAAAACACACACGCACACACAAACAAGTTAAAAAATAATGTATGGATAACATGTTGCACTCATGCCATGATATGCAGGTATCTTTGAAAATAACCAAAACTCATATTTTATGCATGTAATCCAAAATTGACGATAATGCCATACAGAATAAAAAGTGATCCTTATCAAATTTTGAGTAGTATATTTAACTAAAGCGCATGTCCTCTCTGGCTGCATTATTTTAAACACAAATTTACATTAAACCAAGACACCTTCCCTTACTGGATGTCCAATTTGAACAGTAAAATATATTGAATAAGTAACTTTCCCTCACAGGATGTCCAATTTTAACAGTAAGATATATTTTACGGCATGATCGGCACCAAAAATAGGCTTGGTTGGTAAACGGAAACACAAATATTTTTTTTCTGGCCTTGAAGTAGATAAAATATCGTGTTACGTTTAAGTCAATAACATCATTGACAGGTTTGAAATGTTATATTTACAACTAATGTTGTAAAACAGTAAATCGTATAGTCAGGTATATACATTCACATTGAAATAATTAAATGTATAACGTTTGTACGAAAATCTATAAACATTTTGTACAGAAATTTTAAGTCAAGTCATTATGACAATGTAGTACTTGCAACATTTAAATGATACAAATGAAATTATTTCCGTTATATTATAAATTCGATATAAAGCAAAACTTTGGAACAAGATCGATCCTTTAAAAAAACGTTTAGTTCTATATTTGAAGCTAAAATACAGAGCAACATGCATACGTTACTTGTATTGGTTATTGTTATTTTTATTATCACATTTGTATTTATTATTAGCAATCAGGCATGACCACCAGTCCAATAAATACATAACTTGTGACATAAGGCCTGCACGTGTGTTTGTTTCTAGTTTCGAGCTCTTTGAAAACAGGGTAGGTAGGGTCGGGAATTTTATTATTTTGTTTTTATTATTTATTTTGGCTCTTGAAAAGCGTGTGGAAAGGTAAAAAGTTGGAAGAAGTGGAAACACTTTTCCTAGGATCTAATAAAAATATTAGGGTCGCCGGAAAAAAAACAGGGCAGGTTGGGTAACCATAAACAATTTTTTACCCTACGCAATTATATCGAGGGCTCAGCGCAACACTGTCGTAACTTGTTCTTATTTCAATATGAGTTACGACATTGTTGCGTTGAACCCTCGATATATACATTTCGATAATACAGCTTTATAATTGAAACATATAGAAGTTATTTTAACTGAAAACATATACAAAATGTAGTTTAAGTCATTGTGGTGATAGTATTTACAGCACGAAATAATTGACATGAAATATTAGTTTTCATCCACATACCACAATATAGATGGAGACATCGAGGTAACATGTACCGTTGACACGAAATCTGATTGACGCCGTTTATACAGATAAATCGTCGCACTTCGTGGTTTTTAATGTGAACATTTTTTCACAATCCTGAGAGTACTTTCGTGAAAATAATAAAACCAAGATGTAATCATTGCATGATTACGCTGAGTCATTTTACAGTCTAAATATTTATATCGCTTTTAAAAATCGAGTTGATATATATATATATAGTAATTCATTCGAGTCTAACGAGCGTCGAAATGAGGACAGGGTCAAAATTAGACATTTCATGGGTATGTGTGGGGAATACAAACTTTGAAGAAAATGCGCAAAAGTGCTAATTTTTTTCTTTATAGTATCGAGACTGATGTCCTCGTGCATCAAAAACAGCCTGACATCGACTCCTCGTGTTTCTAATGAGCCGTAAAATCTTAAATTGTTAGATTCGAGCCCATTCTTCCGGAAGTGCCTCTCTGGGACGCCCAGATATCGCTCTCTGTTGCATATCCCAGACATGTTAGATGGGATTTAGGTCGGGAGATCGAGCGGGCCATTCCATTCGAGCAATATTTTACCCTTTCAAGGTACTGATTGGTGTCAGTGGCTTCGCTACTGTCGATCTTTTTAAAGACATTAATAATTCCTTTCTCGGGTTACATGACTTTTTTGTTCTTGAAAGTGTGTGGAAAGGTAGAAAAGGGCAAGGAATTTGATCTTCCGTTCCTCGGGCCCAAAGTCTTGAGTCATAGGTAAAACATGGATAGGTAGAATAACCAGACGCAAACATGTTTTGATATTACCAAAATATGAAAACTAGATTCAGCAATTTCACCGGATAAGTGTAATATGTTGAATATGTCCTATTTGACTTGATTACTACATGCAGGTAATTAATGATTACATGTCCAATATCAAGATAAATGTAATTTAAATACGTTCATTTTTCTCAATTGATGTTACAGTAATAAACGGGTTAACAGGTATTGTCCGCTCTGTGTGTGGGTGGGGGTTGTGCGTGTGTGTATGTGTTTAAGATAAATGTATATTTTGTAGACATAATATAAATATTACTTTATACTGATTGAAAGATGTTTAATTTAGTATATATGATGAGTGTTTACTAATTAATTATCAGGTTAAGTATAATGAATATATGTTTTTCTCTCAAAATTTCTTCATACTTGCAAATACATTTGTATAGATATAGGAGACTATAAATATATAGCAATTTAAAATAATAATTATCAGAATGAAAGCAACTATAAGCAAGCGTGCTGAAAACAAATACATGTAGACGAACAACAACAAAGTATTAAATGAAAGTCTTTAAATTTATTAATACGTCATGAACCAGGTAGTTTTATTGAGATAAAACTACTTGCATGAACTTATAGTTATTATAGTAAAGTTCTTAATTTGTGCAACAAAATATTTAACTTTTACAAAAGTATGAAATTTATCGTATGAACTTTTTTGTTGCGTCTTTTATGTAGCTACTCTATTACTGACAAGATGCAGTACCAGGCAAAAACGCTTTAAAAACTTTATAACTATAGGAAAATGAAGAGTATATACATGTATAATCAAGCAAGCATTTCGTTCATTTATATTATAAAAGCGCGTAAAATTCTAAGATAACTGGTTCTCGTCCCATGTTTCTCTGCACCAAAATTCTTTGTACACACAGCATCAACGAGAACCAGTTAAAATTCGATGTTGTCAGAGGGGAGATAACTGCGTTCGAATATTCCGGTTATACGGAACAAGCGAGCTTTTTCTTCACCCTACGATTGACCAATCAACTCTCCAGCGCTTGTTTTGAAATCAGAAAAACATTGACACATTTGGATTTTCATGTTTATGAATTTATTCACACATGTACGTGCTTATCTTTACATTTATTAATGATATTGTTGTATGCAATAGCTGATTTGAATATCGCGTGAGTTTGTTAACTTTACTGAAGTGAAAAAATAATGTCGCGAAAACACGTGTCACTTGTGTTGCAGGGCTATCGCAGTATCGCTTCTAAAGACATTTTCACTTATTCTAACAACGATTTCATTACATTCTGGTGCATTTTCCTGAATAATGAATGATTAAACCCAACATCCAATATGTGTTTTATTGGATTGTCATCTATAAATTTGTGAAATTAAGGTTTGAAATGTTTTTTCCCGAAACTGATAATTTGTTAAAGAAATTTGAAATTTTGGTTGCTTGAATGAAAAACTGGTTGTCCCAGACAACAGGCAACCTCTTATTACACAGACTGATCCACTGTCAGTGCTTTTGTACCTTCTATAGCAGGGGCCGTTATAGTTCAGGGTCCCATAACTAAATTGGTCTTATTTCGTCTTGTTGACCATTTTAGTTATGGAATTGTCCTCCTACAAAGTCAACAGCTTAAGACGCTTGTTCATGCGTCAATAGAATCAGATCAATTTACATGCTTTCCAGAATGCTACAGACTTAATCCAAAGCATTTATGAGGACAGTTTTGAAACTAAGGGTAGTATGAAACATCAGCTAAATATTTGATAAATTTCGTCCTATGAAGGTATATTTTTGGTCATGTTGATAGATTACACTATAATTCATCGAATTATACACAAGTTTTACGGAAATTTGTACGATAAATAGGAAAACGAATGCGACTCAGATTGAGTTGTTTACCTGTTAGCTTTTAAAAGAACAAGTGGCTTTGACGATGAACTGCAATGTAATGCAAACGTATCATCGTCAAACATTGCAGTTCTATTTGAGTCAAAGACCTTTGACTAGGGCCATTAACACTATTAAACAGGCGTCTTCCCTCAGGAAAATTCTTTAAAATCACGCAGTTTTCCCCTATTTATAACTCAATTTACATCAAGTTTTTCCATCCCCATCAGTGATTCAGATTGGCGTCGGCCATCGGCAATTTGCCGATAAAAACTGCTAATGGCCGATCATTTTTCAAGAAATATGACAAAATGGTCGACTAAAATATCATTTATGGGACGAAATGGCCGATCGTTTTTCGAGAAAATATGACATTCAGGCCAGTGCTCCAGATAAGACGCGTACACGCGTAAACAAGCATTTTGTTATCAGAAAAAGCATTGCTAAAAAATCTCAGCGACTGATTCTATAAATAGCGTAGATTAATCTACATACCATGATTTTCGGAGCAGAAAAATGGCTATTTTTACATAGAACCCGTCCATCATAATTTCGCCCCAAAACCATTTGCACAAAATTTAATGATTGTTACGCGGTCAATATGTCATTGTATTGATTTTATAAAGTTACGCACGTTCTGTTTACAATGCTAAACAAGTGAGAAAATAAAAATACATTTCTTATAAATACATGCGTGTGTAACATACAAACAATATTCTCCCAAGTTGATCACGTGACTACACGAACGGGTTACAGGGTTCTAGCCAGGATTTTTTTAAGGCATGTTGCAAATACAAATTTTAGTCACCCGTGCGCGGTACGGTGAATGACTGAATGTGTGCAAGTGGGGGGGGGGGTAAGTCCAACAACTTAAGTGGTTTATATTTTAGTGAATTTTAAAGTCAAAAGATAGAACTGTTATAAATATATAACATATCATACACAAATCAATAGGAATTAAGATACATGTATCAGTTTTGCATGTCCAAATAAATCATTTGTGTGAATCCGAGGCACCATGGTTTTGACAGGATGCTCTTTTTATGGAAGTACATGGAATGTCAACCCATACTGCTCTATTAGGCATGCACTTCTTAAGTCTCCTTTGATAGTACATGTAGTGTTTCTATATTTTATATGTAACCATTTACATTTATTTTCAGCAATCATTGCATATTTCACAGTAAGACATTTTATTGAATCAATTAAACTTTTTATTGACTGAATAAAATGACAACAAACATAACACATTGTCACTACCAAAGTTCAAACCGAAAGTAGAAAATGACGACTGGCATTTTTTAACCGGAAGTAGCTGTACTCACTCCGTTTTGACATCAGATCGTATAAGTTAAACTTGAATCATTTTTTTAAATTCCTAGGGATATCAACTGCATGTAACTTCTGCTAAAATTTAATAGATAATGATATTTAAAAGTTACCGTATGTTTCCATTTAGGATCTAAAGATTGGATTATGTTTAGATCGGCGTTGCGGATTTCTGATCAGAACTCACGATTTCTGATCAGAACTCACATCATGAATGTTATTCCATCGACTCATATGAGTCTCATTTCGTTTTTAATGCTCAAAGATTCCTCGGTGATCGATTTGCTAACGCGTATTTTATATCTTCGTCTTTCGTATAGATCTACGTACATTAAAAAATGTTCAGTCTTAATTTCACGATTTTGTCGCATGATGTCAGTAATTATTATTTGCACACCGATACTGAAGATCTATGCATTTTTCGTTGTTGTTAAATATACATCATTCGCAGAGGCATAGTAATCATATGTTGCCCAAGAAACGTGTAATCTAGATACACACGATACGTCATCAGCAATGAATTTCATTCCGAAATAAGTTGCTATCACTGAATGACGTCACTAACAGTGTAATGTGTCAATTTATATTGAGGCAACTGCATAACGGGTTGAAAACAAAATTGTCATAACGGGTTGAAAACAAAATTGTCATTTTAAGATCATTGTGTGTGTACCACAGGTATCGTTCATATTTTTAACTTTATGCGAAATATGCATGGCAAGCGACACTCCGCTGACTGCATATAAATAAGAGCTGCATAAATTGTGTAAACTTTCAGAATCATAATTATGATAGCTACTCGTGAAAAACAATGCGGCGAAAATCAACATCTTCAAACGGCGCAATTCTGGATGTTTTAGTGAAAGTGTGCATGCGATAATTATTAGAAAATCTTGTCAACACTCTTACGTAAACTTTCACGGTCATAACATCGAGTATTTAGTTGAAACACGTGGTAAGGCGGGGCTACGATTTTGTCAGCGACATGCGTCATGCATTCGAGACTGTCATTGGTTTATTGATATTTGATTGACACTGTTCTTAGTGACGTAACGAGTCAGCACGCGGCACATATTCGGATGTAGTTGCTTTTATAATTGGTTATGTACACAAGCCATGTCGTATACGTAATTAAGGGATGTCGATGGAATTAAAGGATGTCGAATATACAACTGTAAGCCTGAAGGCATGTCGTGGACGACATGCGATATTAGGCTGGCTAGAACCCTGGGTTATTTACTGAATCGAAAAGGCGAACAATGAAAACTAAATTTGTCTCCAAAATTGGACCATAGAATGTCGGCCTCCTTTTGCTTTAGCCACATTTTCTTTGATACCGACTTCTAAAACAATTCACCGCCTTTGATTAAACCGAAATGATCAAATAAAGAAAAAAACGGCAGCCGTTGAAATTCATGTCTAACACAACCATGACGTAAAAAAGTAATGACGTCATTTGTGCCACTTTGTTCTAACAGCAAGTGGGATAATATGTTTCGACCTTTTTAAAACATACTGAAATGTGTGCTCCGTGACAGTTCTTGTATGCACATTTTGTTTCACACTTATATGTTTTATGGACTAATGACTTCTTGTTTACAATGACACATACGTGTTAAAATACAGGTAAGTAATATCAAGTATCAAATTATCGAGTAGCAGGTGTGAAAAAACAGCGTTAGGTTGCATTAGTGCATGTTACTGAAATTTTCAGCATTGACAACGAACTTTATGCATTGAAAAGTCAAACCTCCGAGTACATACGTATTGTATACGAAACTGAGGCTGGTATTTCATGTTTTGAAATGAATTAATTTAGAATATATACCAAAATTATTTTTGTCCTAAAGTTTTTTGACATTTAGGACAAAATGGCCTATGAATTTTCCTACACTTAGGACAGCTGTCTCATAAAAATGATCTGCAATCTGAATCACTGCCCATTTGCAGCAATTATGTATTATTTTCCCCAAAATTTAAGGAAAAGACTCCTTCCCTACACGTGAAAAAATGCCCTGACAGACTGTATCTTCCTTTAAAGTCTTAAGACAAGGGACGTTGTTTGCTTTTAAATCATGATTTATATCAGGCCATATTTGCATCTGGAATTCTCCCCTGTTCCCCACGTAAAAAAAGTATATATTTCCATCCTGCACTTAGAGAAAAATTTCACAATAATAAATTTAAAAAATATGTGTGTTTCACGATGCAATTTCCCCCATCAAACTCAAAGGGACCCGATGCCTGTCCCCTAAACAATAATTTGAATAAAACAATAAAAAAGGCTGGTAATGTAGTGTTCCCTGCAGAGTTTAAGTGAGGCATGGCATTTTTATGCTAAAAGGGCACTTTCAGAGCGCAGTTCGAACCTTGCAGGGCAAGTTTCCAGATTATTCCTTTAGTTAGTGATGTTCCTTGTCCCTGCATAGTATAATTTGCTATCACAGCAATCTGTGCAAGATTATGTCTGAATTGATTGTGCTGCTAATTAATGAATATTGCTTAAAATGACTCATCAGGCCAACAAAAGGGGCATATTTATGACAATTGGCCCTGTATATAATTTATAAAGGCAGCATGGCGATTTGTCTTTGAGGCATGGTGCAGCGCCGTCCTAAAAAGGCCTGGAGGAAACACTATAATGATGATTTTCAAGTAGAACACATGGTGATAGCTTAAGATATCTATGCTGACTGCAGGGTTCTCAATAAGTTTGTGGCCAACAGGCCCGGTTGTTATTGAGAACCCTGCCGACTGCAACAATGATTGTTAGCAAGAGAATGAGCATTGATTAGGAATTCTGAAATGAATAGAAATGGTCGTTGTATGGGGGTCGCCAACTTCAAATCACTGAAATTTTCGTGAAAACTCTCAAAGACAGAAGGTTGTTGGTTCGAGCCTAGCTACCGACCATATGTCACTGAAAAAGAGTGTTAAAAGATAGTTAAATCCGAAATAAAATAGGAATGTTGTCTTGATGTTTTACATTTTATGGGCACCTAGAACTAGAAGTTCATTTATAAAAAAATAAAAATCAGCATTTTTTTACAGAGCTGGATCGTAAGATGAATCAATAACTATGAGTTTTGATCATCTTAAAGAAAGATTAAACAAGTTAAAGAAGAGGTCAGAGGACACTTGTACATTTGATGCCACAGGTATTGTTGCTCAACAGTGATTTTGTTTTGCCCAAATGACAATATAGTGAATGGGAATGGAACCGGTACTGGACAGATTTTGTGGTGTTTTGACCCAAATTTTGATTTTTTTAATGAATTGGGAACTTGTCTTCTTTGGATTTTGAAGAACAAATTCTTTTCTGACAAGTTTATTGTTGTGCAGAGGTGACAATATTCTGGATATATCCTGAATTCAGGAAAGAGCTATGATTTCTGAGCATAATAAGTTATTTGATGAAAATATCTCGAGGACTGGCAAAGTTATGGTCAATTTTTGATTGTGCAGATGTCTCAACCTGCCTTCATGGTCGAGTGGTTAAGGTTGCTGACTTCAAAATCTGTAACCTCTCACTGATAGAGAGTTGTGGGTTCGAGGCCCGCTACCTACAATGTCTCTTTATGTGAGAAAGTAGGCAGTTGCTTACGGAGGATGGGAGTCTAGTGCTGGTTCTTCCCAGGAAAGATGGTTAGGTGGACTTTCCTCCTCGTATGACTGTTGGAAAGGAGCGTAAAAATCAATATAAACAAACAAAAGCAGATCTATGTCTCTTCTATTAGTATTACATACATTAATTAGTAATTTTGTAGTTGAAACCCAGCTTGTAGATTGTATTTATTGTAATTTTAAAAAAGAAAAATTTAAATTGCAGCTGCAGATCTGACGGAAAATAATTATATCCATTAAAACTTGCCTGAGATGTAAATATTTTCTTCATATTACAGATGCTAAGAAATGGATCAAAGTTAATAGTCCTGAAGAATGGTTGGAGTACATACAACATGTGAAGGAGAATGTCGCATTCGACAATGACCTCGTAAAGTCTCGATTTCTCTCTCAGATTTACAATAAAGCATTTCAGGTATGCCTGGCAGTCTTATCTCTTTATAAAGCTTGATTTCTGAAACATACATTTTTAAGAATGTTTAATTAACTGACATCAGGGCTTTCAGTGGACCCTAAGGCCTTAAAATAGTATTTTTACACTTAAAATATAAAATGCAATATAGGCTTTTGACTCTTTAGAATTTGTACCAGTGTGTCAAATTTGCTAAATTACAATAGTAATGATATGAAATAATGAAATTATAATCAACTAAGGATCATATATATTTGACTCTAATTTTTTTTATGTCTATTGAGAACCGATTAACCCTTGTGAAGATAATGAAGAAAGCTTTATTAGCAAGATCATGGATACATGCGAGGTGTAAAACACACTTATTGTTCACTGTTTTAACTGGCCATATGTTATGCAGTGTTCACACTAATTTTTTTAAAGCACTAGCCCGAACTATTAGTGAACTATTGAAAATAGACAATTTACCACTAGCCGAATACACAATTTTGAGAAAGTTCAGTAGCCCGAACAGAAATTTACTAGCCCTAGGCTGTGGGTTAGTGTGAAGACTGGTTATGTAGTTAACAATGAGATAACCGGATATATTAAGCAATATTTATATGGTTTTAAAGATAATTTTATAACGTTTTAATGGTGTATGATATTTGAAAATATTGTCTGAAGTATTTTTTTTATTGCAAATCTAAGCAAGGTGAGTATTGGAATTTTCCTGAATTCAAGCTGATAAGCCATCAATTTTAAAAAATTAGTCGAAACAATCTCCGAAAATGTTTGTGTATATGAACCACTCTTTCACCACTAGGATTTAACAGCTACATTTCCAGCTTCTCAGCGGAGAAACACCAAAGGTGTACATTTAGGTAAAACATCTGACCTCTGAAGCATGAGAAATTTGACGAGCATTGGTGGGATTGTATTGGACTTACACTTGATCTACCAAATGGTTTATTTTATCATCAGTTATGATAACTAAATATGTTTGTGCAAATTTCAGGACATCAATTCTTCATGTCACAAGAATAATGAAAATTATGCAAAGCTTTTTGTCAAGCATGGACGGATGTTAAGGTATGAGAAAAGTTTTGTAGAATGGTAGACAATGCTGGTCTGTTAGTTGTGACTGACTCCTGTTAACAAACCATATTCAGTCTGACCTGAGTCTGTCCAATTTTAGACCTGGGAAATGGAGTCCTATGCCTATGTATCAAATGCATCTAATTGATCTGTACCTTTTTATTAATTAATTATTAAATATAGGATGCATTTTCACTTCAAATGCTGGGCCGATAAGAAGTTCACCACATTATGAACACAAAAACTCAACCATTATGATAAAGGACATCCTTTATGAAATAACTTGGCTATTGTGAGATTCAGTCATTATGATTGGCTATCCAACTGGGCCATTTCGAAACTGCTGTTATATTGTATATTTTTTTTTATGAATTTTTCAATATGAAAGTGTTTTCATTATGACCTAACTATTGGCTTCAGACAGTCATTTTAGCCTTTGGTCTCAGGCTAGTATGAGTATACATGACAGTCTTCAGCCCAATAACATTAGAAGACCATCATGAAAACACATATTAACATCATAATTTAATTTAAAATCATACGTCTTAGACATGATTTCAGTAATTATTTGACAGATTTATGATTTACCTTCTTTTGCTGTAATTAATTTTCTTGATTGTGTATTTTAGTACATTTGTACCTGAAGATGCTATGATGATATTTCAACAAGCCAGAGCTATATGTAGGCGGTTTTCAATGGTACATATAGCGTCAGCTCAATTTGAAATAGAGAGAGGTAAATTTTGTTTCTTTTATCTCTCCTGATCTCATTGTCAGGGATTAAAGTGTTCAGGTTTTTGCCTGAAATTCAGGTTTTTAATGTCCAGAAAGGTCAGCTCGCCCGGCTAGCTCAGTGGTTAGAGCGCTTGTCTACTGATCGAGAAGTTGTAAGTTCAAACCCTGGGCGAGACTCACACTGTCTGTGACAAATTTGACTGAAGATATTACATCCTATGTTAAATTATGTAGGGTAGCTTGGCAGAAGCTTACGGATAGAATGTGGTTAGTACTGGTTAAGGCCTAAACAAAGTCCAGGAAAGCTGGTTAGGATAACTGCCTGCAACGATATAACTGAAATAATGTTAAAAATGGCATTAAACCCAATGAAACAAACAAACCGGAAAGATTATTTTTTCCATTCAGATTAATCTAGTGAGAAATTCGAGGAAGGGTACCCCTTAACTGTTTGGTTAGATTGACATATGCTGACAATATCAGTAAATTTACTATTTGTTATTGTGATTTTCACGTCAATTTGCCTCTTTTTTTAAATTTCAAACTTTTACCCCCGTATTATGGTTTGTCCCAGACTGAGGGAATTATGAGCATTTCAGAGAGAATAGATGTTATATTCATCATTATTCCAGATCATGATTGGATGCATGTCTGTACTCAGTACACAATGACCAGTATTGCATGAGTGAAAGTTATCTGGAATATGCCAGAATTCCTTAATTATTTTTACATGCCTGGACAGCACTGGTTTTTTTATATTGTTTTCACTGCACCAGCGTTAAGGTTGCTGGTTTTTGAAATTTTCAGCATGTTCCCATGCTATCGCGAAAGAAGTATTGACTTGTTCATAAAAAATATCGAACTTGTTTTTCTGGCTTTGATTTTGGAAAATTAGAACATGAGCGAATTCAGACTTACAAAATGTTGAATTTGACTTTGTACTTATTACAACAGGTAACACATCAAAGGCAAAGAAAATTCTGGAGAAAGCCTTATTGTTTGAGGCCATGCCAAAAGAGGATGTTGAACAGGCTATAGCAAATCTGCAACATGGAGACTATAATGTGTTTAAGTCACCTCCGATCATTGCAGCTGATAATCTAGGTATGGCTTGTTTTTATATCCCCGCAAACGAAGTTTGAGAAGGGGTATATTGGAGTCGCTCTGTCGGTCTGTCCGTCCGCAAAAGTTTGTGGAGCGAACTACTTCCACATTTTTTAAGCTATTGCAATGAAACTTGAAATATGTTATCACCATCAAGTGAAGGTGTGAAAGACACAATTTTCATGCCCAGAGTTATCTCCCCCTGAACAAAGCCGTAAAGTGTACTATTGCAGTATTACAGTCACTGAGTATTAGTGTCAAAGCGGCGGCAGGGGTATTAGTCACCTCGGTGACAGCTCTAGTTTTTCTTGTTGATTTGATAAATATTCTTCATAAGTCCATCATGAGGTTAGATTGAAAGAGATGCATTGCTTATCTGAATCACTCGAGATTCAGCCTGATAAACCAAGATCCATAACCCTTTGTATTATGTCAAAATATTGCCTCATTTTTAATGTAATAGATTAACATGTCAGCTGATATTTCAGCAGTTACTGCCTCATTGTTTAAATTTGACACAAGGGTTTTACATGATAAGTCTTTGTAAGCCTGGATCCATAAATCATGTTTGCTTTAGGTTAAATTTTTTTTGACAAGCAGTCACTAGCCCCTCACTGATGTGAGTTTGAATCCAACCTGGGACCAGAAAATATTGTGAACAAGCTGTCTGGCTTGCTTATGTAAGGTCAGTGATTCTACCCTAGTTGGTTTTCTTCGTGCTGGAAAAATTGTAAAATTTACCCTGGCTGTTGGTGTGCACATTAAGCCGCAGCAACAAACTTTGTTTCTCTTCATCACTTCATGTTCAATAAGTTTATTTGTTTGGAGTTCTCCGACCTCCTAGGAAAATATCCCTACCTACCTACCTACCTACCCAGTGCTGAAATTATGGGTCAGTGCACTCCAAACAAACTTATTTTATTTTCAGCCTAGTAAATCTTGTTATAACTGATATTTATCTATAAATGTGCATTTTTTAGTGACTCGACTCCAGAAAAGCTCAACAAGTAGTGATTCCTCAGAGGAGATACATTCCATGTCTCAACTTACAGACAATATTTCTGCCAATCTCTCTACAGGATTATCAGCCAGGTATACATCCTGTTGTCTAGTTTTTCTATACTATCTGATACCTGCAATAATTGCTTACAGTGTTTGAATGACCCGCTCCGTGGTTAATGTAGCTGACTTCAAATCTCTGTAACCTCTCACTGATAGCGGGTTGTGGGTTTGAGCCAAGTAACTGACCATGTCTCTTTATGTGAGAAAGTAGGCAATTGCTTACGGAGGATGGGAGTCTAGTACTGATTATTTCCAGGAATGATGCTTAGGTGAACTGTGTGCCTCATATGACTGACTGTTGAAAAGGGCGTAAAACCCAATGAACATACAAGTGTTAGAACAAAGTAGGCTACTGAAAAAAATCAATTTGCTTATAGCCTGAAAATATACAATTTTTCAGAAGTTCACTAATACAAATAGATATTTACTAGCCTCGGTCATTGGGCTAGTGGGTTAGTGCAAAGACTGTGATTAGATCGTGATGTGTTTGTTTAAATTTGAATTACAAAATTCTTTGCTTTTTTACCATTATTTAGATGATTGATAATATCAAATATCACAATGACATGTACAAATGTAAGATATGAATTACTTCCAGCTTTCATGTGTTATATTTGTATATTGACCTTTATATAGAGTTGTATTAGTTTAATTTAGACAACAGTTTTAAAAGTATCCAAAAGGAAGATAATTTATTAACAATTTATTGCTTATTAATTTATTTTTATTTCAGTTTTCAAATAAAGCCCCCACCAAAGCAAGATATATGTCCGAGGATTCATTCAAGCTCTGTAACGAAACATACGATGCGACCATCACGTAGCACGCCCTTGTTAAATAGTGAGAAAAGGTGAGTATCAGATTTGCTAAGTTTCAAGCACCTGATTGGGTTCCTTTAAAAATAAGGGCTAATAGTTTGGTTGTTTTAAAAAGTGCTCATACAGCTACTTCCATCTTTTTTTAAAAAAAGTAAAAAAAAACATGACCCATCTTAAAAGTTTTAGGTATAAAACTTTACAAATTATATCTTATGCTTCCAAGTAGTAAAATATTCTTACAGTTTGGCTAAAATGAAAAATGCTTTAACAAGGGTGCAAAATTGCTGAGCTTTGCAACCTGTCATAGAAGTGAGATTCGATTGTAGACAGTTTTTTCTTCTAATTTTATGGCCGAAATTTGGTCAAATTCCCAATTGAAAAAAGAATCTTTTTTTCCAGTTCACAGACAAAAATTCCTTATTGAAACTTAAAAAAAAATCTTTGAAAACAAGAGATCTTTCACTGTAGTAGACTTTTAATGATTGAAAGTACCCATCATGGATTGTGCTTGTTTGTGTTCATTTAAACATTGCAAATTGCAGTCATGCCTATTTTCTCAATTTTTAACAAAACACCACTGAAATGCCAAATCCCAAGGTTATGGGTCATGTTCCAAAAATGCTAAAATACTCAGTATATCCCAGTATTCATGTGCTATGCTGATACTGTTTTTCTAAAATAATATATTCTTGTATTATTTATTAGAAGAAATGTGAACATTTTACCTCGTCGTGTAAGAAAGATAAATCAACCATTTGACCCGATGATAGATGAGGAAGAAGAAATGAATACAATGGACAGTTTTAAACCATTAGACAATACAAAAGGAGGTACGTTTTATCTTGATATTTTGTAGGTGGTGCCTAGCATGAAGAATATACTCTACTCAACTTTTATAATCAGTCAATACGGCCTTCTGAATATCTATAAATAGGACTGTCACTTACTAAATAAATATTGATACTTTACAGATGAAGTTTTAAATCCATAAACTTTACTCAATTATATGTTCAACAAATGATGAGTTTATAGAATATCTAAAGACCTAGGTGACCAATTATTAAAGTTGTGCTGTGTATGTAAAGGCCAATATGGTTTAATTAGTTTTTATTTAGTTATTTTTGCAGTCTTTTGTGTGTAATATTGCAGTGTTCTACTCAAATTGCTGATATTTTGACCATTGTCTAAGTATAAAGTAACTTTATTACCCCGTCCGTCTTTCCGTCCCTTCAAACTTTGGTTTCCGAGCAATAACTCAAGAAATATTTCTTGGATTGATTTCAAATTTTACATGAAGGTGTATAATAATAAAATACAAGTCAAGTTCAGTTTCTGATCAAATTCAAACATGTTATGGCCCATTTTTGACTGAGCCCTTAGCGGTGGCATTCATGTTCTTCGGAAGCATTTCAGTCACAAGAAATCGTGTTTGTTCATACAAATTTCCTTATTCTGTTTTCCAGTATCATTTAATGCCCACGGACATACATCAGGATATTTATCAATGACGGCAGATTCAACCATACCAATGGAGACAAAGCCACCAGAGACTCCAGTCATTCCTGTAAGTATTTATAAACATACGGATTACCGATGTATGTAAATTGAACCTACAAACATTTAACTTGATTTGATGTTTTGGCCATCTGTATTAAGATAGTGATTTCTGTATAATATACATCCTGATACCTTAAACAGATGTTTTGAAGTATGTCCATTCCCATGACACAAAACCTTATTCTAATCCTGAATATTTGCTTCTAAATGCCCCTCTAATGAAACCTTTTTGAGAGGAAAATATAAAAATCAACTTTCATCATAAATGTTTGAAAGTTTTATGAAGTTAATTCATATATTATTAAATCATTCTTGACATAAAATCAATGAATGGAAAAAGTGTAGAATGTAACATGCAGGAGGAATGGGTGCATTTATTAGCGTACATTTGCTATATGGTGTTTAATTAAGTTAAAAATAGAAGCATTACATTGTCTGAAATTATCTTACTTTTCAGAAGAAGGAAATCATTGATGTTAAGCCAAATATTGAACCTGTGCCAGTCAAATTAGATGTCCCAGCACCGTCGTATGTAGCTCAAACCCCTATTAACAAGGGTGTGACACCACCACAGCTTATCTCCACTCCTATGGTAAATAAATCGTATTCTTCCATAAATATCACATTTGTCCAAGCACCAAATGAACTGTAAACATCTTAAGACTTAATTATATTTTATCTCTAACTAGTAAAACATAACATTTTTGATACATTCAGTTTCAGTACTAGTACAGTACATAATCTTTTTTTCAGGATCTTTCATTCAAATTTGATATCATGTTGAATTTGATTTAAGCAGTCTTCTCTAAAACTCTAAAATTATAGCTGAAATTCTGCCCCAGTTTACTGACTGAAATGTAATAAAATAAAATATTGATTAAGTGCAATCTATATTTATTAATTTCAGCCAAATATGGATGTAATCACAGTCAATGATGTTCAATATGCTGTGCTGGGCTTGTTGGGTAAAGGTGGATCCAGCAAGGTAATAGTCTGTTGTTTGATCTTGTCATACCATATACCAGTAATTACTAACTCTTTCACCTCTTTCATTTTTTAATAGTTTTCTGGAATATGCCTGAATTTCCACTTTATTACAGGTCCGGACTAAACTGGTTTTATTGTTTCTGCTGAAACTTAATCATTGAAGATGTAACAGGCTTCGTGCAAAGCAAAAACAATCTGCCGGACATTCGGTCTGACAAGATTGAAAATTCTGTCAGACCAAAAGGAAATCTGTCAGACCGAAAAAGTAAACAAGTATAAATATGTATACATCTGATAAATAAGTCGCCGTACAGTCAGAACGTTGAGAGCAGATTCTTTATCAGACCAACACACAATCTATCGGACATGTCCGCCAGTCTAGCGCCTTTCGCAAAGTCTGGTGTAAATGCTTGAAATAAAATCATTATAATGACTGATGTATGGAATATATAAGGCCATTCTGTTGCTAGTAGGAGACTAGTGTCAACTTGTATCATTGCATTCATTTCTTTTCCAGGTATACCAAGTGTTTAATGGGAAGATCAAAGCCATTAAATGTGTGGATTTAAACAATGCTAATGATATTATTGTTGAGGGTTATAAAAACGAAATCAAATTGTTAGAGAGACTGCAGTATTGTGATAAAGTCATCAAAATGTATGACAGGTATGTTAATTACACACAGCTTTATCTCCAGTAATACCTTAATCTAACTGGATCATAGCAGGAAAATGAATAATACTGTAATCTGATTGGTTCAGTGCCAATTTAATGGTTAATACTGCAATTTGATTGCATCACTGGTAGGGAAATGTTTTATACTTTACTCTGATTGGTTTAGCAACAAAGTACTTGTTAATACTTCAATCTGATTGGACCAGAGGGCAGAAAATTTTTTGTACTGTAATCTGATTAGTCCAGAGCCCAGGTAATGGTTAATACTGCAATCTTGATTAGATCAACCAAACAATGTTTTTTATTCAAAATTTATATCTTTTAATTTGATTGCCGTACTAGTCTGATTATTGTAGAGAACATGTTGGTGATTGGATTATATATGAGATATAAAAGACTTCAAACATAAGTGGTTTACCAGTCAAAGAGGTGTTCAACACCCCTCTCTCACACTCCGGGGTTTTGACTTGAACCATTCAGTTTATAGTCAGTACCTCATTTTTCATAAAAAATAATCAATTTTTAATGCGTAGACATTTGGGTTAGTAAAAAAGTACCCTTCAGTTCAGTTTTGTTATGTTTGTTTTCTACAGCGAGTACAAACAGGAGGTGAACAAGTTGTATGTCGTGATGGAAAGTGGGGACAATGATCTGGCTACATTTTTTAGAAGCCAAACGAAAGATCGAAAGCCTTTGTCAGACAATTTGATAAGATTTTACTGGGAATTCATGTTGGAAGCTGTGCGAGCTTTACATAGAGAAGGTATGCCTGACATTTTTTCAGTGGATTTAATGCCATTATTCAATGATATTTCAGTTATATATGACCATTGGTTCTCTTTACCAGTTTTCCTGGACTTTATTCTTACAAGTATAAACTTACCCTTCCACTAGGGGCTGGCAATTTCTCCACGTATGGAGGATTATCAAGAATTATTGTCAAATTTTCATGCAATGGTATGACAGGAATTTAAACTTTGATTTCATGTATGGAAAACAAATAGTACCATTGTTGTATAATAGAATACTGTTAAAATTCATGTGGATTTCATTATTTATAGGTATCATCCACTCCGATCTGAAACCAGCAAATTTTCTGTTGGTCGGAGGAAACCTGAAGCTTATTGATTTTGGAATTGCGAAAGCATTACAGCAAGATAAGACAAGTGTGATACTGGAGACACAGATAGGAACACTGAATTATATGAGTCCTGAAGCTATAATGGATAGTTGTGGGGATGCTGAAGAGGGCAAGCCTCAGTTCAAAGTAAGTTGTGTACGCTATAACCAGGGTTATTTTAATGGCTCAGGTTTTCTGTATGTTCTAGTAAAGGCACCCTGGTCCTTAATATTAATGAAATAGCAGGTTGAAGTCTCTTTTTGATAAAAATTATTGCCTCAAACAAATTTCAAGGAGATGGTAATTTTCAGAAAATTGCATGGTTTCTAAGAAATTTTCCAAGGGGAAGGCGCCTTTACAGGCTACAATTATATGATAAAGAAAACCCCTGGATGACATTGGCGATAAGATGCTATGTGCCAATTTAGTAATTTGGTTGGTCGGTCAGTCAATTCTTATCTTCAATAATGGTTTTATCTTAATCTTGTTTACTTATATGTTGATGCTTATTGACAAAGTGTATTATCTTGTTTTCTCACAGATAAGTGTGAAGAGTGATGTCTGGTCCCTTGGTTGTATACTGTACAACATGGTGTATGGTCGTACACCATTCCAGAACCTGAGGAATGACTTTATGAAACTTCAGGCCATCATGAACCCAGACTACCCTATCCAGTTTCCAGATATTCCAAATGTACATCTTCTTGATGTGATGAAGGTATGACTTTATGATAATTATGTATAGAAATTTGAATGATAACTGCTTGCTCTTTTTTTATGCCCCCGCCATTCAAAATGGCATGAGGACATAGCATAAAGTGTTACACTTTTCTGTCCATCTGTTCGTTCAATTTCTGGTTTCTGAGCGATAACTCAAGAAAGATTTCATGGAGTGGTTTCATATTTTACATGAAGGTATAAGATAATAAAATACAGGTCAAGGTAAATTTCTGTTAAAATCCAAACATTTTCATAGGAGTTATGGCCAGGGGGGCATTTGTGTCCTCTGGACACATTTCTAGTGTTCAATGGAGTTAAACATGGCACCAAAAGCTATGGTCATTTGTCAACTTTTCCTGCTGTAACGGTGGAGGAAGACCCCAGGTGTACATCTGGGTAGAACCACAGACCTGCCGTAAGTCAGCTGGACAGGTAACTCATGCAAAATTTGTTCCCAATTGGGATTCAAACCACAGCAATGAGGGGCTAGTGATTACTTATAACTTAAGCAACGGTGGCCGAAGGCCTCAGATGCCCCCTTAGGATGTTCATATTTCTTGCTTACTTTGATACTTAGTTTTGTGTCTTTTGCATAGATCAAAGGATTTAATCTTTTAGCCCTGAATCAAAATTTGTATGTCATTTTTATATGTATTTTATGATAAGTGACTTATGTGATTTTGATTTACATTTGCTTGAGACTAAATAAAGTTACCTTTTTACCATCCGAAAGCAATTTCTAAATCCTATACTCTTGAATAAAAAATGTCCTTCTATTATTTTCTAGCGGTGTTTAAATCGTGATCCAAAAGAAAGACCGTCCTTAGATTATCTTTTGTCACATCCATATTTGAGGGCCAGTAAAGAAGGTGAGTACTGACTATGCTGTACTGCTTGCATCCTAATGCATATTTCCATTTGCATGATTATTGATTCTTATCATGCAACCTTGCAGTGATGGAGTTGCTACAATGTTGGTTTTCTTGCAGTAAGTTGGTCTGTCTGTTCACATTATACTTATCTTGACCATTACTCTGTCATCAGATGGGGGATTTTGAAACAAAACAACCTTGCAGAGATGTTCATAATGATGAAAAGACATGACCTAAATATGGCCTAAGATCTCTGTTAGTAGGTCAAGGTCACACTTTTAGGTCATATGTAAAAAATGGTCTGTAACAGCTCATCCTGACCGTTACTATACAACTCCTTCATCGCTTGACTATGTCGGGCTGGACATATTGCCCCATGGCTTCTAATATTAAAAGTATGTTAACTTTGTTAGAATAAATGCTTGAAATTTCTGCTGTATGTTATGCTTCTTATTGTCTATGATGTTGTGTTCATGGTCCTTTATAAAACCTATGTTTAAGTACGAACAGTTCAACCTCTTTAATGCAACACCCTTGGTAGTTGCAAAATTGTGTTTTTGTTGAGAGGTTGCTGCTCTTGGGAGGTTAGATTGTTAGTTAAATTGTAAAGTTGGGAAAGAATCATGCTGTGATTGAAGGGAGGTTGTTGTTTAAGAGAGGGCCACTCTGAAGAGGTTGCACCAGTTGCATATACATCTTTTATGTGGCACAGCAGTTTTAAACTTTAATAACACTTTTATGATAGGTGTTAGGTTTGAATCTTATTGACTATTCTAAAGATGTGTATTTTAGATTGTTAACAGGCTAATTGTAAATATTTAAAAAAAATGTTGTATTTTGCAGAGAATGAAACCACGCCTCCGCCAGTAAAAGAAAAACTGAAAAACAAAGAAATGGAGGCGCTGGTCAATTCTTTATCTGAACAGTATGCCTTATCACCTGGTGGTATACGTAATCTCATACATAAAACTATGGACTCCAGCAAGGTTTGTGTAATTGATTAATGATTGATTTAATTCACACAGTGATTTTTGCCATTTTTTTTCGTAAGTGTACATTTTGAATTGAATCGGGAAAAATCTTTCTTTTTTTTATGAAAAGTGATTTTTTTTCACAAATATAGACAACAGTTTAGTATACTCCTATGATACATTAATCACAAATAATCTGTAAATTTCTGAAAGTAGGAAAATTGTCACTATTTTTTATTGAGAATGGATCTTTTTACTGGTACCTATTTTTCCTGTGTCTCTCACAAGGACCTTTATTTCTTGTTATTTACTTGTTTTCTTAATTTATATTTTAGACAACACCAGACAGTATTGATAACAGAGTGTTAGACAGTGTAAGTAAAATCATGAAAACATTCTTTTAGTCTCCTTGAATATTGCCTTGCTTTCAGTGTCTGACAAATGTTAATCTGAATAATTTCAGCGTACACTTTTCATTTTTTGTCATGGAACTTAATCTGTTATCTTAGTTAACCAAAACAAATCCTTCAGTCTACTGCCAAGTACTCATTAGCATCTACATTCAAAATCTATGTTTATTTACTATAAAATCATCATTTTTTTGTCTGGTGTTTGAAGTAATTCATCAGCCAGTGTCATTTAGCTACTTTTCCAGCTGTAATGGAGGAAGGCCTAAAGTGTACACCTAGGTGGAGCCACTTACCTTTTGTTAGACAGCTTCATCTCATGTAAAATTTGGTAATGGATGTGATTTAACTTACAGCATTGAGAGGCTAGTGATCACTAGTCTGAGACCTTAACCGCTCATTCTTGAAGCCCAGAATTCATTTTTTATCTGAAGTATTGTTCAATGATTATTTATATTTATTTTTGTATTATATTTCAGGGTAAACAGCAAGTGGAAGCTAAAAGGCCATATAATCCGCTAAAAACTTTGTTACAAGGAAATAAATCTGAACCCCAAGTGAAACATATTAGAACTCCATTAACTAGTTTAAATTTACACGATCTCAACCCTGTGGAAAGACAGCGTCAGTCCTCTGGGACTTGAAAGTATAAAAACATTAAAACAATGACCAGAACTTGTGATATCAATCAGAAAACATGCTTGTTTTTAAGTTTAATGGACAATTTCATTGCTTAATGATTGCTAGAGAATAATGTAAAAATGTAGTTTTATTGAACGTCTCAGCTAAAGTGGAGATGAAAATTTTTAACGGAATATTCCACTATGAATGTCCCTGCATCGCATTTATACAGATTATGTTTACACAGTAAGATATTGTTTGATTGATTTTTTAATGCATTGAATATTATTTGAAAGGTTGTTAATGAATTTTCAATGAGTCACAATTTTTCCATTTCTTTTTTTAATTTTTTTTATATCTGATGGGACATTTATAAGATGTGGCGCATTTATGAGGGAATATTTCTGTAGTCATTTCTCGGAATGTTATTGTGCAATAAATGTCTGTTCTGTACCTACAAGATTGTAGCTTTTGTGTGGTTGGTTCCTTAGGTGTAACTCAGTTGTTACTCAGTATAGATTATGAAGAATAAGCAAGACACAGTTACCTTCCCTGTGCTACTGATGTTTTGAAAATAAGATGTTTTACTTTTTTCCAACTGTTTCAGTTTATCTGACTTATTCTTTCTTTCTGTCTGTCCTCTTATAAAACATGCTTTCTTGTGATGTACAATAGCTGTGCTTTTAACTGCTGTGGTTATTGACCACAAACAAATTTTTATGTATTTTGTTTTGTTTATTATGTATGTAGAAATGTTACCATGGTATTGTGCAATTTATTAAACTGTCAAAGCTACATAATTTCACGGTCAATGCTTGCATTTATTTTTAGCTTCGATGAGATTAGCTTTCGTTAGTTATATGTACACATAACATGTGGAATGGGACATTCCCTAAAAGTGACATAAACGAAAACTATTGACTGTGGTACAAAGCTAAAAATAATTGCATTCAGGGACTGTGTTATTATTCAGCTTGGACGGTTTAATAAAACTGAACAAGAACATTTTGCTGTAAATTTAGGAGAAAGTATAGATATATTAACTTAGAGATCTGCTTGGTTATCATTAGATTATTTTTATATTTTGCTGAAAATTTCCAGGGCTCAACGCAACACTGTCGTAACTTGTTCTTATTTCCATATAAGTTACAACACTGTTGCGTTCAGCCCTCGACATAATAAACTGACGCAACTAAAATACTTCAGATGCTTCTTAAAATGAATCACTGAATGAAAAGGTGAACATTGATTTTCGCCTTGGCTTTAAGGGACCCCAGATTTATGATTCAGAAGTCTGAAAACTATGTACAGTTAATGATTCTTATAATAAAAAAGTAAAACCAAGCTGTGTCAGGAATGTAAATACCAATGGATGTTCATTAACCTAAACATCGTACTTATCATGTGTTCAGTGTGTCTTTTCACAAAAATTCTTAAGATATATCCTAAGTATTTGACTAATGAATATCTCATGAATGAATGAAGTAATTTCTCATGCTCTTTTCACAAAACCCACTCTGACATAAAAGAAGAAGAAAAATAATCTTACAATAATTCCTATGATTTCAATAAGCAAGCTCATAACACACAAAGTTTTATCTTCCTCAATTAAATACAACATCTGTGTTTCTTTACATTTATTCCTCTCTTAAGCTTAATATTTAAGTAATGTTGTGAAAAAGAATTTATTTGAAGTTTTTTCTTATGATAGAAAATTGGTGGTAAGATTTTTTTGTGAAAATTGCTACAGATAGTTTAGTTGAAACGTAGTTGTATACATTTTTTCAGGTTTATAAAATATCATATTGAATCTTTTATATTTGTGTATATGACTAATTAAAACCATAAACTGACTGGATAAGTTTTATTTATTTCGATTCTTTACGTATATCTGGAATACATGCAATTCGTAGTCAAAATTTTTCAATGGGATTTTAACATTACACACCAACAGCCAGAATCATTTAGCAAGTTTCTAATTTTAACGACCCCAGCCAGACACCTCGTATGTACTGGGGCACTGCCGTAATATTAGTTACCCAGCTTCTTACTGCCCCGACACTGTGTGATACAGGGTCTGTAAATAACGGGTAGAACCCCCGTAAGCTATTATTTATAGTCAAAGCTGCTCTGTTTATGTTGGATTGATGCTGAAATCTAATAATGTTAAGGGCATTTTATCATTCAGTTTTGATGTCGTATCATTAATGCTTGTTTGTTTGTGACAAGAATGTGTCATGTTTGAGCTTTTGTCCAATGTTTATCGAATACAAACTAACTGTATATAATAAAGTAAATATCTAAATGTCAATGAACTTCTGTTGTTTTTTGGAGCAATGCAATATCTTTCTTCTTTTTTTTGATACAACAGGAAACTTTTTTGTATTTAGAGGGGAGGTGGGCCCACTTTTGCCCCCTCTAAAATCTGGCTTGTAAATTGTATTATTCTGGGAAAATCATATTGATAAATTCAAAATGTTGGTAAAGAATAATAAAGGAACCCAAGAGTGTCATAAGGATGGGTCCTACAGGCTAACTGGTTTCCGTTCCATGTTGCAGTGCACCAAAAGGCTTTGTACAGACAGTCAACAGGTACCAGTATATCCTACAGGATAACTTACATGAATAAAAACTTGGAGATCCGTTTGTTCCGTGCATTTGACCAAAATATGCCTCTCTGACTGGCAAGTCGGTATACTTACATTTGTATGGACAGTTTGGTAAATGGCAAATAAATACTTCATATTTTTTATTTTCACTAACATCTGACATGTGCACCTTACGTGTTCTCAGGCATTACACATGTAATATTCTTACTTATAAATTGAAAAGTTTGGTGGGGTCAGCTCAAATAATCACCACGATGGCAGTTCCGTGCCTTTCGGTATTCAATAAACATCTTAAGTAATGTTTTTTAACTTAAGTTATATTTTTCCTTAAACTCGCCTTTTTCCTTAACTCTTATACTAATATAATGGAGGAAATCACAATGATATGATTTTATCTTTGTTCTAAAGAATACCAATTATGAAAATGATAATTCATTTTCACACTTGATGACTGGTTTACAAACTTTTACCATGAAACAAAATTACACTTAAGTGAAAGAAAATCTTAAGATGCTTTGTGAATACGGACCCTGGCCTGTATTTTCTGTACCCATTAAATGATTTTGAAATTTCTTGGCACAAATGTTCTCTACAAGGAGAGGATATGTCATGCACTGTAGATAAAGATCACACGAATGTGTTCCCTCTATGGAGTGTATGAATTGGAGGATTTTGAAATAACTGGGCATGTACACCTGTGTTTACTTCAATGAGATGATGTGAACATCACCCAGACTCATAGTTAAAAGGTCACTGTCACAAGCTTTCGTATATATATATAAGTCATTGTCAGACATGGAGATAAAATGTATAGATGAGAACCGGGTTTTGTGGTGTAACGAGTTTTCGTGGTATGAAATGTGCCGTTTTACTTTGCGCATGCTTGTTATTCCAGAAAATTTGTAAAATCGTCCGTCAATTTTGTTAGCTTGCCAATTCAATTTTCGCAAGCAATAAGTCACGATTAGTTTAACTATCGTGCAGTATTTTTGACGTTTTGTAAAAAAAAAAAATATTTCGAAAACGGGATAGGCCATCCTACCCGATGATGAAAATTCACGATTTCTTAAACTATTTTCTAAACGTGCACTGATCGATACTCACGTGTTTACGATATGCTATGATGTATCGTCTACTTCACTATCTCGGATCAGGATATGTTTCGTAATTAATATCTTTAAATACTTCGTCTCATGTACAATTCGTATTCAAGTCGCGCAAAGCTTTTAAATTTCCTTGTAAACAAACAAATTATAAAACATAAAAAGAAATGACACTCCAATGCAAATAAACATCCTCAAAATCTAGCCTTTTACTGATATATCTTCCCTTAGAGGTATTTTTGTTATCGAAAACGTCTTCTTTCTGATACCGTTTTATAAATTTTATAACCCAAACAAATTTCACCAAAGAAAACAACAGGTTGTTTGATTAACATATCGTTTCTCAACAAGTTTATTATATGACACGCAACATAAATAAAATACAGGTAATAACGAAATAAATATGTGTAACAACACATTGAACTTCAGATTACAACTATCAATGAATATGATTGAAGAGACCCACTTTAAGGGTAATGATTTACTTTTCGATGCATGAAATTTAAATGCCTTTCAATTTATTGCATTAAATCGAGGTGTGTGAAGGCTTTAAGTGTATTTATTAAACGTAAACGTATTTGAAACTTTAGACACAGGGAAATAAAAGAGAGTTGTTTACACGACAAAGTTTGAATACAACTTTACAAATGTTCACATTCATAAATTGAAATTACCACCGCACAATTATCAGGTAGGAATGACACTTAAATCTTGAACGTTACTTTACATACTAGTATGTATTATGATAATCTAGACATTAGTTCCTTTAAATTGTCGGGTTTTTAATATTGTGAGAATTCTTAAACTCAACACCAATTTGTCCATTTAGAATCTTGAAATTAATCACATGATATACACTGAAAAAAATGCCCCCATGATATACATAGGCCTAGTCTATTTACAGCTATGAAACCACAATTATATTTTAAGCCACTACTTTGCTATCTTTGAGATTTTTTCAATTCATAATGAACTGTAATCCTTTTGTGAGTTTTAGGCAAACTCTAATATTTCAATTGAAACAAAGCTATATAATTTTAAAACATTATACTTAATAATGAAAAGGTACACGTTTTGTACAGTACACACATTATTTACATTTCAACTTGATTACAAGGCCATCCCAATAATAAAACCACATTTTGGGTCAATAAGACGGTTTTATTATTAAGTTTCCTTGTATCCAACTTTGTTTACTAACCGTAAATATGTAACACGAAACGCATTTCGTGACATTTACCGACGCATTTGTATAACTCATGTGATTCTGAATGAGTTTTATTACAGTCATACACGACATGAGATAAATGAAGAAGGAAGTTATGTACAGCACGATTGTGTTATAAAAATAAAGCGGTATGCGGTTAGTTGCAACAACGTGAGTAAAAATATTTTTAAAGTAAACATATCCCTCGTACTGCACCGTATCATATACTAGTAAGAAATTGAACGAAAGTTCACCTGTCCATAGCCGTTATACTCGCTCAGCGCACATGAATTTTGATGAGGACCAAAGTTCTACATTTTTCTACATCCGCCATGCAATTGTTAAATAGTTCCCGCTCTATGTTGCAGTGCAGGCCCAAGTAAGTTCAGTTTCAATGCGTACTTCGATATATTAAAGTTCTTACACCAAGCGCCATTAGTCGAAGATTCAACTTGCAATAAAAGACGTCCCAATTCCTATAGACGGTAATTAACCAGTTTAAAATTGCTACGCACAAGAAATTAAGTCAATAAGTTGAAGTCACTAGACACAGTAAGTTAACCAGAAATATTCTTTCAAATGGCGATTGCTCTCTATAACTACAGTCGAGCTACGTTACTCAAAGTTCGCAGCACTTAAAATCTATCAATGATGTAATAATGGATCATATCAAAACCAAGTTTAACCTGTTCTTTCATTACAGAATAAACAGGAAAAAGAAAAATATTCATTTGTACAGAAATAATGGAAACTTGATTAAAATGAAATCGCCATTTGGGGCACCAGCTGTAGTACATGTACATTGTATTAGTAGAAATAGCATGGCGTGTCAGTTCATTCCTTCTCACGTTTTTCTAGCGTGAAATACTGGTGTCCAGTCTCTGTGGTAGTATCTTCAGCATCTTCATCTTGCTCGGGTTCTAGAACTAAGTAACTATGGTACTCGCCATCATTGTTAGCACCAGAGTCAGCTTCATCATCAGCTATTTTAAAAGCTCGCTTTTGACTTTTGTTTTCCTTGTCCTCTTTTATTTCGTTCTCGGATTCCACAACTTGTTCGTATTGATGAGACACCGTTGAATCTTGGACTGTATCAGCATCTTGCAATGATGCTTCCGTGGGACAGGAAACAGTACCATTCGTGTCTGTGGTACTACTGTTCGGTGCTGACTGCTGAGCTGAACTTAAGTGATTATATTCAGGATCTTCGTCAGTTTCGTTACTTTTCGTCAGAGGTTTAATTTGCAAACCTGTGCTCGCATTCGTACTCAAGGTGTTATAAGTGTTGCCATCTTCCACATCAGGCTGTTTCTTTTCTTGTGGGGCGAAATCTTTTCCAAGATGGGAATAGGGATCATTAACATCCCCAGAACTTGATGCTGTTCTTGCAATTGCCGTTTTTTCCGTATGGTTATATAAGTTGTCAACCGACCGTGATTTATTCGCATGTGAGTATGTGTTATCGACGAATGGCTTTGCAAAAGGCTTCAGATGGCTGTATTCGTTGCTTGGCACAATGCTGATCGTGTTGTAATTGTCATCAGTGTTATTGACTGGTGCAGTTCCAACATCCGTTATTTCCATGTACATATTGGTTTGGGCACCAGGGGTCAAATTAGTCATCGGAATTACATTGTCATTCAGTTCATGGTCTTGATATAAATTATTGCTTATTGAACCGTGTAACGGTTCTTTAATACCATTCGCTCCCCTCCGTGCTCTCCGCCTGGAATTTGAGAAAATTAATTTCATGGGCTTAAAATGTCAACTACACTTCACGGGGATATGAATTAAACTATGTAGCATAATATTGGCAAACAAAGCCCAATCTAGAACATAAGATAACTTATATAACGAGAAGACTACCAGTGAAACAATGTAAACATCAATAATGCTAGTTCTGTGACGCTTAAAATACACATGGTAAAATACCATTGTTTATGAAGTGACACGAGGATTTTGACATACAGTCGACAACACTCACCTTAGCAAGATGATGACAATTAATACCACAATGACAACAGTAACGATGATAACAATCGGCACAGAGACATACGCAGCAACATTGTCATCTGTAAAACAAAAATATAAAAACACTTATTTACTAATGTACATACAAATGGTAGAAAAAAACGGAAATGAAATATATTTCCTTAACAGTAAGTCGACATAGATGGCCACGTTAATTGGATATAGTTCAGGGCAGATGTTCGAGAGGGTGCTCGCTGGTTGTTTTTTTATTTGAGGTATTTGCTTGTCCGTTATAATTAACCAAAATTTAGCACCTAATGTTGTTTGTTAGCAGGTAGTACCATATCTGGATAAAACGGTTCTGCACTGCTAGTTCACCTATAAACTGTTGTTGGTTCATAACTACAAAAAATAAACTGAAACGTCGAAAACATTTTACAAGCTTAGGACACTGTAGATAACAGTACCCTTCACATACTACGGTATTATAAACTTAAAAAATATGTAAGAATATATTAAAGCTAAACTGGTTCATTGACTTTCAATACACATTACAAACCTCACAAGAATGAAGATAACTACAATTACCTCTTGTTTGTTTAGACTGTGATGGGGCATGTTCCGTGCTTGTAACTTGTGATGAAGTTAGACTTTCACTTGCACCAGCACTCGAAGATGATTGTGTACTTTCTATAAGAAATTGTATATAAAAACAAATAAAGCCTTATTAAAAATATAACCTACGAAACGATTGTCAAGTAAATGCAATTGTTAAAAGCTACACAATTGTACACTCCATCACCGCTGAATTTGTGCATTGTTCTAAATGTTTACATGTATAAATACCATGAGTTTACAACGGAAAAGGTTTCGAAGCTACGATGTTCCATTGGGTCATCGTACCATCGAGTTTGAGGTTGGTGACGCAACGGTACATCGCTCCATCGACATGTTGCGATCGTGTCATAAACCTCAATCACGCTGGGACAAGTGTACGAACACCGTACGAAGCTTTAAATAATTTCATGAATTCTATACGTACATATATATCTTAACAAACTACACCCACGAAGATAATAGCGTAACATGGAACTCTTCCAATGCGTAAAATGTTATCTAATGCATAATATTTTTTATTATTTCCTCTGCTTTTAACTACGGTATGATAAAAGCAATAGTTGAGGTTTATGGTAAAAATATGTAGTGTACCATTCAATTCAGTGGTGTGTGAAGTAGATGTAGTAGGTGTAATATCTACAGAAGTTGATGTCGTACCTGCTATCGGTGTGGTCACCACTGTTGAATAAATAGCATACTCACAATTATCTTCATTATTACAGAGTTATCATGGATATGTAAAGCTTTTAAACACAACATCATTATATTGCTACACCACTGTATTTTACAATGTATCCTCATGAGCCATGTGGCTTCAAGTGACAGATTGTATTTGAATAAACTTATCCAACTTATCATTAGCGTTATTAAGAATACAATAACCTACTCATAGCATTGATTGTATTTATTTTATTAATAATGTAATGATAACACAACAATAGTGATACTAATTTTGGGATCCCAACAAACAAGTTGGTCTTATCAGTAAGATGAATATACTGTGTATAGGGAAATGTTTTGAAAATCAGTCCAAAAATATAATTAATCGTTAAGGTGAGAGACCTTTTTAGATTTTCTTTTGCTTAGTTTTTCTTTCTGTTGCTCATTCTTGCTCAGTAAGAATAACTTTTTAAGATCCTATCAAAACAGTCTTTCATTCAAAAATTATACCTGTAGAAATACTGTAAGAAGATGAAGTTGATTCAACTGAACTGTACACAGATTTTGACGAAGGTGTGACCAGTGTTGAAGTGGTCTGAATAGACGAAGTGGTAGCTTGAAAAAGAGAAATTTCGCTTATTTAGAATCTAAATCTTCCAGCAATTCTATTTCACAAATATTTTTAAACGACTGTAGTAGACTTTTATAAGTGCTTATATCAACATAATACATGTAGTTTAAGGTTATAAACATTCCTTTTGGTATAGCTCGATTGATCTAAAATCGGTAAGATTTTAATATTTGAAAACTCGTATATTTTTAGGTATTTTTTCATTTGATAGATAAATATCAACAAACATATTGACGTTGGATCGGAAAATTTATCAGATCTTTTTTAGCACGAGAGTGGTAAATGAGCGGAAAATGAACGTTCAAACCATCATTTTATTTACGTGTGGTAGAGAAAATCGGCCGCACACCTGTAATAACCTTGGAAATTAGCATATATAGTCTACATTACCTGCCCCTTTGTATACTCAACTTATGCAGAATGTAATACCTCATATATGAAGAAATGCTCAAAGAAAAAGTTACACGTTATCAGCATAAGATTAATCGATTAAAATTTCCGGATGAACCACTTTTTGCTCACATGTAGTTATCATCGCATCGTCCATGAATTCAATGATGACTTCTATATGTTTACAATAGAAGCTAGGAACCAGACGTAATTAGCATTATACAGCACATGCATTATGACGCCATCCTTCCTTGAAATGTATGTACTGACAGTAAATATTATAGTAATCCGAGGTAGAGGATTGTTTAGATTTTTAATGAATGTTTACGATTTTGCATAGCCATCTTATTTTGACTTGAATGCACGTAATATTTGTATTTATTGCATTGGATTAAAAAAAATCGAACTATGTTCCTAGGCGGAAGGGTAATGGAAGCTCTTTGGTATGCAGGAAAATTAAAACCGACCGACTGTTGAGAAATGGTCTTAACTCAGTGTTCGATCCGAAATACAAAAACGTTCACAACCCTATCGTACCTTTTTCACATTTAGTACGGCCCGTCCATTCACTTTGCCCATTCATGTCAGTACATTCTGCTTTATACGTGGTTGATTCCGTACAAGTCACAAACGCACAAAATGTCTTATGCTTTTTCGACCCATAGCACACAGTACCTGCTACACCCGAAATGCTTTCGCAATCTGTCAAAATGAAGTATTTAATTAACTGCGGTGAATTTGCGAGTTGTTTATTTGTCGAACAATTATACAAGTACGACAAACACTGTATTAACTTTGATTTCAGTATTACAAGTTATAGCAGACTGTCCCAGTTCAGTTCTGCTATTGTTATCTTAAAGTCAAATTTTAATAGAAGACTGCGATTTGACCCCAGATCACCGTGCTACAAGTCCAGCATACTAACCACTGGATCATAGCCTCGGCCCTCTTTCGTATAAATCATATCGAACTGTATCATTAAAAATGTAATGGTGTATTTAAATTAGCGCGAATCGGAACTTCTGAAAGTATGATGTAGTTTAATGTAATAATGTTTAATACCGATCAAAAAAGATTTTTTTTAATTCCATTAATATGACAAATGTTCTTTTGTTACTATTTTAAAATGTAATATGATATTCAGAGTGGCGTACTAAACACTTTGTGCTATTTGCTTTGATGAAAACGTTCATACATACATCTAAATGATGGTGTGACCGTGTCATCACATGAACATATATCTGAAATAAAACCATTTTACAATTGTAGATACATGTATTTGGTAGAATGATCACTTTGTTTTTATTTGTCCTCTTTATATCAATATTTGGAAACAATTTATAAAACGTTACTATTTTATTCGACCAAGGGCTTTTAAGTTCATACTACTTATGCAGTCTAGTAATAAGTCGGAAATATTAAATATTGCTAAGTATACTTACCATGATTTTTCATTACGTAAGCAATCAATCATCTTAGACTCATGAATTTTCCGTAATGAACATTTTTATATAATATCAATATTGAATATTTTTGCTTTAGTTCCGCGTGAAATATTACGTTGTTGATTTTGATTTTGCTAACATGCTAGTATTTCTTTCTACATGTATGCCGTACTTTTTTTCTGATGTAAATTACTTAATATAGTTCATCCTCGCATGTAATTATTGTACGGCGGCCTTCGGCCGCCCTACTCTCTGGAATGCTTATTTTTAAGTGGCAATGCAAAATCGCAACTTCTTGCGCGAAGCAGATTAGTGACAGTGCCCGAAATATTCCGAAATATCCGCAATGGTCATCACGTGATAAATAGAGCGAGATCACGTGTTACTCACACCAACTAGTGTTAGCTTGATGACGCAGTCGCTATTTATAGTCTAAGAATGGAGCGAGCTCGATATCTGCCCATCTGTCAATAAATGCAGCCGAAACTCTTTATATCAAAGGAATTAGGAAAAAATGTTCGATCTAAATGAACTTCGATGTATTAATTATTAGAGAAATTCGCTGTGTTTATCATCGGTGTGTTGTAATAATCATTTAATCGTGTTATAAGATACGGAACACGGTATTTATACGTTTCGATGTATTTATTTTAGCAACATGTCGCAAGTAAACAAAACATTATAAACATATTCACACAGACTAATTTTATAATCGCGAGCGTGGACACTGACTTGTTTACGCAATTGTCGTTAATTAAATATCGATTTCGGAGCTCAATACAAAAAATGTCCGATCAGGTGAGAAATGATGACTTAATTGGTTCGACATAGACAGTCACTTTATGGTTCGATATAGATGGTCACTTTGCAGTTGAAAATCTATGTTTGGAACCGTTATACCAGGTTTTTACGACAACGTACCCTCAGACAACGGAGTATATTATTTTTGGAGACTTTATTTAAATATTGTATTGTATTGTATTGCAACGTCTGATACATCGAGGTGATAGTTTCCCCTGATTTTAATATTAGGGTGGAAACAGGGACTACATATAGAGTACCTCGTGAACTGTAGAACCATATGACCAGATTCATGAGATTCATGAAACATCAACGGCTTGTATTTTTGATGGAGTAGATGATCACTTTAGTTTCGGGATCAGTTAAGTCAAAATAACAAATTCGTTTGATCTGAAACTTCGCACATCCTGATAAAAAATGCTACATAGGCCACATTCTAGTATTGAATTGCCGGATGCGATTTTGCGCCGTACAAACATTTAACTTGTATATAAATAATTTGATTTTTCTACATACATGTACTTGTTTAGATATGTATTACATGTATGTACAAGCACTGTACATGTTTATGCTTATTTATTACGAAAGTGGGAGTATGATTGTGTGTTCGAGGGGTGTGTGCGGGTGAGAGTATGAGTGTGAGTGAGGGGTTGTTTGTTGTCACGTGATAAAATAAAATATAGTTTTGCATATGTTTGTAACGAGATACATATATGTATAAGTTACTTAATACAAATATGTTATGTTCTGTTCTAAAATCTAAAATTAATGAATAAATGATAGAAAAACACTCTTGTACACGAGTATTCAAAACAAAAATTCAAATAACAAAGCAACCTTTAAATACATCTGTATTTAATACTGATAGTGTTCAAATATTTGAAATGCATTTTTGCTATACAAACTATATTTAGGCCTATATCAAACAACTATTTTCTAAAGCAAATCTTAACCAAATGATACATTACTCAATACTTAAACAGTCTTTTCTTTGCCTTTCTAGATGATGACTTGCTATTACCGTGTTGTAAATTTCTCTATTCTTTCGGTGAATCAAATTATTTGTTAATTGCATCTATAAAGTAATACATTTTAACTAAATCTGCACTTGATTCCAGTATTATTCATTTAAACATTATGTTATATTAGAAATAAATTATAACTAGTGTAAGCTGTATTTACTTAACAATAATTTTTTAAACCAAATTTTATGCTTTAGACACATTTCTCAAAAGTAAAACAGTCTTCTTAATTATTGCTTTTCAAGAAGCTTTTCCCTTGTCCAACGATTGCTGTTATTATGTTTCTATCTCTTTTGAATATTTTATTTTTCTACCTTTTTCAGTTGTATCTAACAACCAGTTTATCACGATTTTTCTCTGGACGACTATGTTTTCAATTCATTCATTCTCTTGTTGTAATCTTTGTTTTTGCTTTAAAACATGTTACGTTTTAATGCAATAGATATTTCTATTGTATAATTTTTTTGATTGATTATTATTTATAGATTAATCATTGAATATTTAGAGGAAGAATTATCACATCTTTCATCGGGTGTACATGATCGATTAACAACGTTTAGATCTGAGTAGAAACTACGATCTCAGTAGAATATACATGCACATGTATTATGAAACAAATTAAAACTTACTTGAGCAGTTTACTGTCGTTATTCTCACTAACAATCCAAAGAAAGCAAAATAATTAAAAAACACGAACATATTCAACACAAATATTCTATAACACTAACTAAAATAAAGAACAGGAAGTTAAATTTGAGGTTTGTATTTTGGTTGTAAATCTTTACCTAATGTCAAAATGGATAAACTCATAAATCGTCGAAGCGGAGTAACGTTTGTTTTTAATCATTTATAAGGTATATTGAGGTTATGTTAGCTTGGTATTGGTGTACGTCTGCCGATTTACTGCTAAGGAAATATAACCGCTGAGTTAACAACTCTGTTCTTAAACATGTCAGGGACTGTTTAGCCTTTTCAAAACAGGATTTTCCTTCAAGAAGAGTATAATATTTTGTTTTCTGCAGTACAAGGTATACAACAAACAGAAGCTTGAAAAGAATGGAATTTGACAGTTTATTCTCCATGGAAGCTGCAGTATTTCAGTTTTACTTTCGGGAAATCTTTAGTTGTTCCAATGACGTAGTGGGCTGAGGTCTGTCGAATGTAACTATCGCATGTCTAGGTATTGCATGAGGTGTTCAATATCACACGCTGCAATGTTTACTTATATTTGTATTTCGGAGTTTATCCCTGTTTTCAACAGCATTTCAATCATAATATTGCTTAAACAATGTTTCTGGAATCTGTACCAATTATAAACCTGTTCTCTGAAAGTAAATGCCAATTTCTCCACGTGAAAGGTAGCGGTGGAAGGGGAGTAGATAGCTTTAGACACAACTGAATGTCTTCAACTGAATCGCCATGAAAGAGCTTGTGATTCGCTTATGGTTCAAACACACTAACCGAGGTTCAAAGATCAAACAACCTGATGTTCGAAGGGTCTACTGTAGCCCTGTTCACACAAAAAAACTAACGACTGGTTTCTATCTTAAGAGAAATCCTAGGACATGGTTCTTTGTTAAAACTAATTTTTAAAATGTTATTTACAAATACTACCTCAATTGGGTGGCTACTGTATATCTTGCTTTGCTGGAGGTCGTTAGAGTTTTGTATCACGGATTAACAAGTTTTGAGATACCGAACACCAATTGAATTCATGGTCATTGTCCTAAAATTTAATTATTGTATTGAGGAACTGACTTAATTAAAAAGTTACGGCAAATATTAGGCTGGACATTTAGATTTTTTGTGGAAAGGTCTGCTAGTTTTTATGCGACAGTTAATTATGTAACATGCGTATAAGCAGCACATTTATATTATAACACGCATGTTACATATTTAACTGCCGTATATGAGTTTTTCAACTGAGACCCTCACGTGAGCGAAAAATATGTTACGGTTACTTGTGTCTTGCCTTTTAATGTTACAGAGAATGTATTGTGTGCTAATATGAATGTAATGATTATAGGTGAGTTTTGGACTGTATCGCCTTTTAGACCAGAGTATTCCATTCTAAAAACCTTGGTTTTATTAGAAAAAATAGTGACTGTAAAGCCACGGGAGAATGTATGTGTTTATGGTAAACTAATCATTCCTATAATACAAAATATCAACATAACAAGGAACGTGAGTCTTCACACATGCAATATTCTATGATATTGTTGCAATAACACTGACTGATACCTCAGGAATTATAATCATTTATTTACATAAAACTTTAGCATGACAAAATTACATTTATGCTCGTAAGAGCAAAGAAAGCATCTCATGAGAACATACAAGTCCCAAACCAAGTGGTCAGTGCTGTTGTGTATTTTAACTTTCTGTAAATCAAGATGTAGCTAGGTGTATATGCTGATAAGCTTAGTCTACTAAGACTAATTAGTATACTAAGTATTCACATCCATTTATTTCAGTAGTATAAAAAGCCAACATCGTAACATAAAACTTTTATAAAAAATAGATACAAGTCAAAGACCGTCAGAGTAAAACATTCAAATGTATTCAAAAGCAGATAAAAACATTAACATAATCATAAATCTTAACATCGAGATCAAATTATATAAAACATGCACTAATCTTATGAAATACAATAACGTCAAATAAACTCCATTATGGAACGGGGTTTATATAAGAACATTGCTAGCTTTCCAATCCATATATTCTATTAGAAAGCATATTGATACATGTTTGTAATACTTGTTCATTAAATATGTCTAAACTAACCTAACACTATTCGGGAATGAACATATTATTTAGAATGTGTGACATTCACTTTTGTTGTCTTTACTTTGCCTTGCTTCGTTTTGACACAAATTAAGATCTTTTCAATTAAGTGAAGTATACATGTGATCTTGGCGACTCTTCAGATCGCAATAATATTTGTTTGACTCGTCCATAATCACGTTCTGGTCATGCTTTTTGTCCTGGTGTGCTGTTTCAATAGAAACTGGTGCCGGTACCTCATAATAGTCATTACTTTCTTCTTGTGAAATACGAGCCTCTTTCTGATTCATAGTCCCAACATTACAGTATATAGCAGCCTTTACGCCCGATGGAGATCCAGCCTCGTTCTTGACATTATGTACTTCACTATAGTATATAGCTGACTTATTGTCTGATGGAGCTCCAGTCACATTCTGTTCACTAGGTATGTCATTATAGTATGTGGCCTGCGTTACGTCCGACGTAGGCAGAGAAGCGTCAGTTTCATTTTGATCTGTATCTCCTTGATTATAGTACGCAGCCTCCGAAGTAGCGGTTGTCTCACGTGTAAGTGTTGATGTATTTTCTATATTGTAATAGTCAGAGCCTTTTGGTCTGTCAGATAATTCGAGTGTCTGCTTTGTTCTTTCTCTTCGTCTGAAGTAGTAAATGATTCAATATTAGAATGCATATGTTTACTATATTTGCGCTAATGAGGACATCCTAAAAATGTTAGATTACAGATAAATGACCCAAACTTTGTACAGTGGGTATGTATGAAAGGTTTTGTAAACACTAATTTGTTTGAAGTATTTAAATCGAACCCCATAAATGGCCACTGATAAGCAGTTCAGGGAACTTGGATAAAAAAATCTATCCGTAGTGCCAATACACTGAAGGAGGTGCATTGAATACGAAAAACTGGAATAAAGAACGAACAACTTTTTTGTCTGGAGATTTTTAATGAGCTGATGTGCAAACCAATAATTTTCTAATGAGCCAACAATGTTTTAATGATGACCTTATTAACTATTATTTTGAATATTTCACGGTATACGAAATTCAAATCATACGTGTAATCTTGGACCGAGGGGACTTTGATATACTCAGGCTAGTCGACAACACTCACCTTAGAAAGAGGATGACAATTAATACCACAATGACAACAGTAACGATGATAACAATCGGCACAGAGACATACACAGCAACATCTGTAAAACAGAAATATGAAAATACTTACTAGTAGATACAACTGGTAGGCATATCAAAATGAATTCTTTTCGTAAAGTAGTAAGTTGAAACAAACGGCTAAGTTGAATCGACGGAGTACGGGAAAGATGTTCCAAAGATCGCTTGCTGGTTGGTTTTCTGAGGCGAGGTATTTGTTTGCCCGCTATAATTTACCTGAATTTAGCTTCTAATGAAGTTTGTGTATCACAACTTATTGATAGTAAATCAAATATGGAAGTAGGTAACAACCGGGAGGTGAGTGAATCGGTTCTGCTGTGGTAGATCACCCAAGGCATAAAATAATGGTACGCAACGACGAAAACCCTTAACAAGTATACCACAATGTAATTGTTCATACCTGATAATATCCTCTACATTCTACAATATTATAACATATGTACGAATAAATTAAACTAAACTAATTCATTTACTTTCAACGCACATCACAAACGTATCATGAATGAAGATAACGACCATTACCGTTATTATGTTTCGGTTGCGATGGAACATGCTCCGTGCTTATTACTTGGGATGAAGTTGAACTTGTCACTGGACTACTATTTGTATCAGCTGAAGATGTTAGTACACTTTCTGCATGAAATTATATAAAAAGGAATAATGCTGTAAGAATAATATAATACAATTATGAAGTAAATGCGGCTATTAAAAGCTACAGAGCTGTACACTCAATTGCTGTTTTATTCTAAAAGTTCTATTTTTTCTACGCGCATAAATATCATAAATGTACAACAACGATATAAGTTTCCGAAGCAGCTATACGGTGCATCATAGTGGCCACCGTACCATCGGGTTTGAGGTTGCCGGCGCGATGGTGCATCTCTCCTTCGCATCGTACCTTAGTTATATAGACATCGTGCTATTGTTCCATCGTCATCATTCTATCGCTCCATAGACATCGTATCATTGTGTCAGCAACCTCGAACGCGATGGGACAATGATACTATGGCCTCAACGGAACACCGAACGAAGCTTTAAATAATTTCATGATAACTATGCGTATCTCTTAATAAAACTACACAAATGAACAGATTGGTATCTATTTTTTTCATAATTGAAATCGGATAGGCTAAATCAGTATGATGAAGTAAAAGCTGAGGTTCATGGTAAGAATATGTAGTATACCATTTATGTCAGTGGTGTATGAAGTATATGTAGTCGGTGTACTTTCTATTGAAGTCGATGTCGTTGATTCTGCCATCGGTGTCGTCACCTCTGTTAAATAAACAGTATACTCGCAATTATTATAATTATTATATAAAGACAGTCAAAACTGTGAACAAATGCCATCTTTGGAAAATTCGAAAGATGGCCTTTATTGACAGTGGTCTTTACTCGAAGGCCAATTTATTCTAGAATAATCAATGACAGTTTTTAAAAGAATGGCCTTTATTCACAGGTTGACTTTATTCGGCGGTTATCGCTAACACAGGTTTGACCATATCATGGATATCTACAGTTTGGGATGATAAGCATTTGATACAATATCATTAATGTCATTTAGTGTACAAATCTACGGTAGCACGGAGATAACATATATGCGATTTTCTTTAAGTCGTGGCCATGAGTCAGTAAGTTAGCAATGAATGAATGAATGATTAATTATTTACAAATGTATCTACTTTCTATAATTGTATTTAACTGTCAGTCACCTGTTTTTGTAAGACTACTTTATTTTCAATTCATGCGTTCCATAATAACCCCATGTAGGATCTTGTACCTGGGTGTGATAAAGATATTTTCTGCTGTGTTCTATTCTGATCTGTTCTGTTCACGATTAGCCTGCAGCATTGTATTCTTAAACCTCGTGTTTACGTCTAATTATTTATCTTAATTGATTACATGTTATTTTGTAAATGAAACATTTAAAAGAAGAATTATCACATATTTAATTGGGTGTACATGGTGTGGTCACCACTGTTAAATAAATAGCATACTCGCAATATGGTTGACAACGTTTAAATCTAGGTAGAAATTACGATATCTCTAGAAAATACAATTATACATTTACAATGCATTACATGTTTTAGTTTTAAAAGAATTAAAACTTACGACTACTTTGGTTGTTCTGCACTATCGTCATTATTTCTAACAATCCAAAGAAAGTAAATTAATTTAAAAGATCAACATATTCAACACAAGTAGTTCATAAAAATTACTCATACAGGAAGTTAAAAACGATGTTTGTATAAGGTGGAGAGTTTAAATCGCGTCGTATTTTTCGATTTCTAAACAAACCGGTGCCATTTTGGGAAGTTTAAGGTATTTTTGGCCTTTTCTTTTTCATATTAAAAAGGTTGGTAACCATATTTATAACATAACACACTACTCATTTATAGAAGTTTGAATTAACTTTTCTTTGAAATCGTGGAAGGAATTGTACATTTTAAATACTGGTTATATTACTTACCTTATAATCACGACTAAACCTATACAGGCGACTATGACAAAACGGAGTTATCGTCCGTTATTCCTCACATAGATCTCTGTCAACGTCTGAAAATTAGTTCGAAACATGTGACCGATACTCATTTAGTTACCATCTGATACTCAAATACATGCCTTTGTAATTCCTTTGTTTTTTTGCCATAATACTTTACCACTACATTAATAAAACATTTTTACGAACGACACAAAAGTGATATTGTATTTAAATATCATAATTGTGTTGTTAATCTTAAGTAGATTCGATTCAAAATAAACATGATTGTATTGTTAAAGGGTTGTAAAATTCTGCATACATTAAGCATTGATAACGTTTTTCGCGTAGTTTCTTTCTGAAATAATATGCATCGTACACTGCGTGTATTAGTTTGGGTACATACTTTTGGAAAGCTTATGTTCGGCATCACATTCGCACTGTTCTGAAATTGAAGTGGAAAACTTCCCAATTAAACACAAAAAACACGTCTATATTTCATTCTTGCAATACATGCAACGGCATTTATAAGAACAGTATCAAACATGTTTGAATTCGCAAAACACAGATGGTAAGTTGAAGATATTTTGTTTGGTTTGTGTGATTAAAGAGGTCATATAGGCAGTTACTTGAAAGTGCAAATTGTGTGCCACCTAGATAAATCTGACCAACGCATTTTCGCTAATAGAAATATAGAATTAGTTTATTTAGAGACATGTATCTAAGATGACCGATGATAGGAAAGATGAAATATAAAATGTCAGATGCTTATAAAGAGGAATTTCCTTATAAATAATACGAATTTAAAAAGGAATGAGTCTTGTTTAAAAATAGGTTAATACAATATTTATACAATAATTTAAAAAAAGAAAAGAAACTACAGATTTAGTATTCGTACCTGAAGAGCATTGGAAAACCAAGGTCGCGATAAGCAACATCATAACATCCACATTTACTCCCATATTCATACTTTACATGATGGGGATAAAAACTGAAATTTGATTCAGGAAGTTTTGAAATCTACTTATCGTGTTTACTGAGTACGGTTCAAGCATGACGTTAATTATCATCAATGTTTACATCACCGGGGAATTTTATCGCCCATATTTTACTCACGTAATTTATGCTTCAATTGCATTTAATGTGAGGTATTATTTAAAATGTTAAAGTCGGGTTTTTTTCTTACTATTTTTTGGTTGGAAATGTATTCAGTAAATGATGTTTATAGTGAACTCGTATACATTGTAATTATAGTGAATCATTTATTTTTCCTCTTTTTATTTTATTGTTAGGTATACAGTACAAGCGCTCCAATGCGGTCCTTCTCTGAGCAACAACCATCCTTCAACAACAACTTGATTTTTTCCCACTGCACGATTTAACTTTTAATTTAACCTCTCTAGAGCAACAACCTCTCAACAACAACATCATTCTGTAACTTCAAAAGGGTGTTGCTTTGGAGAGGTTGCACTGTATAGCGAAATACGATTATAATGATTTAACGATTCGGGTCCCTAAAACTTTACTATAACCATGTCTTACTGTATATCTTTAGTAAACAATTCCGTATCATTAGTTTACATTTTTTTTAAAAACAGAAACGTAATACAGGAAATCATTATCACAAAAAATGTCGATTTCTATTTCGGGCAATAAGGAAGCATTTAGGAAATTATTCAATAATTTCCTGACAGTGAGGATTTCTTATTTACGATAAGATTTCACAAAATAAATGTACATAAGAAGTTAAACATTGATGGCAGGGTAGCAGTTGGGACCAAATTATTTGATAAGGTGATAGCGTTACGAACTGTCTAAATTCAGCTGTTTATAGTAGATATATAATAATCCATTTTAATGGCTCGTCATATGTTTATTGAAAATATTTCGCGTGATACTAGAAAGTCAGAAAATGTGTCGTTTATTCGTGATGTTCTACGTTTTTTTATGAACAGATGATGATTTATTCAGACACATTAGGTTTATATAATAATATTTGTGAGCAACACCCTTATGGAGTAGTATTATTTTGCAGTTGAGAGGTTGGAGTTCTAGAGAGGTTGAATTAATAGTTAAATCGTGCAATTGGAAAAATCATGCTGCCGTTGAAGGAAGTTTATTGCACAATAGTGGGCCGCTCTGGAGAGGTTGCACTGTATTCTGTCAGTTGAATATAAATTTATGATTAGATATTCATGTAATTTGGACTTACTTTATAGCTAGTTGAAGACATCAAACTGTTCAACGAAAATGTTTTCCATTCACAAAAGTTCTGAAGATGACTATACTGATGTGAATATAATATAAAAGAGCTTGTACAAAGTTTTGGTACTGATATTTTACATAGTGGCGCAAATTATTTCATCAGTCTAGAAAAACAATTTTTGGTGTGTCGATCATAACTACTCGGGCATTTCCGTAACTGAGAAATACGCCCCGTACATAGGTGTAAGGTTACAAATTTTGGTTATTTGGTATCCGGTAACTACTTTTTCAATACTAGGTACTCGTTTTCGAAGAATTTCAGACTTTCAAACGTGTTTATAGTTCGCGATTGATAAAATGAGCATCATTTCCCATGGAAAGAGAAACAGGTTGTTGCCCTCGTTGGACTCCTAGGGTCAGCCATGGCGGAAAGTAGCCCGTGAACTACTACAACAAAATGGCGGCTATGTCCGAGGCACTTTCGTTAGACAAACGCCGAGGAGTTCCGATTGGTACCGAGGTCTGTTTAGATTGTACTGTTGCTATGGGGAAAGCCCGGCTGTTCCATTAAGTGGCGCGATAGTTTGTGATCATGTGACTAGGGTTTCAGTCGTTTAGTTGTTGTTTATTGGGAACAAACGTATATTTATTGTGTGTTTTAGAACTGTGTCTAAGGTAATACCAGAGTAAGTTCTGTTTGTTTTGCTCTTTTCAGCAAACTTTACACCCGGGTTGTAACAATTGTAGCGATGTAGAAACATGTTATGTCGAAAACAATTCCACACTATGTAATCATGAAGGTAAACGTTTGTTTTATATTACATGTATGGTACAATCTCTCCAAAGCGGTCCCTCTTGAGCAGCATCATCCCTTCAACAACAGCATAATTTTCCCACTGCCCGATTTAACTATTGAATTCACCTCTCTAGAGCAACAACTTTTCGAGGCCGGCCACGGATCTTTTTTTTTTCGTTCGTTAGCGTTATACAGGCTACAAAACGTTCCGCAATCGCTTGTCGATTGTTTCTTGCAATTAAAATGAAATAGAAACAGCGTATTTTGTACGTTTTGCATTAATACTCAGTTACTACTTGTGCAATCGTGTCTAGCCGTACGACGGATATATTTCTACTCAAAGTTCGCCAAATATCTATCAATTGCAGATTTCTGCAATAATAGCGATAGCTATTCGCATTTCACGTGGGGGTTACTTTCAAGAAACTAGCCGTATGGCTTTAGTTTGATATGTTGCGCTATGCGCCAATTCAAGGCTACTGTATCGTGCTATCATTACGTGTTGGTTTATTGTCGTTGGCAGCAATGTGCATATGGTACGTAGGTATCTTACTGTGAACAATTTGTTTTGATATCAATTATATAGAGACTGAGCATGTACAGTTACATAGGTATGTAAGAGAGACATACATGCAATTTCTAGTATAATGTCTCTTCTTTAAGTGTGTTTTTTTTAATAAAATGTTTTTTATCTTTTTTTTCCATTTTAATCTCGAATCATTTTAAGTCAACTTTAAAGGAATCTTAAATGTTTCAAGAAATTTCTGTAAGCACACCTTATTAACTAAAATACCATAAGACAGAAATTTAATTATTGGTAAACTTTGTTCCTTCACCTATACGCAAGGTAAGTAACTAGAATGGAGCTAGAATCTCGTATATTGTATCTTATTGGTATGTGCTGCTTTTTTATTTATCATTTATGTTTCCAAGATGTCATTGTTGAACAAATTATTTCTAAAGAGCATTCATTGGAACATGTTTTACCTTTTTATCTTTTTCTTAGCTTATATTGCTTAGGAAAAGAATTAAGAAGATTTAAAAATGTGGTCAATGGGATATTGTGAGCGTCAGACCTAGTCGAGACATACAGTTATGTTTCTCGTGACCGTTTTTTGAATGTTGTTTATCTGGCATCCCTAATTCAATCCTAATTCTAACATCATGTCATAGAAAATTAGCAGTTACTTGCGAAATGAACAGGGAACAAAATGATATTGGTATGTAGCCCATGAGCACAACTTAGGTAAATGGTCAACTGTACTTAACTAAAAGAACCTGTAAGTAATGGCGTTCAATCCAACACAGTCAAAAAAAGAAACATGAAGATTCATTTTCCTCATCCATAGTTAATTAAAAGAGAAACATCGAAGACAAAAGAAAATATTTTTTTTGTAATTGTTTAGACTTATAACACTTTAATGAGAGTTATGATAATTTTTATATATTTCATGTACATTTATTGTAAGTTTCTACATGTATCAAGTTTAAGTATTATGTGTCATTCATGTTAAGCAAGCGTGATAATGTTATTTTATTGATATTCTGTCAAAATTATAAACTACAAGCAATTACAGTTTGGGAGAAGTAAAATGATGTTATTGTTGAGAGGTTGTTGCTATAGATAGGTAAAATCAATGATTAATTAAAATAATAATGTTTGATGGGTAGGTAGCATTACGGCAAACACATTTTTTAAAGAATGCCCTAATTTGTTATTAATATTTATAAAACGAATAGTGTCACATTAACCTTTATATCCCCATTTATTTGTCCTAAGCAGGAACTGCGCAAATCTTCATTAATTTCATGTTAACCATTGTTTTTGTAAACACATATAAATATCAAATGTATGTAAATTGTAATTTTATGTATCATACGGTGAATTTTGTATTTTCACATGGGCCTCAGCGCCTACTGATATCAGGAAGTATATGCCCAATATACAGAGAAACTCTCATTATATATTAAACATCCAACAATCCCAACACCAAATATAACCATGGACAAACTGAGACTAGAGAAAAATAATATTTAGTTTTTGTTTTTCACTACATTATGATTAATGGCCCATTAGTTTTTTTAATTTAGTAATACAGAACAAAAGATAAAATAATTGCAAAATATATGAGAAAGATATTATTAGCAATACCTTTAGCCACATCTCGTCAAATTGTTGTTGGATGCTTTTTATTGTTTTGTTTGCAATATCATTAGAAAATACTGTGCTACGTTTCTCTACGTATTTGGTGATTAAACATTTTTTTTTCGGTTTTTATTGCAAGTAAAAGACAGTTTCACTGATAAAACATATTTCTATGTAAAATATGACCTACTTTAATTTTAACATCCAAAAAGCTTTAACCGATAATTATGAATAAATGCATATGTTTAAGTTCTGGTTTAATTTGATATTGTCCATGTGTATCACCTGGCTTTCCAGGTGTATTGAACAAAACTTAATATAAAATTCAAACCGCATATTTTGATATGCACGTATATATGGGACAATATTGAATTGACAACTGGCTTAATCGATGCTGTTATCTCCCTTACAATGACTCGACAAACCACGGATTTTCAAGCTAATTCTCATAAAGAGCACCTACACCGGGAAAACGACAAGCATGCTTTAGAAGTTTTGAAATTAGAACCACCGACTTTCCGTAAGCTAGTCGGACAGTAATCAAAACTCGGCGTTTGTCTAACGAAAGTGCCTCGGAAATAATAGGTAGGCCGCCATTGTGTTGCTGTTGTTGTTCATGGTCTACCTGGGAATCCAACGATGAAAACGACCTGTTTCTCTTTTAATGGGAATTTGATGGCCATTTTATCAATCACAAAGATAAACACGTTTGAAAGTCCGAAATTCTGGGTTACGGAAATGAGGGTTACGTTTGGTCGGACAGCAGTCTCACGTGTGAAATTAGGTCATGATGGGATTCGAGCTCATAGAGATAAGGAAGCTGGTGATTAAAATTGAGAGACTCTAACCACTCGACCACGGAGGCCCCATGGTTTTCCTCGTTATGTTCATTATTAGCGCATTAATGATATACAGTAGATTTTTACGTCAAAAGAAGACTTCATTAAGTAATAATATTTTATTTATTTAAGAATAAAGACGAAGTTATGAAAAAAACTCCATCTTTAATAATCAAAAACAGCATCATGGCTGATTTACTTGTGTGGTAAATCTTACTGTATTTCCATATAATGTCGCTTAATTTGTATTCTTTAATTAGCAAATCCAGACAAAATATGGTTTTGTGTTTTCATATTTATTTAGAAAGTAACTATCTTTATTCTCCCGTATTCCCATAGCACTGTTGATGTATATCTTGATTAAATAATATAGAATAAAACAAAAAAAACATTGTCTTTTTACACTAAAACCTAATTAGTGCTCGCCCCATTTCTTATCCAATCAGTGACAAGGATTTTCAAATTTGGGGGGGGACTTTCTTATCTTAATAGCGGCGTTCTTACTTCTTAGTTTCGAAGAACGACTTAATACACACTGCGCATGTTAAGCGTTCTACCTAATAAGAAAGCTAAAAGGACAAGCGATAAAGATACAACAGTGACCGATGTATTGTTTCAAGAAAGGCACCGATATACCTTTGATAGTTTAAGGGGCTGAAACATGATTGCTAATTAAATGATTCACAGGGCACTTGTTAAAACATTTGAAGTAGTTGCGTATACATATAAAAAATTGCACAATTTACAGAAACTATAGTAACGGACCTGTTGGTTATCTCGTCTTTAATCTTAATAGTTTCTTCCTCTTCTCGGTTTCATTTTCTTTCTATTTCTCCAGTTCCCCTTTTCTCATTCATTTTAGTCTGTCCATTTTCTTGTGTATGTTACATAATAATTTTATGTTTATGAAAACACGTGCGTACTTAATAAAACATTGTTGAATTGTTTTTCCATGTCGCCGTTTTTTTTTATTTCGTGACGTCATTTTCTTATACTTATTAAACAAGACAAAGTCGCCTTCTGTACGAACATATTGCTAATTAACGGAGAAAGGAAAACTGCATCTTTCACGTAAGTTGAAATTAATTTTAAGTTTTAATTTGTTGATTAATCGACATATTTATTAATGACATCAATTAACTTATATTTGTTCTTACATTTGTATATTATTAATAAATAATAACTATAGCATTACTTTCATATAATTAATTAGATAATCTATGACAGCTGTGAGTTTGAATCCCGTCCTGAACCGACCGAGGGTTTTGAATTCGAGCTCGGCTACCGAGCATGTGTCTTTATGTGAGAAAGTAGGCAGTTGCTTACGGAGGATGGGAGTCTAGAACTGGTTCTTCCCAGGAATGATGGTTAGGTGAACAGTCCGCCTTATATGGCTCTGACAAATTATATACACATCTTTTATAAGATCGATTCTCGAATATTCTGATGTTGTTTTGAGCAATTGTACCAAATATGAACTTGACCAACTCGATAAAATCCAGAACGAATGCGCTCGCATAGGATCGGGTGCAACTTGACTTATTTCATTGGAGGAACTTAACAGAGAAATTAGTTGGGAAACACTTTCTGAAAGAAGACACAAACATAGACTGTCTCTATTTTACAAAATGCATAGTAACCAGACACATAAATACCTCTCTTCTCTAATACCTCGTTCTACTAATTCGAATTACAACTTAAGAAACATACACCTAGTACCAGCTAGAACTATGCTTTATTTTAATTCCTTCCTACCTTCAGTTGTTCGTGACTGGAATCGTATTCCGTCTAGTATCCGCTGCTCACCGACACTTACTACATTTAAAACATATTTCGATGTAAGTAAAAAACGAACTCCAATGTATTATTATGTAGGATCTAGAAAGCTCCAAGTGCTGCATACACGCCTCCGCACAAAGTGCAGTGCTCTTAATTACCACTTGTTTCTGAAAAACATCTGCCCCTCACCGTTGTGTCGATGTGGTCAGATTGAGTCAAATTATCATTACTTCTTTGAGTGTAACTGTTATGGCACATGGTGTAATAATATGCTCAATAACCTCCGAAATTATTACATTAGCCTGGACCTCCTATTATTTGGTGACCCAGCGCTTTCAGATCAAGAAAATAACACCATTTTCAATCATATCCAGAACTTGATATCTGCCACTAAGAGATTTATCTGAGCTTAGTAATATCAACTCTGTTAGTAACCTAAATCCGCTGACCCAGGATATTACCTACATCTTATTTATGAGCCCTGTCCCCCCTTTTCTCTCCCTCTCTCTGAACAATCGGAGAAAAATCGATTTTTTACCCATGACGCCAAGGGCTTCTAAATTTTCAATATATCATCTTCAGACAATTTGTCTGTTTAGAATCATGGACAATTTCATTGTCATATTTTATCTTTAATATATGTTTTTGGAAATTGAACGAAATTTCAGCTTTTCATATCCGTCAATTGCTCAGCGCGCATGAATTTTTATGCGGACCTAAGCACTACGTTTATCTACATCCGTTTTATGTTGCAGTGCAAGTTTATGTAAGTTCAGATTTCATGAGTACTTTCAGTACTTTGATTAAACTTAGAATTCTTGTTATGCATTTTTTTATATTATCACATTGGTTTACTTTATTATTCACTTCATTCCAGCTGTTTAATATAGATATCTACTCAATAAGGGCAATAGGTAAGATTCTTAAGTTTAGAAACTACATGTATTATCTTAACAACTGTTTTTAGGAAACCATCATGATTTCTTCAGCGGTCTGACAAAGATACTCGTTTTGGTGATATCATCATTGATAAAAAATATAATACTAAAGTAGACTGCAGACGTTGACGATTTCACAAAGCCGAAAATTAAAATTTGCAAGTTTGCTATTTTCAGAATGTTGGGCCGCTTTAAATGCATTATGGTGTACGGGCTTTCGCTCAGTCTTGTGTGCTCACTGAAAGAAAGAACAAGCGATAGTAATCATCGAATTACTGGTTTGACAAGGAAATTTGCACCCGTGAAGTCAGGTCTAAATGACAAAGAATTACCTACGCTGGACATTAATCAAACAAATGCTGATGAAAATATATCTGCGTCCGAAAATTTGCCACTTGATTGCATTGACGAACTGTCTCCAACGTCACAAGAAACCATAAGTGAAGACGTGATTTCAAACCGATTTGATGACAAGGGTACACAGACAAACTTATTTGAAGATGAACAACGCGAACTTCTGAACAAGACGGCTCTCATGAAAATTCTACCAACTATGTTAGAATATTTTTGTATAGGAGGACACTTTTGTTTCGATAATAAGAATATGAGCGAAATGAGGTTCCCAGATGGAGAACAATCATGTTGTATAGGTAAGAATAAACATAAAGGAACCAAACACGCAAATTTTTTAATTAATATTAAACTGTAAACGATATATATATAGACAATCATCATTATTATGCAAATTAATATATGTTAAAAGTAGAACATGTTAGATACAGTATTGGAGCTTGAAAGCATGTGTGAAATCGTATCTTCATTGAAACAATATATGTACATGTGTTCATTGTATTTATAAAAGTGTGTCAGGCCTGCCAAGCGAGAGCATTGTGCCCCAGAGCATGTGATGCTCGCATTTTACGTTCTGTGGTTAAAATCTCCAATAGAATTATAATAATTCAGTTTTTTCGCCTGGCTCTCAATACGGTTCGCACCACAAAAAAATGTTTTTGGAATATCCATACGTTAATAGTGTTCATGTGTTTATTATCAATGTATTATCTATTTTTAGACTATGCGTGTCTTAATGAAATGCCTGTATCTGTATGTTTTTAAGAGTGTAGTTGCAGCCCGGATTGTGCCAAAACCGGACGCTGTTGTTTCCAAGATGTTGTTGAAGAGAAGTTCACGGAGTGCGTGGATACTGCCTATCCGAAACAATCACAGATGCACACGTCTTACAGAATGGTGACTTCCAAAACAAATGATGCCAACCAATCTAACTTTGAACATTGTGGACAAAAGATCGCTGGACCATGGGGCAGCGTAAATCCCGTGTTTTCGAAGTCTCACAAACGTATATATAAGAATAAATTTTGTGCCGACGCTTATGACGTAATCGATGGCGTTGCGTGGGACGTAATCATAAGTTATATGTCATTCAACGCTTTTCCGTTCGAGGCGTTTTTATCAGATTTGCATGATAGTGAAATATCCGCTGAATACAGAAGACATTTCAAATACCCAGGTGATGATAATGATGTCATAGGTTTGGTATGCGATGAGGATGTATCAAGTACCTCGTGCCAACGTCTGGATTTCCAAATGCCAGCCGATATTCCATTTTCTCAGTATGAGATCATGGCTGCCTGCAAAAGTGGTTTCCGGTCTTTGTACCTGAAAAAGGTGAAGTTTCCAAATGTCTTTTGCGCTGTTTGTGAGATGGGCTCCAACTTCAAGCCCGGTGTTTGTACGGTCGACGATGAAGTACTTAAGGTAGTGGGAAAAGGACTTGTATTCCTAATTGACTCAACGGCAATGAATGGCATTGAAAGCTTTTATGAATCCTTGCCTCAGTCATCATTGCGACAGATAGCTTGTGTGAGTATTACATATCTATATAGTACTCATACATGATACATCGTAGTTTTATTATTGCTTACTTGTCAAAATGTCCTCCTAATCGATTTTCTAGATACTGTAGAGCAACACCCTGTGGGAGCTGCATATATTGGTCATTAGAGAATGTTGCTCTACAGAGGTTAAATTTACTGTAAATATCAACTTAGGTGAATTTGAAGGTGTTGTTATAGAGGTTGTTGCTCTACAGAGGGCCGCTCTGAAGAGGTTTTACTGTACATGTATTCTGATCTTTCGAAATTCAGAACCGAATTACTTAAATCAATTATTATCAATTTTTTAAATCATCAAGTAGATATATAGATCTACCACGAGTCTGTAAATTCATCATAGCATTGCCAAAAAAACGAGAGAATGAGGCATGACCACGAATAACATGAGTTTGGCGGAGTGGGCATTGCTATAAAGGATTGTAAGGTTTTAACATTTGAGCAATGTTTTACGACAATTACAATTGTTCTCATATGAATATTGTAGGTGGGTAACAGCTGCCGTCCACTTCTCTGTCCATCTGGACAAATGCGAAATTCAGTTGGGGAATGTACGTTTGTATTTAAAAAATGGTATAACAACCATTACGTCGTATATTTGCAACTAACAGCAGACCAGCCATTTAACGTTACAGCAGCGTTTCCTGTGCTAAGTGGATCTGACCAGAGAAACATTGAACATTTGCGAAGTCCTTGGCCTGCAGAATGGTTTATTTTGCATTTGAGTTGTGAGATGGAAACCACGGATGTCTATTTAATGACAAACACTCTTCTTGTTAAGCTCCAATATTATTTGCAATCTGTCAGACCGTCTAAAATACTGCGCGACATAAACCAGATAAAAAACAGACCGTGGATGATTAAAACTCCACATGAGGAGCATACACTACAAGCGGAGTTTGTCTGGAATCGGAATTTGCTTAGTGATTACAATGGAGAAACACTTACGGTACAGACTGGAGAGCGTAAAGCGTCGTTAGCTCTGCCCAAGTTGTATGTCATTTATCATGTCCATGTACATTACCATGGTAACATTGTTTACATAAATCAAATGTATTATTGTAACCAAGTGGAACTGTTGTCAACAGAATATATAAGTATCAACTCCACTGCCATTTACAATAAGATCACTGGGGAGTTCATTCTGTTTGGCTACTTTTTTCAAAATTATGCTCGTTCAAATCATTATGCGAGAGTTTGTCTGGATAATTCAGGTTTTTATGTCTCTGAAAGCAAAGCCAACTATTTCGGCAAAGATGTTCTCTGCATTTTAAAGTTTGTTGGGTTGATCTATATCATACTTGGCTTTCATTAATTGCTGAGCAAACAAGAGCATGGCGTACAAATACAGAGCGAAGTATGCCTGACACTGTTCTGATGATGCTAATATTAGGGTTTAGCCTGACGAAATAATAAATGTTGTAATTCTCAATTAAACTATTCGTTGTTTTGTATGTAAACCATAAAGAATTGCTGCTGGACAAATAGAGTTAGAACTTAAAAGTCACCTGAGAATTATACATACATTTTATAATAATATGTGAAGCCACATTGCAAATGACAGTAACCTTAAAGGCACATTGCAAATGACAGTAACCTTAAAGGCACATTGCAAATGACAGTCACCTTAAAGGCACATTCATTGACTAGACAAGACAACTCTGGTTAAACCAATAGTAAAATCGCACAGTGGGAAAGATTGTACTGTTGATGAAGGGAGGTTGTTGCTTAAGAGAGGGCCGCTATGGAGAAGTTAATTCCTTCTTTCCCTGCTTTGGTCTTTGTTCAAATATCTGATTGTAATCCATGACAAAAGTACATTGCAGGGTTTAATATGGTAATTTGACTTGGTAAGTTGAAGATTGTTTTCCTCATCTACTTAAATGGTCTTGGAGGGGACCTATGTGGTACAGTAGTAATGGTCTAGGAGGGGACCTATGTGGTACAGTAGTAATGGTCTAGGAGGGGACCTATGTGGTACAGTAGTAATGGTCTAGGAGGGGACCTATGTGGTACAGTAGTAATGGTCTAGGAGGGGACCTATGTGGTACAGTAGTAATGGTCTAGGAGGGGACCTATGTGGTACAGTAGTAATGGTCTAGGAGGGGACCTATGTGGTACAGTAGTAATGGTCTAGGAGGGGACCTATGTGGTACAGAAGTAATGGTCTAGGAGGGGACCTATGTGGTACAGTAGTAATGGTCTAGGAGGGGACCTATGTGGTACAGTAGTAATGGTCTAGGAGGGGACCTATGTGGTACAGTAGTAATGGTCTCTGACGAGTGATTGTTAGCCTCTGAACGCCTCAAATTTCACCCTGGTGGTTCTACTCAGTGTTTGCCTAGTTAATTCCACAATTATGACTGGAAAGTCATCAAATGAGCCTGGCCGTTGCTGTGAAATTAAACCACAGAAGAATTGATCGAGGATATTACATTTGGGTATGGCAGTGAGATGATCTAATGGTCTTGCATTACCAATGAATACCAACCTGTGTATTATTTCAAAAAGATCTCATTTTGAACAAAAGTCATTGCAATGTTATCAACTTGTTTTTATGTTTGTTGTTAATTGTAGAATCCTATTTTTGTGTATTTGTCCATTATTCACTTAAGTAATTGTTTTTATTTCCTCGGATGTGTGAGATTGGGCCTTAAAAATTACCTCCCTGAAGCATTGCATAAAAAAAAGGTTTTTTAATAATACAACACACATTCAATAGCAAACATCATTACCAAACTCCATGTAAGTGTATATCTATAGAAGGGGCAAATACGATAGATGTAATACCTTAAACCAAACCAATACAGAAATACAAGAAAAGGAAGATAAATTATAGCTTTCCACATTTTATTTCATCTATTGTTCTCCATTATGTACAAAAGAATCAATTAAAAATGAAATACAACAAAAAAAAATAACAAAAAAATAATATGACAGTATGAAAACCCAAGTATTTAACACTTGGTAAATTCAAAAAGAGGAACCAATGCTTGACCCCTGCTGCTAACACATGGACATGGATGAATCAAAAGAGTTATGGATTATCTTGAAGGCTATAAAAACTCATAAAACAAAGTAGCATAGCTTAGTTTAATCCATAGCCGGTATCTTTAATCTGGCTTGGAACTACCATTAGGTCATTTTTAACATAAAGCCAATCATAAAGTTGATCCAAGATTACCTTAGACCACAGCTGACCCCAACTGACCAATCACTGCACAGGAAATGTTTGCTAAAATACTTAGATCACAGTTAGCCATTGTAAAAACATACAGTATTCATATACAATAGATTACATGTGGTCAAAGTCAGATTAATCTCTCTTAACTATTGTCTATGAAATTTTATTGCTTGCTGAGCTTGCCACTAAATTTCATAGACAACAGTTACTCGTGATCTATCCTATACATAGCTCACAAAATAAATATTTCCTTGAAACTTCTTGAACAATAATCTAAACAATATTTTGTGAGGGTAATTCTTGTAATATAAATAGAACTACATGTATAACAAACACTGACCACAGTTAGTATCAATTACAAAAGTTAACAATCAGGTTAATATGTCTTTTAGCAAACCTTACTCTCAGCAGACCTCCAGAGTTATTGACTGATTCATTTAATTGCTTCTAGGTAAGTCTTTTATCAACCAGTCAAGTATATCATACTGTATTTTTGTTTATTTTCGTTGGGCTCAATTTTTTTACCCACGAAATTCAATCCCCAATGTTAATTAATGGTTGTATGTGGATCTCAAAAAATACATACCCATAAGGACAAGCAGATGATTTAGTCCACTTACTCTGTTAAATGAGACCACCATAAAAATACAACCTAAGAATTTAACGCATGATTGAATTGATGTCATAAAAAGCAGTTTTTGTAGTAGGGGATTCCTTAATCAGACAGTAAAATGAAGCACTTACATAGGAGATATATACCTAGTCTAGAGGTCTCTATACAAGGTTGTCTTCAGCACAAGTTTTAATGTACAATAAAACCTTATTAAAACAGCCACCAATTGTTAGCAGTCACTAACAAATAATTATCAGCATGTGACAATCATCTATATGGACCAGACAAACCTCTGAATAAAGGACAACTGTGTTTAAGAGCCATAATTATTTGTTCTCCCTTTTCTTCCCTTTGACCTCAGGTTTGACAGTATATGATTAAATACCAACATCAATAATGTATTTACAGAGTGTAAAATTATTCATAAACATGAACATAAAAATAAAACAACAAGAACAAGAACACAAAATTGAGTACATGATTCATGATAATGAAATAAGCACCTGGTAAGACGTGCCCAATCCCTGACTGAAGGCTTTGTCAGGGCATGGGTGGCAAAAATGAACAGGATGTGATATTGAAACACAAAGCCCCCTTCGGGTGACCTTGACCTACTGACCTTGAAATACACAGGTCCTGTAGAGGTTGCCATTAGGAACCAACATACAAAGTTTGATGACTGTAGGTTGAAGCGTTTTGATTTTTTTGGTACAAACAGACAGACAAACAGATAGGCCAAAGACAATAAACCCCTGATCTATTGACATGGGGGCATAAAAATGCTTATAGGAAAGGAATAAACATCCTTTAAAAATAGTTTCAATCATTAGCTTTTAGCACAAACACAGTACTTACATTGTAGTATCAACGCCATAGCAATCAAAACGATCAAGGTTGATAATACAATGAAGAAAAATTTTGTATACAAACAGATATAACAATACTTCAAGTTTCAAGATCAGGGCAACACTCAAGAAAAGATAAGGTAGAGTTATGCTTCTTGAGCACTGCACATCCACTCATAGTTATTTAACTTATTGTATAAAACTCTCTAATGGCTATGGTTTTGTGCTCCAGATAAAATTTATCTTCAAAATTAAACAAAGGGGTCTTCATTTCCGCACTTCACCTCACTGCCCTCTAACCTTCTGTCAAGTCTTGAGTGCTTAGATTTTTTGAGTTATGCTCCAGACCAACATTTTGAGCAGATGCACTGACAGAGAGACAGACAGAGTGACAGACAGACAGAGTGACATACAGAAACCATTAACATTTCCCATTGTGCCTTTCAGGAAGTGACAAGGATATATAACAAGTAGTGTAACATGATGACAACCAGTCTTGAATCATGAAAATGGTCATTCCACACTTAATGATAATAATGAAAATATGAATACCCTGATTTAAAATGGTGGAATGTTTCAAAGGGCAAAGCATGGAATGATAAATCCCGTAATCTTGGTGTATTCAAGAACTAGACTCAATATACAGCATTTCCATAGTAGATTTGAGTGAGTATTGAAAGCAATCAATCAGATCCATCAAAATCAGTATTAAAGATAAAATCATGAAAAAAAATTGCAGAAAAATAATTAGAGGAAATACTAAGTAGTCAGTCTATAATATGTAAATTAAAAAATAAATCATTTTGATCGTATTCATTCACCAACAGAATTTCATTGCCCCGAAGTAGAGGGCTGATCATTCTGTTCTCCATTCACATGTATAAAATCCAGAATCACTTTCTCAATATTTTCAGGGTCACCATAATCAAAATCCTCATGGATTATTTTCAGTAACAGTGAAATATTTTCCTGCAAACTTTTCAAAGATGTTTTAGTGTCAATGAGGTCTTTCTTGGTTTCATCAAGTTCTCTTGATTTCAGTAACATCATTTGTGTTTGTTCAAGTGGGGATAGTTTCAATAAATCCACTTCTTCAGGACTGGCAAATTTAATTACTGTTGGTACTGTTTGAACACCCTTAGGAACAAAAACCTTTTCTTCTTTACTGTCGGAACAACCCACTTTACCTCCTGCAATGTCTTTATCTAACTCTTCTATGGCAGGTTTGACATCTGATATTGTAATCTTTGTATAAGTATCGTTTTCTGTATCCATTTCTTTTTCATTTTCTTTTTCAATTGCTTCAGTTCTATTATGACTTAATTCGTCTGCCTTATCACTAACATTTGTATCATTTCCTTCTTTCTCTTTTTCATGAGTTTCATTTTTTGATTCATTCACATTACTCAAGTTTTCTGAGTCCTCTTCAGCATTCATAGTGTTAAACACAGTGGATTCTGAATCACATGTATTAGGCGAATTCACTGATTTATTTTCAGAGTCATTTTCAGTCAAATCTGGAAGAGATCCAATATCTGGACTAGCAGTAACATCCATGTTATCTTCATCTAGAGTTAAATCTACGACAGCATTGTCATCAAAATTTGCACTCACAGAAATAAAGCCACCACCTTCTTTCTTAACTTTAACGACCTGTTCACTAGTACCCTCTTTTTCTGACATTTTACGTTTGATGGGAGCTCTAAGTGTGGTACTGAAGACAACAAAGGTACAAGAAGTTATATAAAATTATTAAAATAAATACTACTGACTACAAACATCAAATCTTTTACTTTTCTCTAAGAAACATTTGAAAACAAGTACAGTACAACCTCTCCTGAGTGGCCCTCTTTTGAGCAAAAACCTCTCTTCAACAACGTGATTTTCCCCCACTGCATGATTTAACTATTAATTTAACCTCTCTAGAGCAACAACCTCTCAACAACAACATAACTTTGCTACTCCAAAAGGGTGTTGCTTTGGAGAGGTTGCACTGTATTTCTCAAGCAATAGTTTTAGAAACAGAACAAAATATCAGTTTTAGGGATAGCAAAGGACAAAGAATATTTCTAGTGGGGATGTAAAAAATGACTATTTGAGCCAGAAACTAACCTGCTTGAAGACACCTTTGAACTACTTGTACCAGATATTCCTTGCACTTTCTCAACTAAGTTCTAAAAAAGAAATTATATACACATAATAATTTTCACAATCACTGCTGCATTAAATATCAAGCTTAAAAGAATCCATTTTATTACTACAGATCAGTCAATGTTAAAACATAATGCTAAAAATCTCACTGAAACCAAACATTACAGTAAAAGAATACATTTCAATTTTGAGTTCAGGTTCTACATCAATGAGAGTTATGGATCTTGAACAGTGACCTCCAATTATGATCTCAAAGACATGTGTGAATTAACAAGCAAATATATTTAATTGTTGATCAGTGGTTGAAGTTGCACGCAAAACTTTAACCAAAGACTAGTGGGGCTATCCTACTCGCCAGGACGTCACTTTATCTAGTCGACCATTTTATTTAGTTAACATTCTTGCCGAAACTAACATAGATTAGTTTCGAATTGCAAATCTGAGGTACTACAAAATGTCTTAACAGGAGCCTAACTCATACAGAAAACAATCCTTAGCTTTAATACAGAAACTCTTACTTTACTAGTTAGCTGAGACAGCCTTAAAGACTCGGCCATGTTCACCATAGCTTTAGAATTATTCTCAATCTGTTTCTTCTGGTTCTCTAATTCTTTTATTGTTTGTTCTTGTGCCTTTAACTTGCTCTGATAAGCCTGTAAGCACTTCTTCGCTCGATCTAAATCGGCAACAGTCGGTTTTCTGTCCACTTTATCCTGACTTGATGAGACCTCCTGTAAGAATATGGACATTATGGAACAGCCCACAGCAAAACCAGTTTTGATGACCCAACCTCACTCTTAATCCAAGAGGCTCTCAGGGAAGGTTGGGCATTTTGCCTAACTGTGCAGCCTCCATAAATGATTTTTTTTCATTATATGATAGTTGAATATATAAGATATACAAGATATAAATAAATTATTCACAATAATACAAATGATTTCATTTGAAGAAGTGAATTCATAAAACTGGAAAAAATACTAACCCCTAAAACTTCCTCTTTTTTAGAGATTTCTTTTAACTTAATTTGTAGCATTTTCTCTTTCAATTTTAAAGCTTCCTCTTTATCTTTCAACTTATTTGCCTGAAAAAAAATATCAAAAAAATATTTGTTTGAAAAATGTGCTTTTTATTTCTTTACATCACAGATAAAAGGAGAAAAAAGATATAAAAAATATATTATAAATCCACAGCATACTAGTGGTCACTTAATATAAATACATCTTTTATAACTGTTAGACAAATGTTGATATGATCCTGTGGTCAAGTGTTTATGGTATCTGACTAGTAATCAGTAGCCCTTCTTCAAGGCTGTCATTCAAGAACAGTCGACTTTCACATGGGAAGCTGTAAAGTCCCTAAAAATCCCTGGCTGTTGGTGCGCCATTGAACCCCAGTGAAAGATAAAATAAAATGTTGAGATAAATATTTATCAACATAGTATGGTTTATACTTATTTATTTTACATTGATCGTAGAGCAAGCTCTTACAACTTATATTAATTACTCTCAATGACTGTTTCTTAGATTCTGACCAGTACTAGGGCTGTACAAAGTGATTGTAAAGGTTCATGTCAAATTCCGCCACTGACAGGATTTGAACCTGAAATCTCTGGGTAAGAAGCCTGCCGCTCACACCACTGCCCCATCAAACCTTTCATAATTCCTTTGATCAAAAGATAGATTATATCTATCAATTATTTAAGCCTAATAATTTTAGGGAATATATATTAGGTTATCTATATATATATAGTATCTATTTAATTTAGTGGAGTAGACTATGCAGTAAGGCTACCTCTGTTAATTTGGCACGCTTGCTTTGTTCAGCTCTGAAATAAGAGTTTAAAAATTGTTAGTCACAGCAGAACCGATATATTTAAAATATATTTAAAATATTATGTTTGAATTTAGTATCTAAAACTAAATTAAAATTGAATTTGATAATATGATGAGAGGCCTCTGTAGTAATGTGGTTTCACGAGAGGCTGTAGTTGTATGGTACTGCTCTCTGACTAGTAACCACTAGCCACTCATTGCTGTGAATTTAAATCTCATCCAGAAACAGACAAATTTCATATATTAGGAAGATGTCCAGCTAGCTTACACATGATAAGTGACTCTACCTGGGGTAAAACTGGAAAATTTGCCAAATGATGCAAGCTGTTGGTGAAAAATTAAACCTTTGTGAACAAAGGCCACCCTTGGGAATGACAAAATGTGGCCTTATTCACAGGATTGAGCATTTTGCTTATTCACTGGGTGGCCTGTATTCTGAGGTGGCCTTTATAAGAAGGTAATTTTGTTGTAAATAATCAATGATGGATTTTAAAAGAATGGCCTTTATTCACAGGGTGGCCTGTATTCTGAGGAGGCCACATGTATATAAGTTTGACTGTATCTCACATAAAGTTTATGTAGGAAAATATTGTCTGAGGAAATTTTCTCAAACATCAACTTACAGTGTTTTCTTGTATGTTTTTCTGTAAGTGGGTTGTAAAGCTTCATCATCATCTTCAGGTTCCTCCGGGATATCACAACGACTGTAAACATAACACATCAACAGTGTATATACCACAGACATAAATGTTTTAATGATGATTTCAAATATCTACCCAGTCTATAGGATATCACAAACTACAATAACATGGCTGAGGCGACTGAACACATACATGACCGTTATAATGAAGTGGTTCTAAAATTGAGGTGGTAGCTAAGTCAGAACTTACGATGTATGTTTCCGTGGTTACAATATGGATGAATAGTAATAAGGACTATGTAGTATAAATACTAGATACAAAATGGGACTATATGATACAAAAACCTTGGTCGATAGAACTGTAAGAGATTGAATATCATAAATGATTTTGTAGGACTGTGAGGTGAGAATTTAACAGTTTGATAAATTAAACATAACTCAAATATCCAGTTTTAGGAACATTATGATTTCTTAGATAAGACCTCACTAAGAAGTCATCCTCATCTTATGGTGATTATTGATAATCTAGTACATATACTTACTTGAAGGCAGCATCAGGGTTGAGGTAGCAGTACCATTTTTCTGGTAGTTTTTCATTATAGCCTGTTGGTAGACGTCTCCAACTTAGACAGTTATCACACTGAGCCCAGGTCCAGTCTGGTAATTTTCTACAAAAAAGTATCATCATAAAAATAAAGGAACTAGACTCTTATACTCTTGTATGGTAATTATATACTTATTCACACCAATTTTTGTATCGTCCTATGTATTGGGTAGGTCTTGGGGTGGGGGGTCTTGGAAATAGTATTTCCGGGAAGGTTGTGTTTTTTTCTAGATACTTTTTCTTATCATTGCCTAAATTTGTATTTTTAAAACACTCGGTTCATTTTGACACTAATGATAGTGAATATTATCATGTAGCTTTTTATAAAAAAAACTTTTTGCCACTCATCAAGCTAACATTATTCATTTGACACTAATGATAGTGAATATTATCATGTAGCTTTTTATAAAAAAAACTTTTTGCCACTCATCAAGCTAACATTGTTCATTTGACACTAATGATAGTGAATATCATCATGTAGCTTTTTATAAAAAAAACTTTTTGCCACTCATCAAGCTAACATTATTCATGCAGTTAAACTTGCTGTAATTCACATTGAAATCGAGTTATCATCTTTTTCATATACGTGAAATGGCAATGTAATTTATAATTTTACATATATGGCACTAAATCCAAAGTTGATATTTTTCTAGTTTCTACTAGAGTTGCATCCCTTTAAGTAGAAGATGCTGCAAGTCATTTATCTATTGTAATTATCAGTAACTAGTCAATAGCAGATGAAGTGTTAAGTGCAAATTTAAAAGCAATAAAAACAGATCAAGCTTGTCATTGGTCAGGTTTAAGAATCCACCGAGATGCTTAAGATCTTTGTAACTTAACCAATCAGAAGCATGGATTCTTTAAAATTTAACCAATCAGAATCCTGGCATCTTTCAAAATGAACCAATCAAAAGTTTGATATCTTTAAGAATTCAGAAAATCATAAGTTTAACCTGGACAACAAAAGACAATAGTAAGTTAAACATAAATCTCACTGTAAAACTGATTTAGCTCCATTGGGGTTCTCACTATTAGATTTCTCATAATAATAGTCGTTTAATTTCCCTGCAACATTCTGCATAAATGTGCTGAAAATACAAAGAATTCTTTAAAACAATTCAAAGACGTCATCACAAGAATAATCTCACATAATGTTGATAATGTTATTTTTCACACAGGCAGAAGTATAGGACACGTCTGTGATGGTTAAATTGTAATAAATTCTATGTAAAACACCATAATTTAACCCAGAATTATCCTAAATGAAAAACAAGACGCTGAGTTCAATAAACGCATATATGCCCCGGTGGCAGGCTTATGAATCAGGTGAGCTAAAAACACAGACGTTAAATATCTTATTCACTTGTACGAGTGAAAGCTTGCTATAAAAAATCAGATATCTTACACATATTGTGCTGTCTTGTTAAACTCTTGTTTATTGTGAATAGGTTCCAGAAAGTTGACCTCCACAACTCCAATAACCCCAACACCATGGTCGTTAGCCTGAAAAAAAATATACAAAATATCTAAAGTGAGTAAATTTATAGGAAAGTGCAAAAAAACTAAAAGATGTAATTCTGTTTCTGTACCTAGTCCCAAAATTGACCAATAACAAGGCTGTTTTCAGTAAATTGTCTTCAAAATTGACTACTGACAAGTCTGTATTCTGTAAATTGTCATTAAAGTCAGTCATACATGGTGTTCATTCAATGAAAGGCTACAAAAATCATAGAAGTGTTTGTAAAATGATAGCCACAACTTATTCACGAAAGATAGGATTTTTTTCGGTTCTTTATACATGTTTTTAGTTGGGTTAAGGAAAGTCTGAAAACAATCTGTCAATTGCCTTATATTAGGTCAGAAGGATCTAACACTATTTCCCCCAATAAAGAATGCTGTTATTCATAATTCAGTAGTAGTAAGTACCTGTTTTTGACATCCAATTTTCTCATAGGCAAGAATCAGTCTATTCTTGTGATACATCATTAAACCGTAGCTATCTGGCTCTTTACTGTTGGAGAACCCAAAAGTAAGTTTGACTGGTTTATTCTGGTATGTGTTAAGGGCAAAAATAGAAGACGTAGTTCATCATAAGAAGTCTTAAAAATACATGTTTACACATAAGTCATTTCAGAATTTTTTTTTTTGACAAGGGCAACATCCCTTACAAAAAAGGGTGGACAGAAAAGAAGATGGACAAGGAAGACGAGAGATGAGACAGAAGGAGATATGGACAGAGGTGGTATTAAAATTCAATAAAATTCACATCAATCAGAAGGATACAAGCCAAGTAGGTTTATAAACGTCAACTTCAGTTTGTGAGAGAGATTTAGATATTAACTTGGATTTCACTTTGTGACCTCGTAGTACAATCTTCATCCTTGGCTTAAAGTATAATATAGAGCAATACTCCTGAAATGAACAAAATGAATGGTTTACAAATCAGTTTTTATAATAAGCTAGTGTACTTTACGAGAAAAAAATTACCATCACGATACCTGACCATAATCAAAACACTCATATACATGTATCCTAAAAAATAGTTTTCATACAAAAATGGGAAATAATAACATCAAGAAAATTGTCAAATATGATTTTTTTTTGCTGAGGTGGACTAACAACCAGAATCATTTAGTGACGTCTCTAGCTTAAAGGTTATGAAGACCCAGGAATACATCAGGGTATAGAAACCATCTTTCCATATGCTAGCTGGACATGTAAAATTTTGTCAGATTTCAAACTCAAAACAGTGCGGGGCTAGTGATTACTAGTCTAGTCAGAGACCTTCACAACTAGGCCAGGGAGGCCCCTCAATTGTTTTTACATTAATTTGAACAGAACAGAACATGAGGAAATACCAAAATGGTTGAAAATTTGAAAAGCCTGAAAAAAGTGTTACTGCAGAGAAAACAAATCTGTATGCCCCTCCCACCTTTAGTGGTGGGGCACAATAACAAGAGGGCCAAGATGGCCCTATATCGCTCACATGACAATCACTGTTCACTCATTTAAACATTGTTTTGAACCCAGTGACCTAGTTTTTGACCCCAGATGACCCATGTTAGAACTTGTCCTACATATAAATAAGACAAACATTCTGACAAAATCTGGTGAAGATCCAATCAAAACCATGAAAACTACAGCATAGACAAGGTTTTCCTAAGATTTGACCTCGTGACCTAGTTTTTGACCCAATCTAAACAGGTAGGAGTTTAAAAGCAATTAAATAGAGCATTGTATCATACCCGCAATGATCTTCTATAGGCTGGTTGCATGGCGTGTATCGGTCGATTTATAGTAGTTAAATCTATGACAGGAGTTTCTGGGTTACGTATGTCAAGCGGATCAGATATAAAATCCAGCTCGAGACTATCTGTGTTATCACTGAAAGTATAGACAAATTTATCTGTATTATCTAATATACACATGTATGTACATTTGATGATATCATACCTCATCAATAAGTCAATAAATTAGTGATAACCAGAATGAAATAAAAATTACCAGTACATGACAACTTGCATACAGAAGGTCTATGGTTCGGTTTGTTTGCGTTTTACACCTCGTTTCGACAGTCAGAGTTATAATGAGGCGGACTGTTCACCTAATCATTGTTCCTGGAAAGAACCAGTACTAGACTCCCATCCGTCACCTAATAAGTTCTCCAGGACAGTATTCTACAAGGAACCTGCAACTTCTCCGTCCGAGGAAGGAAAATCGTCCTTTTTTTCTCACAGAAGGGTATGACCTGCCGCGACTGGAAATCAAACTCAGATCGATGGGTTACAAATCCATCACGCTAACCACTGGACCACGGCCACAAGCTACGTTTAACTCAAGAACAAAATCAAAGGTCTGAAATGAAGCCCACTTCCTAAATATGTTCTACCCTGAATTTTGACCATTAAAAGATAGACAATTATGATTTAATACAGACCTTTAAATATTACAACAATATCCAAATAATGATCGTCTTAAGATAGGAAATATGTGTTCTGGCAAATGGACATGTCAGGATATAGCAAACTAATATTTTGTGTATCACATTATGAAGACACTAAATTAGGGCAGATTTTGATCCAATACTCAGGGAGTCAGAGGTTTATGATATCTAGTTAGGTTTATAGCCATTGAACATTGGTATCCCTTGTAAAAGTAGATTCATTATACTGTATACGAAATATTCAAGAAATGTCTATTTGATCAATTAAATAGTTCATGTACATACCACTTTAAATTGAATATGAGAATACTGGTTCCTGTTTTCATTTTCTCCAATGATTTCAGCTCTAATATAAGGTCTTTTTCTGTCTTAAATGGTGAATACTGCAGGATTACCTTCATGTTCATATCCAAACTTCCATTAATAATTCTTACCACTTCACAAAAGTCAAGGTTGAATGTCTTGATTTTATTCATACAAGCACACAGGCAGAAAAAATGACACATAGAAATAAAACTATATCTAACATTTCTGAACAGACCAAAATCCTATCAGACATGAAGCTTAAAATTTGAAGAAAAAAACACAAAAAAAACATGAAGGATGTCGAGTGCCTTCAGAGTGCTCACTTAATGTCAAGTGTTGAAGGTAAAGGTAGAAGGTAAATGACCCTTAGCTGATAATAATAACCCTTGTGAGAAAAAAAGTACTTAAATAAACACCACGAAAAAGGATACTTGCACCATTCGTCTGAATATTCCACGTTACTATGGGAACAATAACAGCTTCTGCCTTTACAGCTGTCAAATATGTCTGAGATAAAAATCCAATGCTTGAGGTTTGTTGGGACCGCGTAAATACCATGGCATCCTTACCCAGCCTCATGCTACCGGATTTAAAACCATTCCCATAATGACCAATCGGCTTCACAGATCCAATTGCTACCTTCTCGCAGTAACCAAAACTGGAATTAAAATATAAAATTTTGCCATAAGGCCATACACAATGAAGAACCCACGTTTGTTTTAAACATTACAAGATTTCTGAATAGGAGATTCTTTTTTGTTTGTTACTGGTTCCTTGATTTGTAGACCTTGATTTTCCCAGCGACTCTTGATTTTATTTTTGGTCGAACTAGAACCTGCCCTATTTTAATGAGCATGTACCGGTAACCAGAAACGCCTTTGTCAAATATTTCATTCTTAGTATAATGCAACAGTCCAATCAATGAAAAAAGAGAACTGGTAATTAATAAAATGATGATATACAACCAATCATCACTTTAATTGAATACAAATTCACTCAATTAAAGTATCATGTTACTTGTAATTAGCTTTCAAGAGTCTTGAGTCTTGTCACCTGATTTCAATTTGATATATTTTGATCAAATCAGAACCCGGTATTACTTAATTAAGAATGATTGTAACATTCAACTATTTATTGTTACTATTAATCAATAGCAATAAAAACACACACATACAAATAACTTATAAGGTACTGTTGATGGTTTAGCAATTCCATACTTAATACATACAAGACATATAATACTTCCATTGACTATGTACAGTCAATCTTTCAGTCTTGTAAACAAATGTGCAGTCCTGAGATCACATGTTGTCTTTGAAACAGTCAGAGTCATATGTGTCAGACAGTTCACCTAAACATCATCCCTGGGAAGAACCAGTACTAGACTACCATCTTCCTTAAGCAAGTGCCTACTTTCTCACATAAAGAGACATAGTAGTTAGCAGCTAGGCTCGAGCTCACGACAATCTATCAGTGAAAGGTTATTTGAAGTCAGCGACCTTAGGCACTCGACCACAGAGGCAGTCGTACTTACCTTAACATTTTGTGAAGTTTGTCTGGAGTCATTCCGTTTCCATTGTCAACAAATGTCAGGCACTCAGTCGATCCAATAGTTATTTTATCAATCCAGATTTCTGAGGCGCTAACATCTGGGTCATATGCATTATCTACAATAAAAAAAGAATATATACATTGTACCGGTATTCAGTTCATGTCATTTTAGGATGGCATAACCAGTTTTCATGGTTATTTTTCCGATTTTATACAATCTTTAATAAAGCGTGCGATGCCGGTTTATTCCCAAACACCTTTTGAATTTTCTGGGTTGCATTGTTATTTTGGTCAACTGTAGAATCAGAATCAGAATGTTTCCATTTGAAAAATTTGTCAAGGGACATTTTTAATAAGACTATAGAATTAGATGCTTGATAGGCACTTGCACTTGGTAAAAAATACTAAGTTCAGACATTCGCCGCATAGTTATCTCCCTAGCCTATCAGATCGGACAACTTCCATGTGCAGTACAACCTCTGTAGAGCAACACTCTGTGGGAGCAGCAAATATTGGCTGTTGTTTAAATGTTGTTGCTCTACAGAAGTAAAATTTATAGTACATATCAGCTGAGGGAAATTGTGAAGGTGTTTTTATGTAGAGGTTGTTGCTCTACAGAGGGCTGCTCTGGAGAGGTTGTACTGTACTTGCAAAAAAAATATTGTGACGTTTAAATCTATTTGTATTATATGAAATCAACTCATATTTAGTGAGTGTTATGATTACTAAATTTGAACCTTGCATTAGAGATGGTTCTCACTGATAAAGTGAAATTGATAAAGGTGTACAGTGTTTATCGCAATAAAACACTACTTTTGTGTGTTCAATTAGATTTTTTGTCGCTATATATGAAAGTATGATATTCAATTTTTGTAAATGACCTAAAATATATATATATATTTTTAGTGAATTTGGGCAATTAAGATTCAGATAATAAGATACCTTAAGATGCTGTTTTTCAACATTTTAAGAGTTTGCCACCTTTTCCCTTAGGGTGAAAAACAATGGGTTTAGGATGTTATGTGGTAATTGTCTAAATGTACCCGTGCCTTTATGTACCTTTCAAGCCTTAATGTACCATGCATAAATTATAATGTGTCTATATATAGTTCCCACTTGCAATATTTACCTCCCTTGGCAGTCATAATACAAGAAATTTCAGTTTAAAGTATTATGCTAAAAAAAAGTAAAATCAATGCATCATATCTAGTAAAATAACTAATTATTATAAATAAATGATAATAAATATCAGATTATAATAATTAATAGTAAATTCTTTTTAATAAGCATACACACTAACACAGTTCAAATAGTGTTTCCCTACATATGAGATAGGTGTAGCCCTACTAATTCGGCTTTCCGGTAGGCCGATTTTCGTGAACGAATTCGGAAGGGCCATCCTCTCAGCCTTACTAACATCTGCATATTTATGTGCAGAAATTAAAATTACGTCAAAATTCTTCAATAATTATTCAACCTATTTAATTCGATAGAAATAGCAATAATCTGCGTGAATATATATGCTTTAAAAAGTCTGTGTTAAACGTCAAATTTTAAATTACTATACAAATACTGTCGGACAGTTTAATTCAAAATCGATCTTTATAATGAGTACCTAGAATCAGGTAGTTGTATTAACGGTAGATGCAACTAAAAATCCGGTCGAAACACTTGTCGTTATCCACGCGCGCATGCGTAGTCGCATTGAAAAGAATGGACATATAGTAAAACTTTTATTGATTTATGCCGTATCAATACTTATCTTCGGAAAATATTTATGGTATAATGTAATAGTTAAGTACTTTGAGATTAAGCATGCATGAATAATTTTGATGTATCGTCTTGTAATTAGGCTAAATTAATGGGAAAAAGTTCGACATTGCCGATCGAGTATTTTGAAAAATGGCGGAAAGACATGAATAAGTGGGTAAATTGGTGCAGAACAGGCGTAAAGACCGATGGATGCATTTGTTCAAAATCAATGTTTTTCAATGATTGATACATTAAAGAATCATCTGCATTGATTTGTTAGGCAATTTTGTTGACAATGTTTCCTCTGTGTAGTTGTGAAATTTCTCTAAAAAGGGGTCGAATTGACAACTTTTAAAAAATGTATGCCTCTTACTGCGACATACATGAAGTGGTTTTCCTCACTTCTTATACCAAAAATGATACTGGGAACACTTACTGCACACAATCTTCTGTTACTTCCAATATTTATTAAATGTTTTGGTGAAAAGATAATGATCATTTAACTAAAACATGTGCACAATGTCGGGCATTTTTTTCACCACGACGCGAAAAACGAAAATAAAATCTCATTAAACTCGTCATTTCTCGATCAATTTATAAGAAAGGGAAACAATAAGTACATTTCTAAAACCAGCTATCTTTCAGCTTTTTAACATGGTTACTTAAAAAACAATCGGTTAATGATTGACAAAAACAATTTTATTTGAACATGTACACAAAGTCAGGCATGTTTCCACCACGGCGTGATAAACGAAAATAAGAAAGAATCTCATTTAACTCGTCATTTCTCGATCAATTTATAAGATAGGGAAAAAATAAGTACACTTCCAAAATTGGCTATATTTCAGCTTTCTAACAAGGTTACATTTAAAAGAATTAGTCCATAATTAATAAAACAACAGCCACTTTAATAACAGGCGTATAATACTCTCCCGCTATGCTACGGTACTACATCGCTAAAACAATAGAATATCGATTAATTATTGATCATCTATACACCAGCTAGGCGACGACACCTTATGTTAATACATATACGATTATCGAAGAAGTTGCATCTACCTCTAAATACAACTACGGTGAACTACCTGCTAGAATCAACGAAAGTTGATTTAAGTTTAACGTTGACATGCCAGCTTATTTAAACTTGTACTTAAATTATTTGCAAAGCAAATTTTCGAGAATATGCGATGTTTATCCATGACACTGGCATTTTACCGCCATTACACCGGTTTCATTTTCAGTTGGGTAAAACTAATAGTGGGGAAAAACAAAACATACGATAATGCATCTTTCAGAAAAGGTATGTTGGAATAATTTATACTCATAATTATTATGAGTATAGAAACTAGTTTTCTACCTACCGAATGTTTCACTTTGGTCACAGAAATTGTAGTCATTGTACCCAACAGGTTTTAATTGGGGATTTTCCACACATAAATATTCAAATTTTGTTAGACTGTGCAGGACGGGGCCAAGTTGAAAAACTTGTATCTCGTTGTCACAAACAGTCTAATTAGTTTGACTACATATATAGGGATATGGTACCCTTACTAGGTGGTACCGTACATTAACTTGATTAAGTCCTGATACACTTCTGACGTAAAAGTTTACTAAAACACACACACACACTGAAATGTTTTATTGACTTCCGTAGCTCACAAAAACGAAAGTACATACATGTTCTATCATTTCACGAGTAAGGAAGATGGATCAATATACAAGTGATATAAATACGCTAAGTTGGTCGTTACGTAAGGAGAAGAGTATAACAAGTTGTTAATAAAATATTCGAGTTTTTAAAAATAATAAAAAAAAAGAAAATGTAAACAAACCTATCAGCTCTGCAACAGCGGAAAACGGCCAAGTATGTGATGTCGAATTGGCGTGCAAAAACTTCGGACTGACCTGAAAGAATAATGTACTCTGTAGTTAGTTTGTGATCTTAATTTACTTAACTGCAGTACACAGTAACAGTAAATAACAACAATAGACGTACCCGTGAGGACTTAATTCCAACTTCCGTCGCCATTGTAGCGGCTAGACTCCTTTCAAGCTATCACAGATAGGTTAAACACCGCTAAATTATATCATTTATAGCGCTATAAACTGGTTCCCGTTCCATTTGCAGTGCACTTTGGACGGTCTCACTAAAAAGCGACACGAAGCGACACAAATCAACGGGAACCATTTTATATAATTGCTGTCAAATAAATATGAAATAATATATATATTTTTTTGTTATATGTATTTTTGTATGTGACATGACCCTTTGATTGCTGTAGGAACCACAAACCCCTAATAATTTAGGCAATGATGGTTATTTAAATGAGCTATATATATATATTCTCCCCCTTAATAATTAATACCCCTATTATGTGTGTCGATAGGTTTTTGATAAAATCAACTTGGACAAGTACGTCACGTTCAACCTAATTCTGGACTACGTTTTAAAATAAGGCTAATTAATGCAAACAATTTTCAATTGACCACCTAGTATATCATATTCTGAAAAATGGGGATCAATATAATCAGGGATGCTATATTACATATAGCATCCCTGATATAATTGACGAACTCGTTTTTGAGTCAGCTGCCCTTGAATTAGAATTTTTGCTTATTTAAGGTTATTTCAAGGGCAGATAACTTATACAAACATTTAAAATACCATATTTTAACTTTTGGTTTACGTTTTTTATTTTTATTCATGGTCAAAATACAACATATTTCATGCAATTCTATTAAATATCTTATAACCTTTTTTAGTTGAAGTAAATAAGAAACTAAAAATTCTTTAAAAATATGTAATTTTTTAAGAAAATTGGCATTGCTTCATATAAAGAAGAAAAAAGCACTCATTATCAAGTCTTGAAATTCTGAACAATGACGTGAAAGGAGCTATATACTAACTAGGCTACATAAAAAAGAAAATAAATATTAGGCCTTGCTTATCTTCACAGTGAATTATCTGCCAAAATCAGCCAAAAATTCAAATTCAAAGACAGATAACTCAAAAATGAGTTCGTCAACCCCCATTTTTTTCGCTCAAAATGTTTCTGATATCATATGCGCACGCAATTAATGATCATGCAAAGTTCGAAAAATCTATGAATGTCACATGTGAAAAAAAAACTGGAAACTGTAGCGAATGTTTTTAATCTAAACTAAAACTAGGCTAACTTGGGACTGATTAGGCTAGCTTCATTTTCAGGAAAAACTTTTTAAAAAGTCAACCTGCTATTACAAAAATCGATTGTAAGAATATGTTCCTTCGCTAAAGCATAATTTTTATCGGTTAAAAATATGGATAAAATGATTTGAAGCAAGCAGATATTTTGAACCCGGCGTATTCCATTAGTTCTTTTTAATGAACAGAGAACCACGAAAATGGCGGGAAATCTATACTGACGGCAGTTTTGTTTTGATTTTACCTTGTCATTAAGGTTTGTTCTCATGCTTGTATGTCATCCCCATATTACTGCCATTCATTGCTAAACCCTTCGATACATTTGTGGATGAAGTCTGTTGAAATGCGACAGTTTCCTAGGCTAAAGCGACATTTAGGGATAGCGAGCAGAAAAGCATACAGTTTGTCACCGTCACAAAGTCGCCTGTAGGCAAAAAATATATATGCATAATTATAGATACTAGGCAGACATATGAAAAAAAGTTGTGTCAAATACCTGTGGCCTGTGCACAAAATTTAACATAATCAATTAGAGCGCTACAATATATTTTCAACTTGACATTTTTGCTTGAAGCCTTGACTTGAGCCTCATCACGTTTACATACGATTCACCCACACTGACAGTTGCCGGGCGCGTTATGCAGTTTCATTTATGTACAGTGAACGCAAAGGGGTCAGACACAGTGGTGTAGGGGTAGAGTGTCAGACTCCTAATCTGGAGGTTGCTTGTTCGAATCCCATCAGTGGTGGAATTTGACCGGAACTTTTTCAATCCCTTATTTCAGCGTGAGCACTGGTCTGAATCCAAGCAGCAATCATTCAAAGTAGTTAATCTACGTTGTAAGAACTTGCTCTGCAATCGATGTAAAATTAATTAGTTTAAACTAATAAAATTAAACGTGAAGTACCCCCAAAATCTGTCACTGATCCATACACAGCAATATTATGTGTTGGAACTCTTTGATTTTTTATTTTTCAGGGAATTTTTTGTCAAATACATAGAGATGGCCACTCTACTAGGTGCATTTAGAAAGTTGTTTTCGTCTATACGTAAGTATCCTGTATTGCAATTATGCTGCAAGCCATGATTGAGGAAGTTTTGAGGAAAATTGTTTAAAGTGCTGTTGAAAATAAACACCTAACCAAGGATTTATATACATACATGGATTCGCAACTGCTAAAAATAGCTCAAACGATATCATTCGGCGATCCCACAATGCATTGCTATATACTCGGCAATGTCCGACAGCTGTAATTGGGTGTTTACGAATTTGATTATACTAAAAAAAACTCGGGTAATTGGGTACGGGAAATTGGTAAAGGATGCAACAAATTCCTTAAAGATGTTAAGATACATTTATAATCCACAAAGTCTAAGTATAAGCATTGAAAAAGGCATCAGTCGAACATTTTAAATTCCAAGATGGCGGACATCTATTATAATCCTTTCGTCTCCGAGATTAAACATTCAGAATACCACGGATATTTTCGCTGTTATTATCATTCGGATTATCACGGATATTTTCGTATTTTCGCTTTTGTAAACAATAGCTTGTATTCCCGTTGATTCACGTCTTATTATCGCGGGATTTGATTACTTTAAACTGTTAATACGGAAGTTGCGAATCCATGTATGTATATAAGTCCTTGACCTAACCTTTGAGCCTTGGCCTGAAGAGAAAACATCTTGAGAATATTAACTAAACTTAATTCAAATTTGGTCTTGTGATTTGGTCTAGGGGTTAATCATGCAGACTGCCAAAGGTCTTTGTTGGCTATGTTGCTGTTCTTTCATTAATTTATTAACTAAGACTTGACTACCATTGTAATGGAAAAATACTGTAATTTGGAATTTAAGTTATTCATGATTTTCTGTCCATATTTTTTTTGTTTGGAGCATAACTTCTAAAGTGTTAAAGGTATCATAGTAAAACGTCTTATTTGGGTAGATATCATTGAGAGTGCAATGCACAAGAACAGTGATTCTGCATGTATTAATTTTGGAGCTATTGCCTCTGTTTAATTTTCATACTTAATTTTTGTTAAAAATATAACTCTTAGACATTGAAAACTAAAAACTTGAAACTTCATAGTTTGATAATCATTGAAGAGAAAGGCAGTGCACAAGAACAGTAAACTGTTACTCTGCACTTCTTTGTTTTGGAGTTATTGCCCTTTTTTTTCATACTTAATTTTTGTTAGGGGCATTACTCTTTGACTGCAATGTGTAGTTTGGGGAGCATCCACTGGTTCGACTGGCCCTTATTTAATTGAGTGCATACTTCTGTTGAAATTCTGTTGAAAAAATGCAGGAAAACCACAGAAAGCTTCTGAAGTTGATGAGACTATTGATGAAGGAACAGACAAATCTGAGCCTGATGCCAATAATGAGGATACTAAACAGACTACAGGAGCAGTTACTGATACTGAACTTGAAGACTTTTCTTCTGTTCATAAAAGTAAACCAGTTTCTTCGATTGATGATACCAAAGCAAAATTGATGACTGAATCTACAACTAGTGTTGGTAGTGATTGGGAAGTTTTGCCTGCACCTATTGAAAGTAAATATTATTGATATACAAGGTTAAGTAATGAAATTCACACCAAAACAAATTAGATCTATAACATAAAGTACAAATACCAGTTACTAATTTAAAAATTTCAATTTCGGCGCTTTTGTAGTTATCCAGGTGATGGTTGTGAATAACCAAAATTTGTTTGTATTTTGATCGGTCTAACATTTTACGTATTGGTTGTAAATCATTGTAAATTACGAAATAACCAGTGTCATGTCTTTTAAACTGTAGGAAGAACTCAACTAGGGACTGATGTTGATACTGCTTTTGAAATGATTCAGGGACCAGCTGATGGTGACCCCATTGTAAGTAATTTGTATGGAAATAGGACAGATTTTTATTGTCCAATTCTTCACAGGTGCATCCTTTTGCATGAACAGTCATTGTCACTTTTCCATCTTTAATGATGGAGGTAGTTATGGGATATTTACCTGGCTAGAACCACTAACCTTCTGTAAGCCAGCTGGACAGCTTTTGGAGACCTTAGTAATATTTGGGGTCAGGTATGATCCGTGCTCAGTGGTGATAGGTTAGTGATTACTACTCAGAGACTGTTTATAAACGCTCAACATAAGCAGCCAGTTTTTAGTCCTGTCTAATACCCTGAATTGTTACAAAAATATCTTTTTTAAGAATATGAGCAGATGAGTCTGGACCAAGATGAATGATCCATTTAAGTAAAATGTTCTTACAATTAATCAGTTGATTATATCAATATTAAACATTCAAAATTTATGTGTAGAATAATTAATGAGATGTCATGTAACCTAGTCATAGATATTTTGCCATTTACTGGTATGGTGAGACTTGGTCATTTCGTGCTCTTGAAGATGCCATAAAAATAAATTTAGTTTGTCTGAAGAAGATCAATATTCAAATTTTTATTTATCATCCCAGGTTGATAACACCACTAAGAAATTTGATGCAAAAGAAAGAACTGAAGAAAATACAGATACTGCAGAGTTACTGTCAAAATCTGGAATTGAAAATGCTACCAATAATGCTGTGGCTGATGCTAGCATTGAGACAGGACGTGGTGAGAAGGGTGAAGGTGTTCAAGGAAAGTCAGGTATGTGCAATGTTCATACCCCTGTGTGTATTTTTGTAGTTCAAAATGGATGAGAAATAAGCTATTTTCGGGTGAACATTTAGCGCTCAATTATTTTGAACTTTGAAATTTATCATGTCTGTAAACTTAGTGGTATCTTAAATAAGAGTACCTGTTAGCTATCTTACTCCAGGGTTTGCACTGGACTAGAAAATTGCTGTGTATTTCCTTGAACAAAATTGCACTTGAATTTACCTTTGCCTAGAAAACTCATGTCAACATAACGAACATAAAAAATGAAAAATAAAAGAGTCATCGATTTGAAGCTCAATTACAAGTCCGTTATTATATTAAGTTTGATTCCCGGTTGTGATCATATGAAACACAGATAACAGGGTATTAGATGGGAACCAGAGAATCTGATTTTGTGCATTGCATCCTTAAAAAATGTTTGCCCTTAGAAGGATTAGATTCTATTGACTTTATTATGAATGTATTCTATTTTAATACATCCTTGAAATTCTTTTCTTTTCCTTGAAAAGTCCTTGATAAGTACTAAAATTTTGAAATAGAATTTCTGTATAATCTGTGTACTGATAACGGTACCCTTATTTTGTCAAACTTCGAAATTATCATGTCTATAACAGTCTGCGAACGAAATTAGCAGTTGTCCGGGACAACCAGATTTTCATTCGAACAACCAAAATTTTGGTTAGGACAACCAACTTTTCATTAACAAATCAAATAAAAAGCAGTTAAATTTCAGTTTCGGGCAACCACATTTCCAACCTTAATTTCACAGACTGCTATAAACTTATTACGTCTGAAATAAGAATGTTTCATACCTATCTTACTGATTTACAAATAAAGGTCTTTTTTTTAAAGTAATTGGATAATTTTTGTCCAGAAATTGAAATATTCGTATTTGTTATTCAGATGCCAAAAGAGAGAAAATATGTTATTTTTACAAAAAAGGACAAAGGTGTAAGAGACGTCATTGTCGGTTTGCTCATGTCAGGGATTCTAGGAGTTCAGAGAATAAAAATCAAGGTGGGTTCAGAACTGAACTTTGAGAATACCCAGTATTCGGTGGGTCGTTATAAATGTTTTTATTTCTCACATTTGGACTGACCTGTCAATTTTGATGATAGAATAAGATTTTAATTGTTTAAAAGGCTTGTTTGTGTTAGTTTTGTATATAGAATTAACAAGAAATAAATAAAAAATCATTAAAACAAATATGTTACTATTGAAATGGCAAGTATGATATTTTTTCTGTGGTTTAACATCGCTCCAACAGTCATGTTCATTTTGCAACTTCTAGCTCTAAAGATGGAGGAAGATTACTGGGTAGAAACACCAACCTTTCATAAACATGCTGGACTGTTTCCTCACAGGATTTTTCTGGACCTGGTTGGGATTAGAACTCTCAGCAATGTGTGGCTGGTGATTACTTGTCAGAGACCATGACCTTAGAGGCTTCTTGTCGTTGTCTTACACAGGGTCCTATCGTCAATTTATTCTGGATTCTATATTTCAGTGACCAGCCTCTGTGGTTAAATGGTTAAGGTCGCTGTAATCTTTCACTGATAGTGGGTCGTGGGTTCGAGCCTTGCTACCGACCATGTCTCTTTATGTGAAAAAGTAGGCAGTTGCTTATGGAAGATGAGAGTCTAGTACTAGTTCTTCTCGGAATGATTGTTAAGTGAACTGTCCACTTCATATGACTCTGACTGTTGAAAAGGAGTTTAAAACTCGATATAAACAAACAAAATCTTTATTTCAGTAGTCAAAGATGAAACAGAGAAGAAAGATGTCCTGCATGAGAAAGACTTTCCTAGTTTTCTTGATTTTGTTTCTGAAAAGACCAAACAAAACGAGCAAGTTGGAGCCAAAGACCTTATTTACAAGCTTGGTTATATGAAAGGCACAACCTCACAGACAATGGGTTCAGCTATTGTTGGGCAATATAAACTTGCTCAGAGTAAACAAGTAAGTTGTCAGCAGAATTGCCTTAATAAGACTGGTGTGATATATCTTGGCAAGTAAAAATTGCTTTGGAAAAGCACAAAATTGCCATTAACCTTGCATTTAGGAGAATAACAGAATTCAAATAACTTTTCAAACATGGAAGTCATATGCTGCAGACAAACCTCATACTAAGAAAAAGTAGTTTGGTAAAACCTTTAAGACTAGACTCCATGAAAACGAGAATTCCCTGGAAATCAGACAGTTTTTCAAGTATTTTTTTCATAATTTTCAGAAGTGCTTTAAAAAACCGCAATTCTTAGAAAACCAGACTTTTGGCCCAGTCTGGAAGTGGTCTGGTTTTCAGAGATTTAACAGTAACAAAATTTGATGCTTGAAAGCTTATTTTAGAGTCTTAGAGAATTGGTATTGCAGGTTTTACATAAATGCTATAAATATCAATTGACATTCATTGTAAAGAAACTGGACAATTTATTTCATATTGTAGGAAAATTTGCCTTTTGAAAGCTAAATTAACAAAATATTTTTTTCTGATATGTGTCAGACAGTGAAACATCTTTAAGGAGACTGTTACTGTCCTATTAAAATTCAGTTAAATATTTATTCGAAGATATGTTCTTATATTCTAATAACAGCATTGGTACTGGATAAAAGATGCAAGATATTTTTCTGGGTTATTCTTTGACCAAGACTGGATAAATGAGTAAGTTTATAAAAAATTCATCTCCTCTACATCTAGTCACTTGAATAAATCTTAAAAGTAGCATATATTCCTGTTTTATCTGTCTGTAGAAACTTCTGCAGGAAGTTTGTATTATTTAGTATTCTTTTAATCAGATATACTGAATATTGATTAGTAGTATGAAAAATCTGGCATGATTTAATGGTCTCATGAAATAGTATTGTTTCTTTTTTATGCTTTTAAAATGATGAAAGGGCATATTGTGATTGCCTTGTCCGTCCGTATGTTGCTAAGTTGAGCTGCCACCTTGACACTGTGTTTATTGAACTCATTCTGATTTTCTTCTACACTGTAGGAATTTACCAGTCAACAATCAGAAATCAAACAAAAATAATCACAACAAGAAGGTGAAAAAGAATCACAAGAATGAAAAGTGAGTATTCTGAATTCAACCTTTGTTATGTACATGACATATTTAAAGCGAGAACCTTTTTTTCTATCCTGTCAAGATGAAATTTGCTTGGAATGATGATAATTTTCATGGATAGAAGAAAACATTTATTGCTATCTTAATAGCTACCCTGTTCAATTCATCATGTAAATTCTCTCAGGATTAAATGCCATGATTATAAAATATTAAAAGTTAGTCTTCAGTCCTTAAACTAATATTTGTTGCCAAATTAATTCAGTTTATGTGATTGTTATAATTTTAATGAACTTGTAATTACTCTGTGTAATTAAATCACTTCTAGAATAATGTTAAATCAATATCAGTGATGACCATTTTTGTCAAGAATCTGTTCAAATCAAAGTTTCCTATCTTCACAGTTTTGATCTTCCGGGTGGTTTATGTCGTGATATTCGACTTAAAGACAATCCAAACCTTGAAAAAGTGACAGCCAATGCAGCTGGTGATAGCCTGCTTGTACCCAAGAAGGAAGTCGAATTAGGGAAAAGAACTTCACTCTTGGCTTCTGGTGATGGTAAATATTTTTTTTCTTTATCATTAATGTTGATATTATCATGCCTATAGCTGCTCTCAGCAGTTAAAATCAAAGCAGTTTTCCTTACCAAGCAGAAGTGCTGAAGTCCATTAAATTGACATTTTTGTTGCGCAAAATTAACATTAAAGTACTTGACTTCTAGATTCAAGAGCATTTATTACCTTAGCTTCTGTAGCCATCAATTTGACTGAATTCATTAACACATCTGTTGTTGAATTATGTTTAGTTTGATATTTACATTACTTGTACATTATTTCATTATTTATTTCAGGAAATGTCAGCAGTTCATCTGATACACCTAGTAAACGTTGTAAACTGGTAAAAGTTGATATAACAAGGACACCAAGAAGTCGTCCTGAGCAGTTAGCTCTTGGGTTTAACTTTCACTCAGACTTGGTCATCAAACAGTCTCCAAAGACCGTAAATGGGGAGATCATTCCTCTGGATACACTTCCCGCCCCAAAGGAGAGACAAGAACAACTTGCTGTTGGATTCAATTATCATGCTGAGAAACTGGTCCGAGATTCTCCTAAAACAGAGACGGGCGAAGTTATCATACCTGGAATCGTGAAGTCGCCATTGCGTAGGACTCGTGATCAACTTGCTGTCGGGTTTAACTATCACTCTGAAATCCTAGCTAAAGAATCTCCTAACTTGTGTGCAGAAAAGAGTAAAGAAAGGAAGAATCTTAAAGCAAAGAAAAAGAAGGCTGTGAACTTAAACAATCGCTTTGATGATAAAGATGATAAAAATGACAATGTGGAGGTGAACAGAGATGAAGCAACTGTGAAGTATTCAAACAAAATAACTGAACGTGATTCTCTGGCCTTCGGATTCAGTTATAATTCTGATCAGTTCCTCAAAGTACCATTGCAAGAACTCAGTAGTAATCTTTCAGATGATAAGAATGTATCTAGTCTGACTGAAGATGCTGTCATTTGTGAGGGGAGAAATCTTGTTGAAGTTGTCGATGACAAACCAGTCACCGGTCTGCCAGCTGGTAGTGTATGGTGAATACATGCCTTGAGGTTATAAAACTTGAGAATAGTCTCCAAGCTCAAATCAAATTATCTCAATTCAATTCTCAAAGTATTATGAATGAAAAGATGAGCTGACTAATGTTTGAATACATGTTCAGATTAATTTTGTTGTCAGACCGACATATATCATTATCGTCTGATCATAATGGACATAATGAGCTCAAAGACCGATCTCAAGTTTTATAACCTTGTGGCCAGAATTGTACTTTTTCAGTCATGGAAAATGAGCTCTGAGGCTAGTCTTAGATTGCTGCTCTGTCATTGGTCAATTTTAATATCTTTAACATCCAATTAGAGCCTGAGTTTTGAGATTAGTCATAAAAAATTAAGTTAAATAGCTTTAGATCGTAATTTGGAGGTAGAAATCAATTTAAGGAATAAATGATGTAAATATTTAGTCATAGCAGTGTTTAAAAATTAATGATCTCATAATGATTATTTTAGAGGCAGCAAGTTGATGAATCAGTATTTCCTATGTGTCAATATTTATCATTATGATTGTGTTGCTATTTTTTCCATTTTTCAATAGTTTATTAACCTGTGTTCACAAATCACATAATTATATTTATAAGAGTAGGTAAAACTATTCTTTTTATTGAAAGATTGTGATTTAAAGATTGGGAGATCTCGGACTTCAGGTGTGTAGTAGGTTTGTGTTATTTGCTGAAAATTAAACTTCACGTTATGTCCTTGAACCTTACCTTATTAATTGGCAACATTTAATTGTCTAATCAGTATTATTTACCTAAGTATTAATATAGGGCCTTATTTTGTTCATCTAGTCTTTGTATTTCATTATATACTGAATACATTATAGGTTTGTCACTTTTTTCATCAAATTTCCTTAAAATGTTTTACAGAAGTGTTGTTAAGAACTTAGTGCCATTTGTTTTGAATAACATGTTTGTTTGTTGTACTTATTTATTTTGTTAATCATACATTGTTCTCATAGTTAACTAGTGTATTTAATTATTTTCAAATGTAGCTCACTGCTCTACTATGTATTTGTTTTTTTTCATTGTTCTGTTTTTATGTACCACCCTTTCGTCTCCTACATGTCAGTCTTAGTACAGGCATTTGTTGATGTATTTTATTGTTCAATGTAAATGCATGTCATATATGTATGTGTGTTATTATACAGCATTTAAGAATAGAATTCATGTAAGAACATACAAGGCTGGTATGTTGTTATGATTGTGAATTGAGGCCTCAGATGGCCACATGACTAAAAACTCATTTGAGGCCCAAATTTACCTTTATATGCCGTATTAAAAACTTAATATATTAATTTTTGGTTGTGTTGCCTCAAGTGACTTTATTTCAAGTTGTGCAAGTACAAGTAAGATCTCACATCTGTATCATGGAAAAGATAGGTATTGAACAGTACTTAATTTTTTTTTTTTGCTTTATTTTGTGTTATGTTTATTAGTTATTTTGATATTGGTCCGAGGAAGGACATGTATTTACATATTTTGGGCAGCACTTAATTATGCATAGTAATAGTATACAGTTCTGATGGTTTCTGAATAAAGTAGTTAAATAACTAATTTGATGTTTTGACTCATTTTATAAACCTGTTGATTTGATATTGGTAAGGCCTGACAAAAATTGTAGTGTTGTCAGTTAACCCTACTGACTATTTTTGGCTCCAAAACTCAAAAGATTCTAACAACAAAATCTACAATGCAAAAATGTCCGGGATTAAATAATAATTTCAACTAGAGCTTTGTCACAGAAGTGACTAATACCCCTACTGCTGCTTTGACACCAAGAATGCGCTAGTACACTATATGGTTAACTTTAAGGGCACATATCCAGATCTGTAGTGTGTGGATCACTGAGCATGGAAATTGTGTCTTGTGCATCTACATACATGGTGACGACATTTCAAATTTCAATGCAATCGCTTAAGGAATGTGGAAGTACCGGTAGTTTGCTCCACAAACTTGTGAAGTAGTATGTGGACTGACAACAAAGTGACTCCTATATACCCCCTCTCAAACTTTGTTCATGAGGGTATAAATATTTTTTAAGCTAATCGACCGATCTACCCTAAATTTTAATTGAAGTAATCCTAACATTACTGTTAGGTCATTTAAAACATTTATGTTTTGTTCCAAGTCAGGAAGCAAGAGTTGGTGATTTGCATCCATATGTATAACCGTTGGTCCATGATTGCATACCGGTATTCAATGTCAGTATTACCATTGGGCGATCATGGCACGTTGTACAGAAACATTACTTGTTAATGGTGGCATGCTCTAAAGCAACATTACCATTGGTCAATGACAAAACAATGATGAATTCCTCCTAACAAATGGTTAAGTTCCAAGACTGATTTCCAATCTAAGCATCCTAACCTCTTAGTACAAATTGTTAAAAGCTTTACTTGAATAGTACAAATTATGTTTGTCATAAAGAAAACAATTAATTTAAGTGACAACATTTTTATTTCATATTTTTTGTCTTCAATAAATATATAAACATATATTGCAAACAGATTTAAATCTAAATATTTTTATAAACTTAAATAATCAACACAGAATGCTGATATGTAAATACAGTGAAATAATGGTTTTCAGCAGTAAATGTATAACAAGCCATTCAATTGACAAAGAAATAAACAGCAGTTTCTTCTGACAGCAGTATGTTGTAAATATCAGTTCAAGGCACTTAAGTTTGCCAGAATACATAAAGACGTGAGCAAAAGCACAATAATTATGATAATGATTGTAATCTATATAGACTTCACACCCTGTTATACGATAACATAAAATCTACAACCACACAGTTATCTTCAATCACTAGTCATATTATAATATTCTGGAAGTTGTGACAATGAACAAGTCATTATTTCCAAGTCACAAACAAATAGATTCAGAGAAATAGCTGAGGGATTCTTGTTGAGTTTCAAGACATCAATAAATTAAACAGTTCCTTAAAAAGAAAACAAATTCTCACAAACTCTTTATAAAAAATAAAACAAATATATATCAACAAATTTGAATATATGTAAAAGCAGCATTTACATAAATATGGTGTCTTTTCATCATACACTATATACAATATTTAAATAGTTAAATCAGCCATTTTGAATCAAATAATATCACATGACACAGGAAAAACATGCAAAAGTAAAGGAGGATACGCAAGTATTGGACATTTTTCACAGCAGATAAAAAATATGGACGGACATCAAAACTATATATAAACATAATTCATAGCGACTTATGAGCACTTCAGATCACTAATTTGGCAAAATAAACAAATTTCAACATTAATTCCATAAACAAATTTCAATGACTTAATAATGAAAAACAAACACAACAACAAATTATAGAGATCACATTCGCACTGAACACTTAAAACTTCACTCACAGACATTTATATTACATGGCAGCCATTTTGATTGCATCTATTTACAATTCTTAACTAACTAAACATTAAAATGTACACACATGTTGAAAAAGAATTTTGTAGGTTCATTATATGAGATAAAATTAATGAGTCCAAAATGTCTATTTTTCATTTACAGTTTATAGTACTGTAACTATCTTCATTCTAAATGTTAACTATAAAATTGTCCTTGATTTAATAGGGTCGAATTGTGGCGGAAAGTCCTCTGAGAGACCATCGAGCTGATGGTATTCCCTCACGCCGCACGTCTAATTCCATGATAGGATCTCTTGTAGCGATGCGTGAGGCATACACGGGGCATTGGTAAGTCTCCGCTGCTCTGTTTGAGTCTTGCATGATCGGTTTCTCGTTGCACGGCCAACATGTTAGATGGACAACTGGAAGGGTGGCGTACCCACTACGAGGAGGCGCGTCTTGTAATTCACCCGTAGTCTTCTCCCAAGCACAGCCCCAGATGTAGATACCATACACAAACATTCCCTCTTGTGGCGGATCCCTCAACTACAAAATAGAAACAAATATAAAAAAGATGTACTGTAATATTATTTAAACAATTCATATTGACCCTGGTATAAAACTTAACTTTAACACTACAATGACTTAAATATTGACCAAATTTTACTGAAGTACAGTATTATAGAATATATATATTGGAAACAAGTTAATAAAACCGTTCACCCTATAAGCCCAGTCTGAAGAGTGCCTGACTATGGAACTGAAGGTCAACAGCTGAAGACCAAGTTGATGCATTTGTAAAATGACGACAATTTGATATAACTGAGGTAATTTTTCTCTGAACTACTTTAAACACCAGGAATGAAAATTGCTAAGACAGAGAATAGCAGTTAGTATTGTGTCAGGTGATTGTAGAGAAACGGTACCATACTCATTATATGGTTAACTAGAATTTGCAAAATAAATGGCAAATTGAGACAGAAACAAACAAAACTGAAGATGTAGAATCAAGTTCACATACATGATCTTTGTCCCTCGAAGTGACTTCAGTCTGGAAGACAAACTGTTCAAAGTTGCCAGATCTGTCACTAGAATACTGGCGAATATAATCCTGTTTCATCAGACCCAGTAAACCACGGGGGTTAAAGAAGGCTCCTAACCAGTATGCAGGCATCTTTTCACGTCCCTGAGTGAGAAAAATAAGGATTTAAAACTGATTTGCTTATGCTAAGTTTAAAAATTTAACAAAATCATGATTGAAAAAAAACTTGCAACACAAGCTCATTTTTTGTCCTCTTGAAAAATCTAAATTTTAAAAAAAAATATTAAAAACTTATGCTATCAATTATAATCATCCTAGTTCACTAAATGTATAGTTTTGTTTACAAAAACAATAAATTTCTAATGATTTGAAAAAAAAAATTGATGTAAAAACTGTATGTACATGTAAAGCGAAGTCACTAAAAGCATGAGTTAAAAGTTGTAACAAGTTTCATACCAAAATGAGAATTTTCTCAAAATGATGACACCGACTCTGTAACTCATTCAACCAGGAACCAAGACCCCACGTAAGAGGTGGTGATGAATTACCCGACATCTGACACCAGACTTTTGGAATTCGTAAATGGAAGAGATCATCAGCTGCCGACAAGACGGCATCCGATACTTGATCACCGAGACTGTCTGTCTCACAAGCATTTCTGATCATCTACAATAACAAACAGGAGTAGTGAAATATTGAGTAACATAGATTCTGAAATTTTAGAGATTACCTTATATCTACCAAATTAACTATGATAAATTTGCAATTGTAATGTCAATTAGCACTGAAGTTTGTTAAAGTCACTGAATTTCTATTTTATTTCTGACTCTGAATACGAGAATTCATCAGTGTTGTTGAATTTGTTATCATCAGTACTTAATTTTCATTCTCAGTTTATTCGATGATGAAATATTTTACTTAATCGATCACGCTGTTATATTAAGTACTATATCAGTTTATAAAGTTTGCAAATAAAAGAGCAATTAGTAATGCTTTAAATAAATTCAGTATTTCACAAGGATTAAGAGAAAAAATTATACACGTAAGTATATGACTTGAGATTGGTGAAGTATCTTTAGTTCAAAAACTTTGATTCTGGTACTTACTGTCAGAGTGTTTTTGATTTCAGTCAGCAGTTTGTACATGGTTTCTAATTCTTTCATAATGTAACAATTGAATGTAGTAAATCCACCAAGCTTCTTCACTTTCTCAACAATGTAATCCTAAAACAGAAAATATTGTTCAATAATTCAAATATATGCTATCAACTTCACCAATGCAGCAATGATTAAAACTTCTAGAAAATGTCAATACCTCTGGTTAATAAAACTTCATTTTTTATGAGATCACCCTGTTTAACACCCTAGTTACAAGTCTGCGGTATATAAACCACTACGTATCAAAATTTGCAAATTTAATATATGTAATGATTGAACATATGCTCCTGAAAATAAGAATATTTTCCTACCATATTATAGAGGTAACAACAACATGTACATTGTAGTCAGCTTATAATAAGGCAATGACATAAAGAAATTAACATTATGTACTGTTTCAAAAGAAAATAAAATTTATCAAAATTTCTATAAAGAAAGAATTCTATACATTTTATAAAAAGAAGAATAGAATTAAAACATAATCATTACCATAATTTATTGTAACAATATTGTAACTTTATATATCAAGAATCTAAAATATCTAAAAGACTTAACAAATAAACAAACCTTATTATAAGCCTTTGGCACTTTCTGTAACATGGTGAAGGCAATTTCCCATAATTCTACATCTTTCCTCATCTTGAACGTAGCAAAACTTGCTGTAGCGAAAACTCCTTGGCTGACTACAGCTGGATTGTTACTCTGAGCACTGACACCTGCTAACGCTGGACCTAAATAAAATTTCACAGGTTTTTAAGACTCACACAAATCAACTCACACAACTCACTATTCATCAGGCCAGGAAAGATACATTCACTGTCTCATTTTTAATTCACTCTGCATGCTTTCAATAATAATTATACAAATCCCCACAAAAATTTTCCCTAGCTACCAACCATATTTTTAAAAGAGCATGTAACCAAGCAACAAACATATTTTATTGCGTAGCAGTGTCATGGTCTCAAACATTCAATGAACGATTTAACCATATTATAGATATTTAGTAATGGAGTCACTTAGTGTTTTTTAAAAATTACCTTCAAAGGGAGTTGGAGGTCTGGGGAACAATTTGTGTGACAGCGTGTCAGTGGAAGGCATTCCGTCAAACACACGATTTAGACGTGTAAACACATACTGGTCATCGCCAAGAAGTGTCTGAAATGACAAAAAAATATTAATGAAATAACATCGGTTATGATTATTTTTGTAAGGAAGTGTATGACGGATGTTGTTTCTCTACAACTGTAAGTATTAATTATGCCATTAAATTAATCACAGATTATGGAGAAAATTAATATAAAAGCAAAATGATGCATATTGTATTAAAAGATATTTCATTTAAGTGTAAAGAAAAAATGAAAGCATTTGGTGAATTATATATAGTAGTAAGAAATTGTCTGACATGATAATGTCATTAATGAGAGTACAGAAATTCTTTATTTTCATGCAGTTTCCGTCCTAAAAGCAGACTAACGAGTACTTCTACATTCAAGCATGTAGTCTAAAAGCGTATGATAATATATTACTATTATTTTTACTTTTTACCATCAAACATAAACCATGCAAAAACGTACATAACAATATACTTATTAGCAAGAATGAAAATTAAGATTAAGTTTTCCTTTTATGTTGTAAGATTTAAGCAATATTATAAAAGAAAAAAAAAACAGTAAAAACATGCATTACATATTTCAAATCCATCAAACTTCATGCATGCACTAGAAACAATTGGGACAATTCAAGCATTAAAGTCCTTTTATAAAAAACTTTGAAAATTCAAAGAAAACACAAAAAATGAGTTGGTTATAAAAAAATCTAATTAAGCATATACATGTATAAGAAAACTGAAAAAAATATACATGTTTTTTACCAGCCTTATGTTTCCAGAGCATTCAAAAGCTATTTGTTTTCTAGGGGGTTTAGTGTTGCACCAATAGATAGGGTCATTTTGGAACTTAATTAACAGAAAACCATAGACATGTAACACCTGAGTAGATTGAACCACCACAGATCTTCTATAAGCTAGCTGGACAGCTTCCTTATCACATGTGAAATTTGGCTCCAGGTGGAATTTAATCTCACAGTGGTGAGGGGCTTTTCATTACTAATCCAAGACCATAAACACTTGACAACAAATCCCCTTGCAACATTCAAAAGCTAATGATTGATAAAATAATTTTATACATTATACGATGGTAATATATAACAATATACATTGTAGTAAACGAAAGAGATTTTGTTATTCAATTACATCTTTTACCAGCCCCTGTAAATAATATTTTTGAGACAGTAGGTAATCTATGAGTAAGACAGTTTATTAATTAAAGAATAAGTAGTCAGGACCATTTTTTTGGAAAAATAGAACTGTTTTTTCGGGGAAATAGAACTGGTGTTCCAGCAACATAGATCAGGGTTAATCAGCAACACAGTGCCAGTTTTCCGGCTACAAAGAACCATTTTTCTGGCACAATAGAACTGGTTTTCTAAAAAAAAGAACAGGTTTCCAAGCACAGAGGAAACAAAAAGCAAAGAGGAAGAAGGAAGGGTGGGGGGGGGGGGGGATAAAACTATAGGTTATGTTAGCTTGAAACTTATCTACATTCATGTTAGTTATCTAAACTTGTACTGACTCAAATAGACTTCAGTGGTTAAGCAGCAAGATATGTTTGGAAAGCATTTAACTATAAAAACATTTTACTTGAAAATTGATCAACTATCATAATGATATACAAAGCAATGAAATAATTTTAAAAGCTTAAACAAATGATTGGTTTAGTTTGAAAAAGCAATTGAAAGTTAAATGCAACAAAAATAATAGGAAATTCTTGCTCGAGTACGGTTAATCTTTGGTACAATTTGTAAAAATATGTTTTACACACACATAATACACAATTCATATCGATAGAATAAAGATAAAAAATAAGAAATAAAAAAGGTGGAAAAATTTATGTCAAATTGAATGCTAACACAAATTAATGGCATAAAAACTGCCTTAGCAAAAAAAGTATTTTGTATGAAATATTAATGGTAGAATGAAGTAAATATGGTTTTCAAACACATAGCAAAACTTTTATTATCTTTTCTTTTTTCATTGTTGTTTATCGTCGCACCAACAGCAAGGGTATGTGATTCGGTGACAATTTTCCTGTTTTAACACCCTAATATTTTTATGAAACTTTTAATCCCTACTGACCATTAAAAGTAATTGAAAACCATTTTCTTATTGATAGTTCAATAATGACTCAAATGATGATTGAAGCATAACTACAATAAGTATTAATTAAAGTACATATTCTATGATTTGTAGGAATAATCAGAAATTTCTACTAATATATCAATTAATTATTATAAAGAATATTCAAGTCATACCCAGCACACGCCTTCTGGAGTCTGATAGCAATGATAGGAAGAATTAATAAATTCATAAAAGATGTTAGCCCTCTGGTTATCAATGCTAGATCAAGATGGTTTTGCGCAAAACAGATTTAACAGCTTCCTAGCCAAAATCAAGTTTCAGCTTTGTTGCGCTTAACCTACATGTTCTTTTAATCAAATGAACAATTTTGGTTAATGCATGCAATTTTATTGTCACAGTACAAAAATCAGGAATCTCGGAATTCCATTTTTTTACACTGAGGCACCTTCTGATTTGTATTTTATTTTCTCTGCAGTCAGTCAAAATTTCATGCAATTTTCTTGTCAGAAGTTAGCAGGAGACAAAGGCATATAAAAGTTTTACGAAAAAGACATTCTAATTTGTTTTAGAATTCATAAACAGTATCCACAAGATGGTGCATTTTTTGAAATTTTTAAAAATGAGCCAATGGATTTAAAACTTTTGAATTCATAAGAGGAGAAGAATGCAAAAAGAAAAGGCTGACTTTCAAGATCAAAATTGTCCCTTGAAGTTCCTTCTGACAAAGAAAAAGGGGTTAGACTGGCTTCTCTGTCTCCTTCTGATTAGTCAGAAAACAAACAGTTTAGACTGGGTCACATGCATGCTTGTTACAGGATTATCAGGTGGAAATATGTGCGTAAAATCTCTTTTCAACAAACTTTGGTGTGAGCAGGGAAAAAGGGGGAACAAGTCTTGTATTTTTTCCTTTACTTACAAAATTAACTTGCGAAAGCTGCAAGCAAAACATATCAAATACAATGACACCCATGATCATTTTCAACAACACATAAATATACAATATACAAGGATAATCAAAGATTAGGGAGCCAAATATTTCAGTTGATCTTATTCAATAGAACCTCTCTTTAATTGGTTTCAATCGCTGTTCTTGAATTAAACATGGCAAACACAAACCAGATGGAACTGACACACAGTCACCCATGAGAATAAAGGCCAACGTTAGAAATGTAAAATTTTGACTTTAACACAATTACAAATGTATTAGGCTATTAATATTTTAGCTGTTCAGATTGTATTAGCTATAATATCAGCGTTGGGTTAACCAAAACCAGTTTTCCTGGGCTGCATTTTAACCAGTACTACCTGACCATTCCTATAGCAGCTGGCAACTTTTCCATATATGGAGGGAAATGAACATATAGGGTATGACCTGACGCAACCGGGATTCAAACCCCTAATTGCTAGGTTATGAGTCCAGAGTACTAACCACTGGATCAAGGCCATGGCCGAGAACCTTCAGTACAGTTGGCGTTTGTTCAAAGTTTTACTCAGTCTACTACATCAAAGAATGACCGTAGTTCAAAGATGGCCGTTAAAACAAATTTGACTGTATTCAAAATAACAGACACTAAATAAATAAAATAAGTAGACAAATTCAAAATTTAACACAAAAGGCCAAAGATTTAAGTCACTAATGAACTACAAGTGGAGATATATCACACAGATGTTTCTACTACACAAACTGGAGTTGACTGAAATTTACAGTAATTCTATCAAACATAATAATCACTATGAAACTCATTTAAAACCAAATATAAACTAAACATGATGGAAATCATATAACTATAATAAAATTCAGTTAAAGTACAATCAAGGTTATCCAATGATAATTCTAATCAGAATGCCAACAGATTATAAAATTATGCGTTACAAACATAGCTATACGTGTATAGGTAAAGGCAACATATTTCTACCAGTGGCACGGTTTGATATAAAAATCGCATCAAACTTGCTCAAAATTGTATAGAAATGTTTTTTTACTTGTTCAACTCTTTAAATGACAATAAGCATTTTCCAATGTCTTTCTAATCAATGATGTTCAAACTTTCAAAATTACTTGAAATAAAACAGAAATACATTTGAATCATAAGATAAACTTGACTGTACTTTAATATGTTCACAGAGCAACAGTGGGGAAATAAGCGTACCTCAACGTTTGGATGAATGTGACATCCTTCAGGCACATCCAAGAAGTGATAGTTGATTCCTTCTAGAGCTTGAATCAATGTATTCATACGTACATTAGGATTGAAGAAAGCAGCAGGGTGACGGTACTTCACTGTAAGTATAAAGTGATCTATGCTATAAACATACATTTAAGATTATTACCCCTCACTTTTTTCGTAATGTTAATTTGCCATAGGCAAACAGGTAACATTTTTACTGTTACATTCATGGTACCACGTGACTGAACATTATTTTACTGTCACAGGGTAATAGTAAATTTGTAACAGTATTTTTTTACTGTCACATAGGTAACAGTATTTTTTTCAGTATTTTTTACTGTCACATAGGTGAAAGACATAATGTAGCCTTTTACAGGTGGCCTTTATAAGGAGAAATTTTTTTTCTTTGGTGTTGGGTGGTTATAGTCCCTGATTAGTAATCATCAGTCTCTCACTGCTGTGAGTTTGAATCTCATCAGGAAGCAAATTTCACATGTGAGGAGGCTGTCCGGCTAGCGTACATAAGGTCAGTGATTCAATCCTAGTGTACACCTGGGGTCTTCCTCGACTGTTAAAGGTGGAAAAGTTGCCAAATGACCCTGGCTGTTGATGCGACAATTAAGAAAATATTATAGAGAATATGTACTCAATATGGCATTATTCACTTACATCTGGCCACTTCAAAGTCTTTCTTCACAGCTGTAGGGGATACCCAGTAGTCCACCATAGCACTAAGGCTCTGTTGGTCATTGACATCAGTGGAGTAACTTCCATATATAACCTACAATATTGATACAATAGTGAACTAAACTGATTATCAAAAGCTCAGACTTATTCAGTCAATATACAATAACATCTATGTTAGAAAACCAGTCCCTGAATGAAGCTTTTTGATTGGTTAATTCAAAACTGTTCTAAGACACAGCCAATCAGAGACTTGAATTCTCAGACTGGTTTCAAGTTCAGGATTTTGCAAAAAAAAACAAGAATGTAGTCAACTTCTGTAATTATGATTGTATACTTCATAAAATTAAGTGCCTCATGCTTCTGGGATAGTTGAAGTAATATTCCTTTAAAATTATCATACCTCAGAAAGCATATATCGTATTCCAGTCCAGGATGTGATGCGGGACTGCTGGGTCCCATCTGGGGCTGTATATACGATCTGATCCTTAAATTCATTGGTGATAAAGTTCAGAGATTCCTGTAAAATATGCAATTAAAACAATTAGACAAACTCTATGTCAATATAAAACAATTCACACAAAAAATATGGACCCATGGCCGACATTTCTCAAATCACATAATAAAACAGTATTAATATAATTAGCTTTTGCTTCTAAAAAGGGTATTAAATGCTTTTTACATTGCAAAGAACACACAAATGGCAGAGACTTAATTGTCCTTACTTGAATTTCGAAGTTTCCAATATGTTGGAAGTCTGTTGGGCAGTTCCAACCACCAAAACCATATCTGGTACGTAACTGTATAGCCGCATGCAGATAGCACAGATTATGTAACATAACTGGCCATTCAGCTCTACTTGATTGTTTAAGTATATCTGGCTCAAAGTTGTTGAAAGATCGAACCAAGCTGTCCTTCATCATCTGTGATGAAAAATATTTTTTTATCATAATATACATTTACAAACAATTTTTTCCCACAAGTTTTAACATTGTACTAACAGCCATTGTCATTCGGTGACTTTTCAGCTTTAGAGGTGAAGGAAGAGGTAGCGCCATCTACCATCCGACAGTTAGCTGGACAGCTTCCTCACATGAGAAATTAGTTACTTGGTGGGATTTGAACTCACAGTAGAGAGGGGCTAATGAGAACCATCATGATCACTTAATCATGGAGATCCCTCACAAAAATATAATGTCATTAATACAATAACAAACACTTGAACTATAATGCCCATTCAGAAGTTATTGGAATATTGCCTCATCAAAATGTATGTAAGCCCTTGGCTTGCTCTTACAATATTTTCCTTGCTCTACCAACTACCACATGTTTCTGACAAGCCCTGACCCAACATTTGACATTGCCCTACCATTGCCAAAGTCCTAATGCATTAATTTAAAAATACAAGCAATAATTTGGAGGCTGTTGAAAAAATACAAACCTTTGGTGAGTCTAAGATGGTCCTCACTGAATTCTGCAGTAATCTGACAGGGAGAACTTCTGCTACAGCCTGGCATGATATCCATACACGGAACTGTGGGTCTGGTGTTGTACCACTAGATAACTCTTCAATGATACTTTCTAGGGCAAGTAAAAGGTGTGGTGCATTCTGGGCATTGTGCAGTAACACCCATTGTCCCTGAAACAGAATACAATCAGATAATTATACATTAAGGAAGGTCAGAGGACATAAAAGTGAATAATCTCAAAATGTGACTGACAGGAAAATTCTAGTAACATTTAATAAATGCATGCAAATGTAGTTAAATATCATTTTCTGACTTTTGCCAATTTAAGGCTACTTTGAGTTTATAAATGTAGAATGTATTCAATCTTAATTGTTTTGTACCGACAAAGACCAGGACTAAGAGATATAAAACTTATTTAATAAATAAAATATTGCAAAATTCCAAGCATCTGATTGGTTGTTTCTGAGCATTGTTTTAGGAATTATAGCCAATAAAAAAGCTTTATTCAAAGTTATTTGCTTCAAACATTTCTTTGAGCCATGATGAAGCTATTTATAATAAGGTTTAAAATTGGTAAGAAATCTTTTGAATATAAAATTAAGCAAATAATTCAATTCAAAGAAAAAAGGCTTTTGGCCGTTGACATAAGATTTCATTGACCAAGTGAATCCATACCTCAGCCATTCCTTTCTGAATGTATTTTCTAGCAGTACGTTCTGTGTTGGCATTGTTATCGGTGATTGACACCTGCAATGTTTTATTTTGTTTTTTGTTGGCAAAATCGTTGAACATTCTCACAGCCACTTCAGCTTCACGTGTGTACAGCAACATGATAGGGACTGTCGGAGAACTCTGACGTAACAATGCTGGGAAATCAATACCCACATCACCATAATACCTTAAATGGAAATATAGACATACAGACAAACCTGTCTTCAAAGACCAGGAAAAGAAATATCATAAATTATGAATGCAGTCAAACCTGTCCATGTAGATCACCTTACAAAAGAAGAATTGATTAGAGAGAGGTCGAGATTATTTATTCAGAGGTCGAGATAAATCAGAAATATTACAAACAGGTGGTTTCTATTCTCAGGTAGTCTATATGACAGGTTTGAATGCATATAGATAACACATTATTGCATTTCAAATAAGAAATTAATTCAAAATCAAATACAGATCTTAAGGTTAGATGCAAAACTGTTTTAACTGCTTTCACTCCTGAACAAATTGAAACAGTTTTTCACCATAACCTAACTTTATGGCTAAAGAGATTTACAAATTAAACTACCGCAAGTCATAAGATACAGTTTTTGAGGACTACACTGAAAATTATGGCTGAAGACACTATTCAAAAGAATGTTACATTGAGAATAAAACATAACAAGAATCAAAACAGATTCTAAAAACTTAAAAAAGGAAAGTTTGTCATAAATAGCTCAATTTGAAACTTTTTTTTTCACAAGAATACTGTATATTAAGTGAATATTGTAGCATGTCAAAATATTCACAAATCTGTAACTGACTATTCATTTCGTGCTCATAACTGTTCTTAAATAAAATAATGAACAAAACACCATTTGTATGGTCAGAAATATTGCTATCAGAAATGTTCACAAAAATATGCCATTACTTTTTACAAATATATAATACGAATATATATATTTTTTTTCATATGACACTATATTCTAATACAAATAGAATTTTTAATGTAAGAAATCTGAACAAATTCTGAGTAAAAGTAAAATACTGATTTATCATGGAAACTATTCATTTTAATATATTTTTTATAATATTCTATATTTTTTAAATACTCTATATTTTTTAAATACTCTATATTTTAAGATATTCTATACATGTGTATTTCTAAAATATTCTATATATATTTCTACATTTCATGCTTTTCTGTAGCTGGTTAAAATAGGAGACGTTTTGTTTTACTATTTAAGGGACGCTGAGGGTTTAGATAGAAAACATGGATGGTTTACTAGTATCACTGTGTCCCCTAACGTTTAAGGGTCAGGATCAGGAGTTAGAAACAACCATCCATGACAGAAGGAAGACATTTTAATTCATGCAATAAATTTAAATCATAGAAAGAAATACTTGAAGTCAAGATGAGAGAGCATGCGATTTTAAATCATGCATTAAGCTACAATTTGTTTTGGTGATGTCAATTCTCTGTTCCTTATAGAAAGCTACTCATATTCTACTGAAACATATTAAAGGGAGAAAAGATCTAAATGAACACAAAAAGGGGCCAATATTCATGCTTCTAATTGAAATATTCAGCCATTTTATCAAAGGGGAAAACAGACTAAGAGAAAGAAAGGGCCAATCATTTAAATCTCAATCTAGGTGGGTCTTCTTCTTCACTTTCTACCAAACAGGGACTAAAGGGGGTCAATGCTAAACTAAATCACAAACATAATAATTGGGAGAGAACTGACGCTATGGTTAAGATGGTAATCCCACTCAGTGTTTTAATAGATCTTACGCTATCATTAAGATCGAAGGCCAAATGAAGTTTAAGCTTTAATAAATCTTATACAGTCTTTAAAACTTGGGGCAAAATGAAGCTCAAATCTTACAAAATAAATAAATACCCTTTTTGAGCTTTCAACATGTATCTATTAGATCAAATTACTCCTTGAACTGAAATTTCAAACTTTAATTTAATCTTGCCAGCCATTGTAAGATATGTATGAACTTTGAAAAATAAGATATCAAATGGAAAACAAGAAGATGCGTTTAATAAAACACATTATATGCCCCTGGTGGCATGCTTAACAATAGACTTGGAATGAAATAGATTACAATTGTGTAAAAGTAGAAGCAAAGCTTCAAATTTATTCATATGCCCTGTATATTCCATATAGGAAAAAGATGCTGGATTCAATAAACGCATATGCCCCCGATGGTAGCTTGACTTATAACCTTGTACGGACGGACAGACAAGGCAATCACTACATTCCAAGGGCATGAAAATGGGTGATCTTTCACTTAAATGAAGAAACAATTGATGAAATAACATACAGGTGCAATACCTTAAAACCGGACACATAAATGATGTTGTTTTTTTTAATTCAAAATACACACAGCAAACACATTCACGAAATCAGTGAGAAAAAGGCATGAAAATAGTAATAACAGAATCTGAATGTCTAGTTCCAAAAAGTAGGCATTTTTTGACACACTCTAGAAGGTACCAAAGCTTACCATTCTGGTGGGACTTCGTATAAACTAATAAAATTCACCATTATTATATATATATTTGTATGATATAAAAATACATAAATCAACTAACTATGATATATTTTTTCTAATATACAAAAAATCGATAACAATAATATTTTTATCAATTTGTACCATTTTAAAGTTGATTTATTTTTGTAATCTGAACAATTAAAGATGATTTTGTTAATTTATGGTAGCTATAAACAGTCATTTTCTACTGTTATCGATATTTTGCTATTGCATTTTCTAGCATCTAACATTGTATGACGTAAAAAAAGTTTAAGGAAAATATAACATTCAAAATCTTATACATGGTATGATGATAAAATACTGAAATACTAACTTTACATAAAAATATTTAAAAAGACATGCAAAGTTTCCATAACATTTAAATGAACTATATCAACAAAAATGTCTTCAATAAAAATAAATTCATTATTTTGCAAAAATACTTTTGTTGTATGCAGATAGTAAATTGAACTTTCCAGAAAGCAAATGCTGAAAAAAGGGTCACATGCTGAAGTTCCTAGTGTGGCAACCAGTCTAAGAAACACTAGCATCTAATTGGTCGGTTCTCAGCTCAGTTTTCAAATTAACCAATGGCAATGCAGCATTCTCTGACTGGTTTCCAAACTCAATTTATACAGCCTTGACCATAACTAATTTAAATAAAACTAGATGTCATGTGAAATGCATACTTCAAGTTCTATATAGTATGCAATATAGATTATTGCCGACTCGACTCTTTTACCTCACACTTTTGGACTTATACTTAAAGTTGTGACTAATAGAACAACCAACACCGCCAACTGATTTTACTTGCAACTAATACGCAACAATAAATAGCAGTGATTACTACGGCAATACTGAGCAAATCTAGCTGAAAATCTTCCCAATAAAAAATAAATATATAACTCTATTCTATAACCACTTTCCCTTCTCCAGATTATAAACAAATATGTCCATCAGACACTTTAGTTTATAGACTTAAGTCTGCTATACTAGTACTTTGGTCTATGTCGGTCAACTTCTTATATATAATATCATGTACAGTCGAAATATAATAATAAAGAGACTATAATGTGGTACATACTACATGCTTTCTCTCTTGATATTGTATCAGGTACAGTGTGTGATATTTTGCAGATGATCAGGAAGAATTATGATGAGTCAAAGCTGGGAAATCTAACATTTGCATGGTTTTACCGAATGTAAATCAATAGGGATCCGAAGCTCACACTTTGCATTTCAAAAATAAAAACCACAGTCCCATTTTTTTTCAGCTAAGATGCATGAACATATTATGAGAATATAGTCAAACCTGTGAACAATTTGAGATGACCCTTGGGAAAAAAATAATGTGGCCTTTATTGGCAGGTTGCCTTTACTTGGAGTGTCATTTTGCTCTATATATCCAATGAATTATGACAGTTTCTAAAAGAATGACTTTTATTCACAGGGTGGCCATTAACAAATGATAGTTTCTAAAAGAATGACTTTTATTCACAGGGTGGCCATTAACAAATGATAGTTTCTAAAAGAATGACTTTTATTTACAGGGTGGCCATTAACACAGGTTTGAATGGAGTTAAACAATATTCAGTGCTCAGTTTTAACCACAGGTTTCTGCTTTTGTGTAAGGGCTTTGGGGCGAGATTGCATTTTTACCATGGCCATACACTTGTTTCATTTTAAGCAACAAGATTTTTATCTAACTTAAATGATTGATTTTTATCAAATCTGCAAAATATCACTTCCTAAAAACTAAATAAGTTGTTACCCATGTCTCAAGGCATATCTCAATTTTTTACTGCAAATAATAATCAACAATTGTTGAAAATAAGGGGCCCCAAAAAGGACTAAGAGCAAAAAAATGCTCACATGTTCTGCCATTAATATTTTCATTATATATATCAGGGTCCACTTTTCAGATTGCCCAAAGTTTGATTTTTAAAATATAATTTCATCCATTTTTTTGTCATTTAGTAATATTGCATCAAACACAGAAGTCATACACACAGTGAGTGTCCCACACGTGACCACAACCTCAAAATTACGAAAAAAAATCAAGACTCATTCAGATGCATAAAAAATACAAGAAAACCCGAAGTTAATATTTGAAACAAACATCTATGTATTAGTAGATCAGCGAAATGAAATGCCAAAATTCAACCAACCACAACATAATTCAGCCGCACTAACATACACGAATACATTTGAAAAAGTGCGAATATACAGGGTTTATCTCGGACATAAACTTACCCCTTTCTACCAGTCGGAGGTGGCAAACTACTACAATATTAGTATCAAAATGTGTAAATATCTCATAAAAATTGTTAAAACTTCATTGATCTGCATCTTTTACAAACTAAAATTTTTGGTCAATATCCTTTTTAAAGGAAGTAACAAATTTACACGTCAATCTTGGAAAATTTAAAATGATTTGGATGCGTACCTCTGACACTCATTATTTTATAATGTGGGGTGGGAATTCTGGTAGTCATGTGACATATGTTAAGAGGACTTTTGAAATAAAGCAATTTGGTCTAAAATTACATTACAGCAAAATTAATTGTTCAAGGAGGCTGAATGTTACTTGAAAATATTATTATATAATAACAATAAATACCATCACATTGAAATTTGGTGGGTGGGGTATGAGAACATACAATTTTTCATGACAACTGAATTAATATATACATGAAATGATCACTAAAATGAAATCTAAAGGATTTGATTCCTTTATCCAAATATAATAAGCAGAAATGTTATCAAATATTGAGGAAAAGAAATCTGGTACAAAACGGGAAAAAAATAATGGGATGCTAGGAAATCTGTGCAAATTTAGGACGAAATACTGTTAATGATATAAAACATAACTAAATAAATTGTCGTTAAAAATAACATCAATGAATAAATCACAACAAACATACAATACATCAAATTTCTATCAAGTTATGTTTAAAAAATGGTAAAAAATTATTCCTATGAAGTGAATAACTTACTTTTTGCCAAGTACAACATTTATAAAGACAGTGGCTGATTGCATGATCTTGTCGCTGCGGACAGCTCGGACGACGCATAGTCTTTGCAATGGTTTGTAAATATCGTCCATTTTGTCGGGTAATGGCGTTGTTTCTGGTGCGTCTGTCTCACATAGATTTCTCCACTGAGTCTCACGTCCATCTTTTGGCATTCTGTCAAACATTTCCTGTGAAATATGTGTAGAACAGTGTTTATTATCTACAGGAGCCTAATACGAACAATTTTGAAAGATTAGCACAAATGGTACCATTTTAGGCTGAATAATATATAACTTGCAAGCAAGAAAACTGTAATAATGTATATGATTCCAAAGGACATTATTATATACCAAATAAGCCAACACAGTGTGCTTGTCCACACTGATGCCAATATTTCCTACCAAGTTTGATTGAAATCCTTAAAATCCAAAAATGGAATCAGAGGAGCAACCAAGTTGAAACTTTGGACGAGAAAAAGAACATTAAGAAGTCCTATGATGAAATTTTGGCTTATTTAATGAAGAAAAGCAGGGAACCAAACACATAAACCCCGTACCTGGAACCATTCAAAGTGAGTAGCCAAGACTTGTAGGTTATGGAACTGATCATCAGTCATCCAATCAAATGGCTTCTTTGTCTGAGCAATCTTGTTCTCCTGTGACTGTTGAATGTGGCCGAGTGATAACATGACCACTGAACTATAATCTGGTGATATCAGGAACTCGCGTTCCCCAGGTCCAATACGTTCCAGTGAATCTTCAACCTGAAATAGTTAGTAAAAATAGTTAGTAAAAAATTGTTTTTCATTAACAGAATGCATGGCAAAAGAGTTTTTAGTGTAAAATCTAATGAAAATCGGGATAATAAGGTAACAATGTGGAGAATTGGAGATGATTTTGTATTTTTTCTCAGGAGTTTAACGTAGCATCCAAAGCCAGGGTCTTTAGGCCACTTTTTCAGCTTAAAATGTGGAGGAAGACCACACATGTACCACTGGGTAGAGCCACCAAGTTTCCTTTGTCTAGCTGGACAGATTCCTCGCATGTGAAACTTGTATGGTTCTGAGTTGGATTCGAACTCGTACCAGAAAGGGACTGGTGATGGCTAGCCAGAAACTATAACCTCTCAACCACAGTAGCTCCAGAGGATTTGTAACATGCATCAATGTGGCTGTTCCAAACACATTAACACAATTTTTTTTTCTCCGAGCAAACATTTATACAGTATAACACAAGACAGTATTCAGAGAAATCCAGTTTTCAGAGACCTTTTGAAATATTCCCTCCAAAAATGGGACATGAAAAATCATTAGACTTTCAGAGAATTCCAGTTTTCAGATGTTATACAGTACAATGATATACTACAAGTGTGAAGAACAAAACTAACCTCAATAGCAAGAAGCAGAGCAAATATAAATCTGTCTCGTTCAAACAATCCACGAGCTGTGTAGTAATAAGCATTACTAGTGACCTTCTCAAGAACTGCCTTGATTGCAGATCTGAAAAAATAAAAACAAGACTTAATCTTAAAATGAATCAATTTTAGTTTTTATTTCTTCTCATTTACGCAAAAAGTTGAAGGGCATATCCCCAAAGATCTACTTAAAATTCGCTTTTCTAGTAAATTTATCTAATCAGAAACTCTAAAAAGTTCAATCAAAGTTCATGCTGATGCTGTTTACCAAGTTTGGTCGATATACAATACCACTCTTATGAAGAGTTTGTTTCGTCCATACAAATACAAAAGGGAGAGGTTAAAAGAAAAGTAACTAAACCAGACTGTGATATCTCACCTCTCAGAGTGACTGATGGCTGCATCATATAAGTCTAAGAATCGATTGTAAGAAACTTGATAGAGTGGACTGACTTCTCTCATGTATTGTGTAACATCAAAGCACACAGCAGCTCTCTGAGCAATGGAACGGAAACCATCACGAGCCTTCAGAATGGAGCTTTCACTCATTTCTACACGAGTTTGTCTGAAAATATACCATCAACATATGCAAATATCTACATATAATGAAGCTCAGGGCATAGAAATGTATGATTTTGTGGAAAATATTCCCAACCAATAAGCAAAACCACCAGGGTTTAGCAAAAATTAATAAGAGAACCAGTCTGAAAACTGAAGCTTCTTATTGGCCAGTTGAGAATTAAAAATTAAAAGTGACCAATGAAAAGGCTGTGTTCAGAGACTGGTATCAAAGCTGAATTTAATCATAATGGGACTTATTTCATTGAATTTGTTTAAATCAAACCTTGTATCATACATAAAGCAGAAATCCGATATGTTCACTTTCTTCTGTATCTAACAATGAAATAGGGGCAACAATTAATATCTTACGTTTCAACAGTCTCGTCAAACTGTTTCTTGAGTTCTGCTAACTTCTTAGTAGCTTGGAGATCATTCATTAATCTCACATCACTGGAGAGATTGGTTCTCATCTGTTTCTCTAGTTTGTGCAAGAATTCCATATTCTCTTGTCTCTCCTGTAAGATATTACCATTAAGTTATTAATTAACCAATAATTTCCAAAATTGTTATCTTAAAATATGGAGCTGACAGATTTTGGAATCCTTTACAACCATCTCTGAATAAAGGCAACCCTGTGATTAAAGGCCTTTCTTTTCAGAACAGTAATTGATTATTTAGAACAAAATGACCTCCAAAGCCACCTGTCAATAAAGGCCAAATTATGTCTTTCCCAAGGATGGCCTTTTTTCACAGGTTTAAGTGTATTTGTGTAAATCTAATTATTATACATACATGTCTAAGAGCAGATTGTTCATCTTCCAGTCGAGCTTTCTCATGAGCCATGAATCTATTGAGGAATTCTTCTTCAACATCTTTTCGGTACAATTGGAAATACATGACAGAAGCATACGCAGCAAGTTGTTGGGGCACCATGTGTGGTTCGACTGTTGTGTGCAAATACAATCGGAATCTGGGGTCACATTCTACTTCGTGGTCTTCAACCTAAAAAGTTAAACATTCCTTTACACTATGTAAGAATTTATTTCAAATAGCTGTAAGCCAACTATATTTTATTATACATTGTATTTATTCCAAGTGATGAACAAGAGTGCTGCACGGTACATACGCTTGTCTGTTCACCCTCTCAGTAAGACCTATTCAATTATGAAGTTTCATGTTGCTATCTCTTATAGTTTATGAGCATTTAACATTAAAGTTTTTGCACAATGCCGATGCCGCAGTAATCAAAATAGTTGGACTTTTTCTTTGAAAACAGACAAGCTAAAATCGACAAGTTTTAGATTAATACTCAATATAAATACTTAATACAGTATTTGAAGAGGTCTGCTACAAATTTTTGAAATTAGCCACAAGAGAATGCAGTCCGTTCCAAAGATATTGAGAAAAACCACAAAAATATAGAAAGCACAAATCTAGTATTGTAAACATATCAGTATTAAAACTTACAATAACTTTGAATCGAGCTTTTCCATTGATAAAGTCAGAGCACTTCTGTATAGCGTATCGGAATCGTGAATCTTTAGCTAGTTTCTCAATGTCACAATCAGTGACCAGTAATGGACTACCATCAGCGAGGCAGTTCTCCAGCTGTGATCTGATTTCCTGCAAAATAATTAAGGAAAATAACAAAACTGAAGAAAATGAATGTGTTATTATTAGAATAATTGATATAATAACTTTTATGTATGGCATTCATTTGCTATCATGTAAATTGGAAAAAAATAAACAAAACTGCAAGGTTTCATCAATAAAAAGAAGTAAACAAATGTGTACAATGTGTAATTTGTAGTTTTAAGTATTAATGATATTAAGTATATTTAATGGCTTCTGTACATGGGAGTTCTTTGGTATAAGCAAACTAGTTCTGTGTCACACTGTCTCAAAATCTTCACTTACTGAATATCTAACTTCAACAAGTCCCTTATCCTTCATTCTGTACCTTAACCAATCAATGATACGACTTGTGGGGTCACAAACTAAGGGCCATGCTGTAAGACTCTCTTCTTGCATCAGAAAACAGGCGTTTTCCAGCATCAATGTTGTTGTAGGGAGACGTAAAATTTCTAGATGCATAATATCCAACTGTAAACAAAACAAAAATCATTATGCATGCAAGTCATAAAACCATACAAAGCCAAACAACACAACATCATATTGCTGTGTAAAGATATACTAGAGGGGCCTCTGTGGTTGAGTGGTTATAGTCCCTGATTGGTCATAACTAGTCCCACACCACTGTAAGTTCAAATCCTATACATACTTGTCAAATTTCATACACAAGGTTGCGGTGCTGCTAGATTACAGAAGGTCAGGGTTAATCCTAGATGCGCACCTCGGGTCTTCCTCCATTGTAATAACTGAAGAGTTGCCAAATGAATGGCAATTCTAAACACCCAGTGAAAAGTGAAAAAGTACACACAAAAATAAACTTCAAATAAATACAAATACTTCAAGTTCAAATCAGAAAAAGATCAAAATCTTATTATAGGCTATTGACATGACTAGACATTTGTGATCTCCTACATAACCCCTTAAAACTTATTAATTATAACAATGAATTACAGTTTGAGAGATTAATAGAGATACTTACAGGAGTGTACAAGAATTCTACAAGTTCCATATTCCTGAACAAACATTTCTTAGGTAGAGGCATTCCATGATGTTCACAGACTTGCATATAAAACTCTCCCATACGCTTCCTGTAAATAGATGAATACACTCATCAGATATCAATAGAAATTAGCTTAATTTTAACGCAGTAAAAGCTAACATAAAATTTGAAATTAGTGTTTACAGACAGGAAATAATGCTATAAATGATTTTGAATATCATCTTAACTTGAAGAAATTTTTTCAAATGTCTACACATTGGTAAATAGACAAACTATGGAGTAGGTATCAAAAGGTGATTGAGCAAGTCACAATTGTAAAATACATCTCCATGATTTAGTGTAGCAAAATACAGTTGACATTCAATTGACAAAAGACCAATTTAATGTAACTTCAATGTGAAGAGTTTCTTAGAATTCTTAGAATATTGTCAAGATACTAAGTTCATTGATCCTCTAGTAGTTTTTCTTACAGAAAATGTATCTATTTTTTTTAGATGGTTAGTGGATAGCTCAATGTTCTATTAAACTTACCTTGTATCCATGTTATGAGGACCACCGTATGTTAAGAAAGCTGATGCTGATATACAGTTAGCCAGTAACAATTCATTAGAATCATTATCTTTAACATGTAGTTTCCATTCTGATTCTTGTGATCTCAGACTGTAAGTAAAACATATTTATATCATTAAACAAATATGATATAAGTCTCTTACATTCAAATAAGCCTACCGGGACCACTTTCTGGAGAGCTAACAAGTGGTGAAATGAATAAAAATGATGAACATTCTGCTTGCATATACAGTCAAACCTGTGTCAGAGGCCACCTTTGAATAAAGACAACCCTATGAATAAAGGCTCTTCTTTGATCATTTTGAACAAAATGACCTTGAAATAAAGTTCACCTGTCCATAGAGGCCACACTTTCTCTTTCCCAAGGAAGGCCTTTCTTCCTAGGTTTGATTGTATTTTGTACACAGGGGTAAGTAATGGTACATTCTGAAGTATGAACACAATGATGACAAAATAGTATTTACAAATGAACAGTCAAATACTGGTTCCCTGAATGCCACTATCAGGACTTCCAAAAAACATTTTTATTACATATTTTCATTTTATAGATAATTCCATAAGACTATAATAACCTGTCAACCATTTCTGTTGCAGCTTTAAGACGTTCATTCATAGATATTAATTCCATTTCTAGAGAATGTTTTTCTACCACAGCTTGATCGAACTCAGCTTGGAGCTTATTAACCTCTTCCTGGATACGAGGAAGATCATCTTCATCATATTCTTCTTCAGGTTGCTCTTCTTCTTCCTTTTCAACTTCCTGTGGCTATAAATAGAACATAGACAATAAGGTCAAGGTGAAAAAAATAAAAGCTTAACTGTTTTATACAGTCCTGAATGACAAGTGGTTGTACATGTCAGATTGTACAAGCAATTGTTAAAATTAAAGACATACAGTCCAATGTTATTAAAATGCAATAAACACTTCTTTTTTTAAATTTAGGCAGACTGATATATATATTTATTAAAGAAAGATAATGAAGGGTAGCAAGGGGCAATAACTCAGTGCAATATCAAATTATCTCCCTTTAATTTGCCTAAAACTGTTTGAAATTAAGTACCACTGAAGCATTTCACTAATAAATTGACAGCAGTGTTTACCAGTAAATTACACAAATGATAACAACAGAAGACTGAGTGAAAATGAATAAATAAATTAGATAAATCAATTAATACAAAAAAAGTTGAAAAGCCCTGCATAAAAAACCTAGATTAAGCACATGAATAGAACATTTCAATGAAGATTATGATTAAACGAAAAATATGATGAGATACGAAGAGAGTAGGTGTTGAGTACATACATACTGAGGATAAAGAATAGAAATAATATAATTATAATATGATTGTTCATTTCAGCGGGTTTAACACAATTTTTAACAACATTTCAGCCATACACTGCTCAACTTTTATTATAATCGGTCACCCAGATTTTTACGCATTTTATTAATATAATTATAACGCTATGCAAATATTAAATGCAATCAAAGCCATATACTATATAAACTGTTAAATGTCATACAATACTAGAATACAGTACAACCTCTGTAGAGCAACACCCTGTGGGAGCTGCAAATATTAGCCGTTGTTTAGAGGTTATTGCTCTACAGAGGTTAATTTTATAGTAAATATCAGCTTAGAGAAATTTTGAAGGTGTTGTAATGGAGAGGTTGGTGCTCTACAGAGGGCCACTCTGGAACTCTGGAGAGGTTGTACTGTATATATAAAACATATGAAAGAAACAAACTTCATCTATAAATTATCATATCAACTGATCGTCCTGTTCATGAAATATTCAGAATAGACCATATTGATCATGACTGATTGTACAAGTTGAGTGGTGTGAACGGTTTGACAGTACATAGTAAACATCTGACATTTTAACATGAAAAGAATTAATACAATAACAAAATGCAAATTTCATTGCAATTGTTTGTTCATAAAGCTTGAATTTATATGTGCTCATACATTACAAGAGATTAGTATCATAATTCAGATACACCAAAAATTTATCGAGTTATAAAAAGATTTGTTATAAATTAACTTAACACAATTTTCTATAAATTCTTTTGGAAACTATGTACCAAATATTTTATCCCATTTAGCTCAAAAAGAGGTTCTTTACAATAAAAACTAGAGCTGTCACAGAAGTGACTAATACCCCCGCCGCCGCTTTGACACTAAGGGGACATAACTCTGCAATGAGTGGATCACTGGGCATGAAAATTGTGTCTAGCACATCTACATTTAATATTGATAATAATTTATATTTCAAGTTTAATTCAATCCCTTGAAAAATGTGGAAGTAGTTTGCTCCACAAACTAATAGTGCCATTGTACACTATATGGCTAAGTTCAAGGGCACATAACTCTGGAATGAGTGAATCGCTGGGAATGAAAATTATGTCTTGCACATTTACACTTGATGGTGATAACATATAGAAAGTAGTCTTCTCCACAAACTTTTGATATTTTATGCGGACGGACAGACGAACCGTCTGACCAACGACCGACCGACCAACCAACCGTCAGAGTGACTCCGATATACCCCCTCTCAAACTTTGTTTGCGGGGGTATAATGAATAATTTATCGCAGTTTTAGTGTACATTTATCTATTTAAGCTTTATGAAAACAGGAAGTATATACTGAAACACAAACAAGTCAACAAAATTACTGATTTATTTGCAAATTTTCCATGTGGATTTAATGAAGTCATTCCAAAACTAGGCCTTTTTTTAAACCCAAACTTCTTGGCAAGGCATCTGGCAGCCTGTAAATATGAATTGTGCACACAATAGTACCATAGATTTAATCCACACGAGAGTGCGTCATAAGGTAAAATATGGAAAAACAACCTGATCTTTGCTTAGTATGGAACAATTATTTATACAATCAATAGCATTATGATATCCAATCATAGCAGTATAATATTCTATCAATAGCAATATAATATTCTATCAATAGCACTATGGTACTCATTCAATAGCATTTTGAAACTCATTCAATAACATTATGCTATTCTACCAATTTCATCATGATATTCTATTAATAGCACTATGATACTCATTCAATAACATTTTGATATTTTATCATTAACATTTTGATATTCAACCCAACATTCATCAAATAGAGAAAAAAATCAATGAAAATTTACTAGTCAAATTATCTTATTTTTACCTAATTAAAGACATATAAATGAAATGTGAATATAGATAAAACAAAGACAGAAAATGAAGAAGGTAAAATGATGATGTTGTTATAGTCTAAGATAAACAATTTGTTGTTGTTTCTTGGGGGGGGGGGGGGGTAAGGGAATATTATACATATAAATATTTATACTAGCCTAAACAGTTGCAATAAATAGTCATACTCCAACCAAATTTTATTTATTAGTTAACTATTTATAAAATGAACCTGGTTTAACACATGAAGATATTCTTTACCCAGGATTTCCACTGATATTTTACCAGCATCTTATACACAGGTGTGACCTATTTACGAGCGATAACCATAGTCATCTATCAAATTATGTTCGATATGTCACATAATCATTTAAACAATACACAATAACTTGACAAATTTTTTTTTAAATCTTGGGGTGCCTATTTGGAACTATTTAGAATATGATAGAATTTGAAACTAATGGTTGGAATATACTAATCATCACTGCCGCGGGTTGATACAAAACTCATAAACCCAATCAGGGAGAATGGCTCTGCATAAACCCTTGACAAATTGCTCAGGAAATCAAGTTTTAAATATTTTAACTACAGTAGTATATTTTCTGTTTCATTTACCTGCCAAGGATATTTTGTTTCTTCCTAAAGACAAAAACATTTCTTATCAGCATTATCAACATCTAAGCAGTTATCTGCCCTTGTTTCATTTGAGTTGTTTTTCTTCTTTTAGATTTTATGCATTTAATTTTTTGAGGTTTAGAATTTGCAGGAAGTCGGATACAATTAAAAGGATGATAATAGAATTCAAATGAGATTACATAGAAAACTCACAGTTATCAATAGAGTCAAGATGCAATTATTTCCCTTGACCCTTAAAACTATTGCAGACCCTTGTTTAGTACATTGTATCACACAAAATCACACAATTAAACACCTCAGTATCACCATGTCCGAGAGAGAGAGATGTTGTAATCACAGTAATAAACAATTTTTTATCTAAAAACATTTTAGGCCTGGGTTAAAATTTTACTGGTTTATGAGTCTACAAACTCATTGATTTAACATTGGAAAGATAGATCAATTGAAGTATTTTTTTCTGTTCAAATTCAGGAAATGACAATCATAATTATTCTGAAATTATACTTTTAAGTTTGATTGGTATGAAAAGTCTTAACTCAGACCTAAAACCTGTACCAATGTTATACTATTGTAAAACTCAAGAATTAATTAAAATGACTGTGAGAAGGTTACACACACATAAAAAACAACATTTCACACATATATATAGTATGTTCTTTGTAGCTAAAATGATGTTTGTGAACAGATAAGCATTTTGTCAGAAACTGATCATATTATCCCAAAACATGATTCAAAATTAGAAAATTCCTTTGGAACATGTACTAAAATAGATCAATAAAGTAAGTATACTTATAACCAGGCAACCAACTGAAAGTATACTCTCACATACAGTCAAACCTGTGTAAGTGGCCACCTCCAAATAAAGGCCACCCTGTGAATAAAGGCCACTCTTTTAAAAACCCTAGGCTATTTTAAATAGAACAAAATGACTTTTAAATATAAACCATCTTTATTAAGATCGGATTATAGGGACGCCTTAAGCTTGTTCATAGGTTTGACTGTTATTACAAAAATAAAGGGTTTGCCAATTAAAATACTCCTCTTATATACATATACACAAAATAAAGTAGACAGAAATGATCTGAAAATAATGAATAACCTTGTTACAGTGTACAAAAAAGAACACTCAGGGACACTGCATGAACAATATTAAAACAAACCACGCATACGATATTATACAACATTTTGTACACACAGTGACATGCAAATCATACAGTGAGTAGAAACAATGCATCCAAATTTACCTGGTTATCTTTTTGTTCAGCCTACATACAACAATCAAGATAAAAATATTTTTAACAAAGTTCCAAAATTATCCATAAGGTGATGATTAATTCAGATCTCTAAAGGAATGGCTATCATTAATTTTTACTTCGTACATTATTCTGATATAACTAGGTACAAATGTATTTGTAATATTGATACTGATAATATGATCAATAAAAAAAAAAAAAAAAAAATATTATTATCATGATATCAAAATATCCATATAATGAATTATGAAATTGACAACAGTACAAATAAATGATAATAATGATATTATAATGGCAATGCTACATCAGTAGACTCAAAATAAGAATTATTTAAAAAAAATTTGATTAATACTAAAATCTATTTATACATGATGCACAGTTGTCCGAGTATATGTATCTAAGTGTGTCACACCATCGCTAAGCATAATTTTGATCAAAGCTTCTCAATTTCTTACCTCTTTTTCCTTTTCTTTCTGTAGACGATCATTTTCCTCAATCTCACGCTGTAACTCATTCATTCGCTCGAGAGAAGCTTTGAGTGGTCCACATCTTCTTGTATACTCAACAATAGCAATGGTATATTGTACGAGTGTGGCTGAGTCCTCGCTAGAGTACCGAGCTCCCGCAATTGTGATACCTCTGGTGTTGTCAGGAGATGGTGTACGCTTCTTAGCAACAATGTTGACATCTGGAAATAAGAATTTATAAATATATTTCAGAACACTGTTGAAGTTTTGATAAGAAAACTAACATAAGAATATGGATAACTGAAGAGAAAAATTGATACAAAATTAATAATCAAGAGCGTTTAAATAATGTCTCCAGATTCTAGTATATACAAACATGAATTTTTACACCATTAAGTTTAGGACTGCAAACTTAATTGCTACATTTACCTCCCTTGAATACCATTATCTATCAAGAGTTACTTACCTTGAGCATTCTCTAACAATGAACCTTCACCAGTAACACCCAGTTCACCATCTTTGCCTTGACACAGACAACTTTCAACAGCTTGAAAAAGAAACATTCAAAATGTAAAAAACAAATTTTTGAAGACAAAGAGATGATGTAACATTTAACCTAAGCTTGGAGACAAAATATTTTAGATCTAAGAACTGGCCAATCAGAGGCCTTGGACTATTAAACTTATTTAAACCTCGTATTTAAGGCCTCAACCAAGACATGTTTGTATCCATTACAAAATTTGTCAATGCCAAAATTTCATTAATTACCTCTGAGGACATCTTCAGGCAAACCATCTTCCCAGGATACATTGTGTAACATATCTACAAACTTTGTCACATCCGTCATTGTATTCTGCATGGCTTTCCATTGCGTTCTGTCAACACGACCGCTATCATCCTTCTTGACTATAAATGACGAAATATCAAGAAAAAGTAAGACTTTGTTTTTGTTTCCACACAATTCATTGGTGGCTATATATACGTAAAGATCAATAAATCAGTAGCTTAATTCAAACAAAAGTAGTGAGTATGGTTCGACAAACAAACAATTCTAAAGGTGAGTTAGTGACAAGTTTTCAAAAGCAATATAAAATTGCATAGGTTTGGCAAAAAAATCCATATTTTAGCATCAAACAATGCTACAAAAAACATAGCTTTTGTCTTGCTAATAAAATCATAATGTAATGAAATATATTTATATCAAATATATACATAAAGATAAAAAACTCAAAAAAGGTACATATTTGTACAATAAGGGATTGTTGATTTTATCATTTTATGAAGTATTAAATGTGATTAGAATAAAACTAATAACATAATAATTATAATTAATAAGCAACATTACTTAATGTTTACAAATGGAGATCAAGCCTTTTAATAGTATCACAGGTCAATGTTGCTGGTGATAAATGAAGTAACAGTGTTAACAAAACAAGGGAACTTAAGATAAATAAAGTTAACAAAAATGTTGTAATGGGGGAACACTGGTGCAACATGCTGACTTAGCAGTTGATTGTGCTTGAACAAATATATGTCACATAATTAAATTGTTTTCAATGAAGTAACCTTGACCTAATACCAAGTTCTAAATGTGATTCCAATAATTCATTCCTGTGTACCAAACTGCATCATAGTATCAGAACATTATTTATCCTCCCACTTTAACAAAATAATAATGACCTAATTCATACCAATGCATATCAAAGTAAGGTCAAAATGTAAAAAAATAAGCTTTCTAACCACCAAGTTTGGTTGATATTGGTAAAAATATGTCAAGATGTTCAAGAAGCCCTCCTCCCACTCCAGTTCCTCTGTATACAAACCCATAACAATAATAATGATAAAGACTGTATGCAATAGAGGCAACGGAATAATTCATAGCCTCAATTTTTCTGGCCAGTCCATGCACTCATTGTAACACATGCATTCCAATCTTAAAACACAGGTTTTCATTATACATGTATATCTATATCCACACATATCTAAGAATGAATTCTACAGCTGATCAATAAATCACTTTGTAACAAGCCATGTTTTACCTTCTACAATTAAAAGTGAACTTAATGAACCACCTAAGGGTTACCATCTAACATTCTATTTACCAATACACAAAAAACACACATTAACAAACACATGCAAACACACAATTTTCCCCAACAATGGAACAAATTAAAATTAAAGGTGAGAAATAAATTAACTCTTGTGCAGTTCTTTTAAACATAAATTATCAAGAATAACTAGTAGTCATGGTGACCAATTAGGAAATTAATTTGATTTTTAACAAACCACCACCCATATAAGGAAATAATAGTACCAATTGGTTTACTGTCAGCTAAAGGAAAATACAGATAAAATGTTAATATTAAAAATACCCTTGTATATACTTTCTTACTGTACAGCGATATGGATAGGTTCAAACTGTTGTTATTTTGGATTTAACTTAATTATAGTTCTGGAACAACCCTTCCAGCATAATAAGACAAAAGAAATCAAGTCAGACTTCTTACATGTACTATTCCAGTTATTTAACATAATTCATAGCACAAAGGCATGTTCTTAAATGAAAACTGTATTATATGTTAAAAAATCATACTTCTTCAAGATCTTATCACTAATGGAAATGTGTCACATGGACAAAAATATACACATTATTATGTAAATAGAAACACTATTAAAGGTCAACAAAAAGCAGTTATCATTGTCTCCCTAATTTGAATACTACAACTTCATGTCATATATAAATCATTTTGCCCAAAAAACTTAAATAAACATTTAACTTTGTACAAACATGTATATACACAAAGGTAAATCTAAGGACTGTCCCCTCTATAAAAAGGCAACAAATTTACAAAAAAGCCGATCATCAAATATTGACGCTACAGTATGGTGTCTTTTTATAAAACATTATCTACAGTCTCACCAGTAGACCCACCTTCCTCATTTTCCATAATTATAGTCATTGGGGAGATAGGATCTATCAAAAACAGTAAAATATCCATAAAAAATTGCTTGCTTGCAGTACCCCACCCACTATTTTTGGGTAATTTTCAATTTCAATTTTAGAGAAAAACATTTCAATGCATTTTTGTCATTCAAAGTCCTAAATTCATGAAGACTCCAAGTGTTGAAACACAGTATAAAAGCCAATTTTGAAGCAATTAGTGACAAGTCACAAGGACACTGCAAACAATCATACTTTTTGGATGACCTAGATTTAAAAAATAATCATAATAATTATGTTTATAGATATGGCCTTGACTACAGTAGCTAGATATAATAGCAGCATGATGTATACTAAATTGTTTTTTAAAGACTACATGGTGAACTTTTGTGTAGAATAAAAAACTGTTAATATATTGAACATATTGATGGTGATCAATAAAGACAAGGACTTATATACATACATGGATTCGCAACTTCCGTATTAACAGTTAAACGTAATCAAATCCCGCGTTTATAACATGTGAATCAACAGGATTTCATACTCTTGTTTACAAAAGCGAAAATACGAAAATATCCGTGATGATCCGAATGTTAATAACAGCGAAAATATCCGTGGTATTCCGAATGTTTAATCTCGGAGACGAAAGGATTATAATAGATGTCCGCCATCTTGGAATTTAAAATGTTCGACTGGTGCCTTTTTCAATGCTTATACTTAGACTTTATGGATTATAAATGTATCTCAATATCTTTAAGGAATTTGTTGCATCCTTTACCAATTTCCCGCGCCCAATTGCCAGAGTTTTTTTAGTATAATAAATTTCGTAAACACCCGATTACAGCTGTCGGACATTGCCGAGTATATAGCAATGCATTGTGGGATCGTCAAACGATATCGTTTGAGCTATTTTTAGCAGTTGCGAATCCATGTATGTATATAAGTCCTTGATAAAGATACAAATGGTTATTAATAATATATGGGATATGTGAAACCTAAATCTAATTTTTGGAAGTGATCTCAAAGTGTAAATTTTTAAAACACACACTTCTTACTTAATTTTTCATTCTGATTTTTTTTTAAGTCTACAAAATTAACAGTGGACAGAAATAATGGTGAAGATCCATTGGACATATATTTTGAATTTTTAAAATCTAAGTCAATCAGAAGCTTACTTTTCTTGATGATCTTGGTGCCACTGGAGCTTGATGACATTCTACTGGACATGTTATCATCCTTCCCACTGACTTCTCTCATTTCAATCCTCTGGGAAGGCAAGCGTTTACCGATCAAGATCATAATCATTTCCATCACCATGCCAACAGTGACTGGTGGGTTCGAGAATGCCTTCAACCTCTCGATACATTGTCTGTCAACTTTGCCCTTCCAGTATAAAACCTGCAAAACAAGTAGGAACTGATTTTAAAAAAATGTCTCCTCTTAGATTGATTGTCAAAAAATGAAAATTAATGGGATATTGAGCTATGACCTTGAACGTCTGGTCACCAATAAAGACAAATCACACTTTTTGACCTTGATCTTGCTGGTATTGTATTTATCTTATGTATCGACTCATTGCGTCTTGAAATAGTAATATCATAACTAGAACCGCTGCTTTGACAATAAGAGTGTGGTAGTACACTATATGGCTAAGTAAATGAATGTGTGAATAACTGGGCATGAAAATTGTGTCTTTTACATCTACACTTAATGGTGATAACATAATTATATGCAAAGTTCCAATGCAATTCCTGAAACTTTCATGCACCAATAATGCCTCTGTTCACTATATGTCTAAGTTCAAGGGCACATAACTCTGAAATGAGTGGAACATTTCATATTGATGATATATTTCAAGTTTCAATTCAATCCCTTGAAAAATGTGGAAGTAGTTTGCTCCACAAACATTCATGATCTAAGAATACCATTGTACACTATTATGGCTAAGTTCAAGGGCACATAACTCAGGAGTGTGTATATCACTGGGCATGGAAATTTTGTCTTTCACATCTACACATCATGGTAATGACATATTTCAAATTTCATTGCAATTTTTTAAGGAATATGGAAGAAGTTTGCTCCACAAACTTGTGAAATAGTATGCGGATAGATGGACGGACCGACCAATGGCTTGACTGACCGATCGACGGAGTGACTCCAATATACCCCTTTGAAACATCGGACCAGACTTAATGCTCGAGATAAACCTGGTGCTCGTTATAAGTAGATTTCTGTTTGCTGAATGAAAAATCAACCCGTATATCATGCTTATCATTAAGTCTCGCTTGAACAAACTGATAGATATCCGACTGTGTTACAGGTGATTGGCTCTTAATTGTTGTTGTAGTTTACTGTTACCATACACATACACTTTATTAGGAAATAAGTATGTATATAATTATATATATATAATGTTTGGTAAATTTCACCTCAGGCATGTTTTTGTTGATTTGTGAATAAGTTGAACAAACTTTAAAGGAAATTGACATTAATAAGCCTTGGGACATTTACAAAACATGTATTAAAGACATACACAGATTTATATACATTAATGTTAATAAGTTTAAAAACATAAACTTGTCCAGTTTTCTTATTTCAAGCATGAAAGTAACTGACGTGGATAAATATGTAGAATCTTTTAATAGCAAGTTGAAATCTCTAGTTGACAAACATGCTCCAATGAAAAAAAAAAAAACTTCTCAGACCAATGTACGTGCCCTATGTATGACAGGCAAAACATCTAAAATGAAAACTCAAACAGAAATAACGTAAGTCAAATTTAACAGTAAACCACAAATTATACAGAAATCAGTGTGCAGTTGTAAATAAACAACTAAAATAAACTTGCATAAAGTACTCTTCAGAAAAGACAGAGACATATGGGAGAGACAGTAATTAAGACTTTATCTAAAGTCACAAATCATCTACTTGGTAAGAATGAGGAGGTCATATTGCCAGCTTGTTTGTCCTTAAATTGTACTTAATTCTTTTTAATCACAGAACATAAAATAAAACAAAAATGAATTAAAACAAGTATCACATTACAGATTAATTTATAGACAAGGACATTGCACTAAACAAAGCATTCATAAACAATTGGCAAAAAGATCTGAAGGTTAGGAGCAGTATTAATGTGTTACTCATTCTTTATAAAATCTGATCCAAAAACTTCAAGCAAACTAATAAACCATGATATAGTATGAATAAAATAGGTTTAAGCAATAATTCTATAAAACATATTTGATAATTATGTACAAAGGAAATACAACACCGGAGTGTTTCAAATGAAGTTTGTTCAAGGTTGATTCATTTTGTGTTAAATTGTAAACCACAGAAAAATCAATAATTTTGTATAGACAAAAAAATAATGTAAAGGTTTAGAGCACAAATATGGTATTACATTGCTTCATACATGTCAGCCTTGACTGAAGTCTTAAAACCTGTGCAGTTGTTTTTTCTACAACAGTGTGGTTTATAGTCATGCATATAATGACACACATGAATATATATTTTAAACAAATCTATTCAGTGGAATTAAAATTTGATACTTGTGTAAATGTGAGAGTTTCAATGTGCATGTGTTAAATGACATACTGATTTAAACAAATTTTGCAAAATGCGGAGAAAGAGTTTGCTATTTAAGTGGGCATGTCTTCTCCTACTGTTGATAATTATAATACGTAATGGACATCTACTTCCAACAGTGACAGTCATTACATCTACAGATGTTCTTGTCATCTAAAAAGAAATATCAGCAAGATCAGTTGACCGTCAGGATGGTAACATTTTGGAAAATGATCAAGATATTAATTTGAATAATGGACAAGATTGGAGAAAACCGGTTGATGGGAATTTGAAAAGTCAAATGAACTATGTTCCAAGTAATAACAAAAATGAAAGTAATTTACAGGGGATGAGTGGAGCACATGAAAAATCTGAATCACAAAGAGTGAGAACCCCGAAGAATTCAGTATTGGAAAAGAGACATCAGGTTAGTAATGATAAAGGAAACAGAGAAGTAGATATGGTGAAAGGGGACCAAGTTAAAGAACCTAGAATTAAGGATGATGTTAAAGAGTTAAAAGCAATGCCTAAAGTTTCAGGACCTGAGGGCAACATGCCAAAAGCATTCAATGAAGAATATATCAGATATTTCTGGAAACATCCTGAACTGTATAAAGACTTTCTTGAATTTAGGAAAACTCAAAAAATAGAAGAGGTAGATGACAAAGTAACTGATTCAAGAAAACCAGAGACAAATGCCGAAGCTGATCCTCATAAAACTAAATCTAAACAACCAATTTATATAACAGTTGACACCTCCAGAGGAAAACTTGGGAATCAGATGTTTCAAATTGCAAGCTTAATTGGGATAGCAACCCTTAAGAATTTCTCACCAATTATACCATTTCAAGAATTCAATATAAACAAGGTATTTAAAGAACAATTTCAGCTTTCTCCGATAGGTGAGCTTAAAGACTTCACAAAGTTTACTGATGAAAACAAGACCTTTGATGCTACTATTAAAGGAATCAGACAAATGGATTCTCATAAAAACTGGACACTCGATGGATATTTCCAAAGTTTCAAATATTTTGAACACATTGAAGATGATGTGAGACAACGCTTTGAAATCAAGGACATCTATCTTACATCAGCACGCAAGTTTTTCCAAGAAAATGTTCATGCTTATCACGTTAAAATTGCGATTCATATTCGACGACAGGACTTCATCAGTTCATATCAAGTGAAATTAGGGAGAGTTGAAGTACCAGCAGGTAGGTGTACACTTATATTTAGTTCAATGGTTCAAAGAAAACTTACTGAATACACTTTCCAATCATACTTATGTTTAATGTGCTTGTAATCAAGTAACAAATGAAACATATTAAGATATCGCTCTAGATGCATGTAATCTAAATAATAAATATGATTTTTAATCTTCCAAAACTGATTTTAGCATATTCACTAACTCAAGAGTATCTATATAACAATACATTTGTGGACATAAAATAAAGTAAAATTTCATTATTTTGGTATTAAGGTTTTTAGAAAATATAGAAGAATTTTGAACTTTGTAAAATCATTGTATGGTTATTTAGAATAAATGGAATAATAGTGACTGAGGTTTTGGAATGCAGTCTTGTGATTGGTTGATAATAAACATAAGCTTATAATACCTTCACAGGTACTGAGAATGAGACAGGGTCAAATTTTCAGGTTTTACCTCTCAGTAAGCTGGCTAGCTGTGAGCTGCCAGGGGATACTAGTTAGAGACAATTATTTTTGGCCATGGAGGAAAGTATTAATGTGATTGTTTTTTTTTTCAGATTATGTGAAGAATGCACAGAAATATTTTCAAACAAAGTATCAAAATGTAACGTTTATAGTTGTGTCAGATGATCTTAGTTGGTGTCGTCAACACATACAAGAAAAAAATGTGGTTTTCAGCACCGGAAAATCTGTCGGTACTGATTTGGCATTAATGGCAGAATGCGATCATGTGATCATGTCAGTTGGAACATTTGGCTGGTGGGGTGGATGGTTGTCCGGTGGAACAGTTATCTATTATAAACACTACCCAAGACCTGGGTCATACCTGGACAGCACATTTGAGTCAAAACATTATTATCCAAGAAATTGGATTGGAATGGAATGATTAATTATTTATTTATATGTGATCTGTTATTTATAATTATTGTATTAACGAACAAAATCAGTGCTATTTATGAATTTTAAAAACAGGAATCAAAATCATTGATACTTTGTGCAATGTGTACACTACCGTAGCGCTATGCACTGACCTGTGTTATTCTGCTTGGGGTATTATGGGTATTTGCAGGAACTACTTACAAAATGGAAATTATAAACAATAACATAGCGTGACGTCACCGTATGGTACACAACAAGAGCCAAGCGTACTTCAACATTGCGTTTCATTGAATAATGAGTGTTGTTGACGAAAGCGTAAGGCTAGAAATGGTACTACGTATTCATTTTACATAACTAAACAAATTTGTTAATAACATACAACCGATATGGTTGTTTTGACATTTTTAATCCTTCCGCGGAACTATACTTTTAGCGTATGTATAACTATCTAAATGTAGATAGTAATCAGTTTTATGTATAGAGGTTAGACAAACGTAGTGACGTCACGCTATGTATAGAACGGTACTTTGTGTCCTTCACAGCTAGAGCATGAAATAAATTTGAAATTGTATCGAATGTGTCCTTTTTAAATGCATTCCAAACAATCATACAGCAAATTACATTGATCTGGGTATCCAACAAGGCATCAATATCTCAGCCTACACAGCATTTTTTACAACTCATATCAAGCAACCCCTTATTTGTACAGAGCATTCTTTTCTCGCTATTGCTTAAAGGTTTAATGACATGTTGTTAAAGGTGAATGACTGAAACATATTCCATGAGCTAAGATAATAATGTCTGTCTAAAGGCTTCCAAAGGTGCTAGACAAATTATCGGATAATTTCTGATGCATGTCACAGAGTAACAAGATCCAATGCCATGCCATTTTTCACTTGGTAATGTACTATTGTTAAACTCACAGAATATTCAACCATTACAAACCTGTTCCTTAGCATAGTCCAGCTGTTTACGACATTCTTCAACTTGACCTTTGGCAGTAGTCAGCTCTTCTCTGGCTTGTACACCTCGAGTCTTCAATGTGGCTTCACGCATTTTGTCAAACTCTTTGTCATAATCATCATATTCTTCTGTAAACAAAAAAAATCAAGATGCTATCATAAGTAAACTCATACAAAACCATACCATGTTAAACATTAAAACTCTATACAGACAACCATCTGCACATCCAGCAAATGGAAATTATACACAACTAAATAACCACAGTGCAATTTCACTAAATTTGATACTAAAAAATATATTCCTAAATATCTTATCAGCAGAAAACAGTCTTTATGAACAAACAATGACCACAAAGGAAATTTTCAAGGACCACAAAGGAAATTTCCAAGGACCATAACTGAGATTTCAAGGACCACAATGGAAATAAGAGGTACATTGTATCTCGTTTTTGTGTTATCCATGGTGATGGAGTGCATATCAAGGGTGATTTATTCTCATGTATGTAATTTTATTTACTAAACATGTATTTTAAATTTCAATGTCATGTTCTCCTAACAGAAATAAATCTTATCTATCTATATTAATGGGTAACAATGAATTTTACTCTTTTTCCCATAGTGCAGTTTATTTATCTTAAAGAAACATTACTCTCTTGAGACATCTGACATTACAGACCTGGAGTATAAAGGACCATTACTTGCTTTTTACTTTTAAATACACATCTAGTAAACTACACTACAACTTTCATAAAATTAACTATCTCTCTATACATCTCCCTTCATATTTTCAGCATCATTAATCTTAAATTTAATGTTGCACTGAAATACTTACACTTTACTAGTACCAGTATACCTACAGTAACACCTTGATCAGTATACCTACAGTAACACCTTGATGTTAAAGGACCAAAGAAAAAAAGTTAATATTGCAATAAGTGCTCAAATCATCAAGTTAAAATTGGTCTGAAATAAGTGGTGTTTACAATGAGATGGTCTTATTGAAGTGGTCACTAAATGCACCAAATATTGTGTTACACTCATTATCAAGTAAATCTATGTAGAATACTGGACTAAAAATGTGTTATTTGCAATAAGGCAGTCTTAATATTGTAGTGGTCACTATGCAAGGTTGTACTGAAACCATAAAATACAGTCAAACCTGTGAACAAAGGCCATCCATAGAAAAGACAAAATGTGCCCTTTAACGACAAGTGGCCCTTTCTTTTTCAGGCCATTTTAATCTAAGTAATCAATGACAATTTTCAAAGAGTGACCTTCATTTACAAGGTGGCCTTTATTCAGAGGTTTGATTTGATGGTAGAAACACATACTGTACCTTGTTTAAGTAGTTCATCCTCTTCATGTTGTTCAGCTTCCATCTCATTTAGGTGAAGATAAGCATCAAGTGATGTTGATAGACCGACCTTAGCTTTCAGCTTCTCCAGTATGGTCGCCTTGTTGGTAAGTTTCACTAGTAACTCTTCAGTTCGAACTTTAGCATCTTCAAATTTACCATTAGTATTCTTAATAGCTTTTTTCATTACTTTGGCATCATTTCTGGTCTGGTCTAGGGTAGCAAGAACTTTTCTGAAAAAATAATATACAAAAACTTTATATCTGAAACCGCTTCCGATAAATCACAACATAATAGAATAATCATATGCTACAATAAAACCAAACATGGCATCATCAAATATTAAGATTTTACATTTTGATAACTTCCTATTTATTAATTGAAGTCATTCATTGGTAAATAATTAAAACGATTTATAGCATTTCAAAAACTTCTAAATATAGATTTCATTTGATGCCACATGACTTTCAGGAATCATGTATTACCCATAATTCAATTTCTTGGCACTTCCTATTCCAAAGAGGCACTGATCACCTAAGTCACCAAATTTTATTTTACACAAAAATCTAAAATTTAGTTGATCTACACCTTCACACCTATGATTAAATAATTATCATCAATTCATTTCAGAACCTAAAATTGAAGTTGGTAATTGTAATTTTTCTATCAGAAATTATATCAAAATGAAATTTAAAATTTCATAAAATTCATGGTGATTAAATTAAAAACATACTTGAGCTGGTCGACAGTCTGGGTTCTTTCCCTAGACTTCACAGTATACAGATATCTGAAGCTGTCCATGAAACGACGGAAAGTTGTTGGTCCAACAAATACTTCATTCTTAGCCACCTCTTTTCCTCTGTGCTTTAACCTGTAACATCAATATAAATTTGTTGAGCTGTCATTGACTGAACGGAACATTAGAATTCCGTATATAATGAACAGCACCTAATTTTTTAATGTTCTGATAAGATTAGGGATACAATTTTAATATTGTTTAAAAAATATTCAAATGTGTATCCAAAGATTATCATAACATTAACTTATGGTGTACTGTAGTAAGTTGGATAATCTCAAATTTTGTTCACTAGGGTTAAATGTGGCACAATCAGCTAGGTTCATTTGGTGACATTCCAACCTTAACAGAGGAGGAAGACCCCAGACATACACCTGGGTAGAATCACAAACCTTCCATAAGCCAGCTGTACAGCTTCCTCAAATGTGACATTTGTCTTGGCCGGGTTTCGATTCAGACTCAAATGGATGAAGGGCAAGAGATTCCAAGTCTCCAAGAGACTCGACCATGGTGACCCCTGAATAAGGTCAACAATGCTACATTGATCAAGAGGTCAAGTATAGAAACCTCCCCAGCTAACAGTATTGACCTTCCCAGGTAACAAACTTACAAGTGATTAAATTTACCTTATCCTCTCATTTAAGATGACCTTGGAGTATGGAAGATTCGGTACTTTGGAGCTCGTAACTTTAAGTTGATCTTTCTTTTTCTCGTGTTGTTTTACTGATGACAAAGTGATTTCGGGATTCAAGTCTCCCGCCCACGGCATCTGTCGACAGTCTCGTAGAACAAAACTGTGAATGTTGGCCAGGCATGTTGTGATGTGCTCACTGTAAAACATAAATGTATGAATCATCATTCAGTCTGCTGTTAATACATGTACAACAGATTTGAAAAAAAATGACTGAGGATATTAAAAAATCATTTCAAGAAACTGTTTTAATAGACAAATTAAATAATCATTTAATGGATTTATTTAAGCCAATATTTCACTGTTTAATGTATCAATTTAAAAACAAATTTCCTTCTTCAAAAATTTTGAATTCACAGCAATGAGGTGTAAGTGATTATTAGTCAGAGACCATAACTAAGCCTTTTCTTGAAAATATTTAAGAGCGCAATAGGTTCGAGAAATAGCCTATTCAAGGAGCGCTAGTCTGCTACATTAAGTTGGGACTGGTCTACATATCTGGGCTACATATAATTCATACAAATCCTATAGTGTTCAAATAATGCCATACCTGAGATCTTCAAATTCTTCAGTAAGTTGATTCTTTGTAATGAAATATGAAGCTTCACCTAGCAATGCTTCCTGCGGCCAGTCACACATATAGTTGATGTTACATCCACTTAATAAACCTGGATATTGTCTGAAAATATATACAAAACACATTTAATACTAACTCAGACAGAATTGTATAAAATAAAGTCTAGACAGTAATCTTAAGATATTTTCAAAGAAAAATTGTCTTCAAGTAATCTTAAACCAATTTCATGGAAATTTTCTTTCAAAACAATTTTAATTATGGTAACAGAAGAAATTATTTCTTTGTATGATTACAATTTTTTTTTTCACTGGGGTTTAATGTTGCAACAACAACAGGCAGGGTCATTTTGCCACTATTCAGCCCTAAAGATGGAGGAAGACTCCATATGTACACCTGGGTAGAACCACAGACCTTCCATAAGCTATCTGGGCAACTTCTTCACTTACGAAATTTGTCAAGTCCCTACCTGGTGGTATTTAGCTCAAAGCATTGAGGGAAGAGTGATTACCAGTCAGAGACCAGATCCACTAGACCACAGAGGCCACTAAATAATCATCAAATTCTTCACTCACCTAGCTGCAATTCTGAGCAATGTATGTCCTGGTTGTATGCATATGATGATATGTAAATTACATCTCACACGTGCAATGAAGAATTTCATTGGATCTACAGACATGCTAGGGAATTCTCGTTTCATAGATGGTCCAATAGCCATCAGTAAACCTTCCAACTCATCGTTGGAGAATAGATGTGGGTATTCTCCACTGACCAGTAAACTGTTGATAGCATCAAGGTAGACTGGATCCTCTAGGTCTCGGGCCTATAAAAGTAAAGTTAAAACATAAACATATAACTAATCACTTAGGTCTCAAGCCTATATAAGTTAAAGTAAAAATATAAACAAATTATTGATCATTTGTTTAAATACCCAATTAAAAGAGAGTAAAACCAGACACAGATTAATAGTGCGGGAAATTTTTGACAGTAAGAATTGACTCAAAGTCACAAGGGCCTGTACCACAGCAAATTGTTTATCATTGCTACATGTACCTCTTACTTATACACTGGAAACCAATCAAGGACTTAGCATAGTGGAACCACAATGGTAACCAATGGAAATGGATGATTATTTATTAACTCTCCTACAAATCTTGAATGTAGAGTCATATATGTATAGTAATGTACATACAGTCAAACCTGTGAACAAAGGCCACTCCTGAGAAAGTCATACTGTGAGCGTTATTCAGAAGTGGCCGCTTCCACAGGTTTGACTGTGGATGTTAGAAAATACTCACAGTAAATACAAGAGTGAGAATTTTGCCTTCAGAACCAGTGAGTCTAACAGCTGATCTCAACCCATCAAAGAAGTTACTCTGCTTGGATGTGTCCATTTTGAGAGTTTGTACATCAGCCACATGTAAGGCTAGTTGACACAGAGTTGTCAGGTGAGAACCAACTGCTCCAACCAGTAACATGTTACCTCTGAAATATATGCAACATTATCATAAAACTGATTAATATTCAAGACTTTATACACATAATATCCAAAATTATCATCTCAAAATGGACTGAACATATTGTTGGTATATCTGTCATTTTATAGGTTACTATCAGATGATAGAATAAGATTTACCAAGATATTTTCAAAAACAATGACTATCCTTTAAATTAGTGTCCCTTTAAATTCGCACTTAAGTGATTAGGAGTAGCAAGTTTTTCAAATATTAAAAAAACTCAATTTCAATGAAAACTCATGGAAAACTCAAGAAAATGAAGGTCCATGAGCGATGTCTTCAGAAATTAATATTTTCTATACTTAAGAAAATTAATACATTAAAAAGTACTGTATCATTGATATAATACTTTATATCACATTTAGACAAAATAGAGCGGTTATGATAAAAACAGATTTTGTCTTAATTATAATTGTGAGACCAAGATGTATTAATACAAGAAAAATAGGCTGATTTATTGGCCTAATCATGGTCTCATAATATGACTAATATTGAAAGCAATAATGATTGAAATGTTAATTATAATAATAATAGTTTCATGGGTCATCTTTGTCACCAAAATTAATTATCAAATACCAAATCAGCAAAATTATTGAGTGAAGAACACAAAAGGTATTAGCCTTATTAAGGTACCACTCACCCATGATGGAAACTAAGAATCCTGTGAACTCTGACAATATGAGCAATAACAAAGTCAGATAACATGATGTTAAGTCGGACATTACCAAACTCTTCATTGTATCTTGTTAAATGTGTATGTAGACAAGAATGAAGATCTCTCAATGTCTCTACTGGTTGTAAGGCAATCTAGAATGATAGTAAAAGTATTAAAATATACCAGTATTACAAATTTACAGTAGAACGTCAATTATCCTAAATTTACCGGTCAAAAATATTAGTCTGAAATCTGTGGTTTCAGAAAGTCCATGGAATGGTACCTCTAGAAGTGTTTGAATTTTTTACGATTGTGAATAAATCAGGAAAAAACTTGGGCTTAAAAATTAGCAGTTAAATGATTTTCTGCCAATATATGACATTGGCAATTCAATAATCTTTAAAAGTGCAAAATTTTGGCACTGAAGCAATAACCAGCTAAAATGTACCAACCTTAAAATGTTTAGCTCCAATAGAGGTCACAGGTCTCTGGTACAGTCTGGCATCAGTCGGGAAAGTCACAAAATGTTCAAGGACTGGACCTTCAATCTTTGGCCAATACTGAAAAAACAAGAGTGTTAGATTTCACATTACCAGTATTTCACAGGGAGATGTTAACATCATCCCATAAGTCCCACTTAGAAATGTAAGTTTAACAATTACACAGGGATTTTCAAACACAATAATTACCCATCAATAGTAACAATATCGAGTACTGAGGTAAGTTTAAGTATTAAATTAAGCTAAAATCATTCAGACTTTACAACTTTTTGTAACAACTTTAATTTTATCTTTCGAGATCACTAATGAATCTCAAACCTGTGAAATGGTCTTCTCAATAATTTCATCAAACCAGTTGAGATCTGAACTACGAGCTATTCTATCACGGATGATTCTGTTCATTTCATGTTTCCATAGCGATATAACCGTTGTCTCATCGGCCATAGACTCATCTGGTAATCTCTTCAGACACTGAAAATTAAAAAAAAAAAAAAAACTATTGCAAAATAATTTTTAGGTATCTATGCAATCAGTGAACAAATTAAGCTTCAAGGTCAAACTCAACATATTTTTTCTCTCATAATTTTACTGAAGTTTTCATGAATTTAGTAATCTCTGACTTCAAAGCCATGGGTGAAGAAAACAAAATTAATCGTTTATTTGATAAACTAAATTTCAATGTTTATGCCTTGACAATAACACCTTAGGCAATCTTCAGGTCAAAAGTTAATCCTATGAGAATATGATTCAAACCAAACATCTATTAAACCCAATGAATGTCTCAAGTCGGTATAAAAAGTAAAATTCCTACCTGATAACATATAGTGAGATCTTTTAATGTAAACAGATAATGAAATCTTCCAGGTACAGGTGTTGGTCGTAGCACGGCCTGTACAGCTTGTAGTATCTGACACGAAGCTTTCACAATATTGTTATGTAAATCAATCTCCAAGCCAGGTTTGTCGTTATCTGTCACGTTTGCCTAAAATAAATAGAACCAGATACATATACAATCTAATCTGCCAACAAATGCGACCCTTAAGAAAGTTATGTTAAACCTCAGTAAGACAGGCAGTTCCTCAACTATAGTTAATGCCAAGCAATTTTCTGGCACTGCAATAACAACTTCTTAATGTCAAAGTTAGGACTCTAACCTTCAGTCACCCACATAGGAAGCAGGTTCTACATCACTAAGCCATAAGTTCAGCATTGAAAAAAACAACCTATATAAAAATATACCACTAATATCATTAACTTGACATTTGAATATTTCTATGATGACTGTCATTCTCATTACATAACCTTGATTCTGAGAAACCCAATGTTTGACATAATGTGCTTTCATCATAAGATTTTTAAAAAATGTGACATATAAAATATACCTCAAGTATTCCATGAACAATAGACTTCAGTGCATCATCCTGAGGTCCTGGTAGACTAAACACAGCAAAGTGACGCTGAAATAAACATTAAATAAAACACATTGTATACCTGGATATTAACATGTGTAGAAATGTTCATGAATCTGTAACTCTATGCATTTTGTATTCACAAATGTAAGTAAAAAATGATTTCTGACATACATGATATACACAGAACAAAACACTGTTTGTGTGCATAGTCAAAATTTCCACTAGCAGAAATGTTTGTGAAAAAAAAAACATTCGCAAAAAATGCATATATTTCCACAATGTGAACTTAACTGTACAGTAACGAGTTACACAGCAAACAAGTAAGTATTGTTTTGGTGTTTTACGCTTGGCACAATAAAGAACCAGGAAAAACTAGACAAGCTAAGAGTAGGGACGTATCGAGGGTTCAACGCAACAGTGTCGTAACTCATATTAAAATAAGAACAAGTTACGACAGTGTTGCACTGAGCCCTCAGTATGTTGTTCTCCTGTATCATCTCTCCCTCCTCTTGTGGGAGGCCCTGAAAAGACCATAGCTTTCAAACAGGCTGTTAAACAAGAGATAAACAGTAACATAAATTGAGGATTGAATGACAAACATACCAGCAATCTTGATGACAACATCTGGTTGTTTACACTGGGGAATTCACTCATAGACATGGCTGATATGATGTTCAGACCTTCAACAGTCTTCCATTCAAATGGTTTCTGTAGAGTGCACAGCACTTTGTCGTCTAGTAGTTGACGCAATAGCTGTAAAATGAAACATGGAAAATAAGTGGGAACCAATTTTACAACAAAGGAATATAAAAAACTGTAAAATTCAAAGAATGCTGTTACACAATTACCAGTCTTATAAGTTATAATATATTCACATTTAAAATCACTCTACATGATAGATTCCAGTATTCATTTTAACAAGTTCTTTCTTTAGCCTGATTTAAGGAATGTGAAAATTGCAACAAACTTTTGCCAATGGGAAGATTTGAACCAAGTACCTGTTTCAGGAGTCCCCATCTTCAAGATGTTGATACCAGAAACAAGACTACTAGTTAACAGCACAGTATGATGTTTTAACTTCAAGTTGATGCAATTACATTTTTTTCAGATTTTAACCAAATGTACAAATTCTCAAACTTACCTGATTACATCTCTGAACTTTATATTTGTCAGGTACTGGTAAGTTGACGTCATCAATAAACACTTTTAAAGTCTTATTCTCCTTTGCACCATATACAAAACCTTGTCTATGATAAATATTAGCTTCAATGAATTGTTGTAACTGTTTAGCAGTGGAAGCTCCAGAGAAAACGAGTCTCTTACAAACACTCTCAGCTGCATCTAAAGGAAAATAATTATATCTTGATCATATTGTGTTTATCTGACAATTGATGAGCTGTCATCTGTTTATTATAGAGTTTAAAAAAGAAAAAAGAAAATTTTTGACTCATATGCTGAGAACAGATATTTAATCTAAAACATGTATACCAGTTATAAGTAAGTAAATTGTGATCTTTTCACAGCTTACCATTTGCCTTTTCATCTGAGTTCAAGACACTAAAACAATTTTGCTAGAGGTTAAAAATCTGAGAATGGATAAAAGTTTAAAAACAACTGACTCTGATTGGTTAGATCAGAGCAGTCTTAAAATCAGCCAATGGCAAAGCCGTATTCTTTAAACTAAATTTTATGACTTTTGGGTGTAGATATTTTTTAACATTTACCTTGGAAATCCATGAACTCATCAATAAGAGTTGTCTTCCCTGATCCAGGTGGTCCAACGAGAAGCACATTCTGTCCAGAAGCAGACGCAAAGTCCATGAGAATGCGAGTTCTTATAGTGTCAACTGTATCTACAAACACTTCACCGAGCATGTTCTGATTATCAGCATAAACTGCTTCTGGGACACGAGATATCCAAGGATCCCATTCACCACTCTCGTCAACGTAGTAATCGAACACGCAAATATCACGATCATCATCAGGTAATCTGAAGTATACGTATTCATTTATTTCACTTCATTTGCAGAATTCCAATCATTATACAATCAGATGTCATTCAGATTCTAAAAAATCAGCATTTCCCAACAGTGAAATGGCATGCATGCATTTTTGAACTCTTTAATAAGAAGTTAAAACTAGAAATGTGTCCAGCGAACTAAGTAAAAAAAGGGGCCATAACTCATGTGAAAATGTTTGGATTTTAACGGAAATCCAACTTGACCTGTATTTATTATTATACACCTTCATGTAAAATTATGAAACCAATCCATGAAATATTTCTTGAGTTATCGCTCGGAAACCAAAATTTGAACGGATGAACGGAAGGACAGGGGTAATGCTTTATGCCCACGCCATTTCAAACGGCAGGGGAATAAAAAGAAGAAAATTAACTTACGCAGTAGATAGAGTCTTAAGCAGGTCACTGAAAGCTTTACGATCATTAGCGTCCAGCAATCCTCCAAACGTCCAAATAAGGCAGAATAGATAAAGTCTCTCTATGTGTAGCTCTCCACCTATCTCGATATTATCTGCCAACATGGCTGCCAGTAAACCAAGACATGTCTTGAACATACCAACTTCTGACAACTTGAGTCTTGGTCTGAAACAAAAATATCTCAACTAAAGTCCTGAAATCTCATACATGTATATGATCCAAGTAGAAAGAAGCACTCATAACTACTACATCAACAGAATAGATACATGTTTGATCATTACATTTCTATAAAGATTTCATACTGTGAAAACATTGTACTTTCTAAAGTTTTAAAACTGAATTCTTGAAATGCTCCTATCAAATCTGATTTTCCCAAGATACTTTTCAGTTGATTTGCTCTGAACACATAAATGGATTCCAAGGCAAGAGCTTGTAAATGGTAGCTAAAAACTATACTAAAGAACCATTGACATACAGTGTTGTGAGGAGACAGACAGAATAAATTAGGACCATCTTTTCAGGTACTTACTTGGCATCATTCAATACAAAGTTGATGACAGGGTCCAATGTTTTCTGGAAAGCCCTTTGTAACACCTACAAAATCATTAAAAAAGAGGTAAAATTCTGGACTAAAATGGTCTCCTGTTTGTAAATAACAAAAGTGTGCCACAAAACACTAAGGGTAGGTAAATGTGACTGTTACAATCAAACATAGAAGAGTTACAGGTTAAGTTCATTTTGTGTTTAAAATAACATGCAAGTCTGATATACCACAATAAATAATTATTCATATAATATGAAAAGAAACAACAAATCACATGTCAAATAAGGTCAAATCTGTGAATAAAGGCTAAAGGAAGAGAAAAATATGTTTTTAACAGAAGTTGGTTTGTATTCAAAGTTCAATCAATAAGTTCTATGCATCAATAATGGTGAACTATAAATGTGCATTGTTCAAATGTCAGCCCAAAATTTAAGTTTGAGTGTATTACAGAAATGTCACTCATCAAGAGAATAAAAACAGTTCTTTGTACAGCAAAATTCGAGGGCTCAGCACAACACTGTCGTGACTTGTTCTTATTTCAATATGAGTTACGACACTGTTGCGCTGAACCCTTGAAATGTAAATTAAATACAGTCAAACCTACATGTATGTACAAAGCCCACCCTTGAGAAAGACAAAATATGGCCATTATTGGAAGATGGCCATTATCGAAAGATGGCCATTATTGGAAGATGGCCATTATTCAGAGGTCTGTCTGTTCTGAATAATCAATGACAGTTTTTCAAATGGTGCTCTTTATTCAAGGATGGCATTTATTTAGAGGTGGCTACAAACACAGGTTTGACTGTAAAGAATTTCTATGAATATTACATTTTCATATCATTAAATCATCACAGACACGAAAAGAATCCTAAGTTTGAAAACTCAAATATTAATGTGACCCAACACCAGGGTCCAAGGTTATAAAAATTGAGATTGATCTCTGCACACAAATCTCATGTATTGTCTCTGATATTTTCTAACTTAATCATGATTTAATGATGCTGATATTAATCATGTTACAGATCTGAATATGTGCTGAATCATTACACAGTCTTATCTTTTCAATCAAAATACATTGAAAATAAATTTGAGATTTTGAGATTGTTCTCAAGTGTTATAACCTTGGGACTAGGAATTGTTTGATAACATCAGTACAATAAAACACAGCTTTCGTAATACCTGCTCAATATCTAATAGTTTAAAATCAAATATGAATTCACTTATTACCCAAAAATGCAAATAAATGGAACAAAGGCTAAGAAGGAAATTTATGAAATTTGGCTTAAAATAACAACACAAACTACTAATTGTATTTATAGCAAGCTAAATAACAAATGAATTCAAATCAACCAACGAAAATCAAAATCAATAAACGCAGTGCCTAAGATACAAAGATACAAATAAATAAAATCATCCTACACCCATAAATCTACCTAAAGTTATGAAAAACGTATTTAAAAACTTTTTTTTCAATTATTTTAACAAAATCTGACTATTATTATTTATATTCAAAAGGCTGTACAATAAAATCTTTTAAAAATTCTTATCCATCAAAACTTTTTCTAAACTGAAGAATAAAATTATTGCATGAAGCATATTTAACTTTATAAAACGTTGAATACAGGAATGAAAAGGCCATATTGATTTTGGAAAATGATTATTGATTTCAGATAAATATTCCACAAAATTGAAATAGAATGCAATTGACTATTTAGCAACAAAAAAAAAAAGAATTACTTTGAACTTGGCTCAATGGCAATAATTTCTAAAGAGCAAAGAAACACAACTCAGTTACTGGCAATTTACAAATGTAAAATTTGATAAATATGTATATATGTAGTTATAAAAAAATGCTACAATACACGACACCAGTGCATATATATTTTACCCCTTCAACAGTTTTTTCTCGAATGACGTTGTCAATACTCTCAATACTTTCAGCCGGAACTGCATTAAACTATTATAAAAAATAAACATAGTTACTTCCCTTGAATTATCTTCATATAAAATAACACAGTTACTTCCCCTGAGTCATGAGTTTATATGACATATAGAAACTACCTTCTTTTGATTTAAAATGTCTATATGGGACATATATATAGTTTTCTTCCCTAAATTATTTTTCTAGGAAATAAACACAGATACCTCTCCAGAGTTAATTTCAAAGCTATGAACACAGTTATTGCCCCTGATTATTGGATATAAGTAATGATCTCCATTGGTAATTCTAAATACAAAATTTATTGTAAGATGTATCCAAAATTTCTACAAATCTTTTTTTATCTAAATTGGTTACAAATTATCGTAAATCTCATATTGTTATTACTAACAGTCATTGTTACAAAACCTCATCTTCCAGGAATGGAAACAAGTGGGGATACAAAAATAATAGCGACTGAGACGGGACAACCAAATAAGTAACTAAATGAAATATTTCCTAGCACAGAATTCGGCTTTATCACTTTACTATTTTGAAAACATCCATGTTTGAGTGGTGATAATTTTTTGTTTGCTTTCTTAGAATAATGAACATTTCAATAATTTTGTGCTTTTTACTTCACAAGTGACTAAATTTTCTCTGAATTTCAGTAACACTGAATCAATTTTGACTTATGCATTAATTATGCAAATTCTATGATTGGGGGAGGAGCAAAAAATTAGGCACCACCCACTCACTAAATGTTTTCATTCTAAATCTAATGAATTAACGAAATCGAAATTAATTAACCAAAAACCATTGGAAGCATGGGAATTCAACTAGTAAATCATTAACTGGACAATCATGAACTATAATTTAAAATATAGTACTCTGGTTCCGCTAACTGGTGTTCCTTTGAAAGAAAGTCTGGTACTCTGGAAACCATGGCAACAAAAACATTTAAAAATTATACCACAATACGACTAAACTAGTACATAAAGAACAATTTCATCAGTAGAATAACACTATTCAGTCACTATCCAGAGATAATATACTACAATAGTATTAATACTTTTGAAAATATCTACAGTTTTTGTATGCAGACTTATTTTAACAATTTAAATATTCATGCTAAAGCTACACTGCAAAATACTTGTAAATGGCGCAATGTTAATGGCACAAAAGCATAATTCAACTCAACATGCAAATTCATATAGATTTAGATATAAAGCAAATACATGCATATCAGATTTATCAATTTATTTGGTAAATCAATCAAACAAATCAATCTGATTAATCACTGATAAAATGGCCAATCAATAAGAAGGATCTAATGATTAAAAGTCTGTAATCCATCAATTAATAATTTGATCAATTAAATTGATAAATCCAATAATTAGATGCTTAACAAACAATAAATGGAATTAAATAAAAGAATGGACAAATCAACTGGATCAATCAATTGGATTAATCAAATCAATCAATTGAATCAATCAATCAATTGAATCAATCAATCAATTGATTAATTAATCAATCAACTGAGGTGTTAGGGAAAACAATCAATGAAATTGTTAGAGAAATCAATCAATAAATTAATCAGCATAACACCCAAAATCATGAATAAATAATTACAAAAATAGTTAAACACATTTAACCCATCATCCCACACAAAGTGAGCTCATTTTAAAATGACCCTATTACCTCTCGAAGCTTGAAAAATGGTATAAATGAAAACAGTGAATATAAGCTTGTAACTAAAATAATGATTTCCTCCATCACCAGCAATAACGTCTCCAACTAACAAAGTTCAAATACGAAAAATAGAGAAAATACTGATTTATTGATCCATTTAATAACTGTTAGAAACTCATTTATTTTCACATAGTAAAATCCATGCACATGCAGTATGAAGGCCACATTAAAATTCAGTGTTTGCTGTCATCTGACTCAACACAGCTAAGTATGGTGGGAAGGTAGGGCATCATGATTTTTGTAAAATAACAAGAAAACAACATTATGGATAAAACATATCTTAAGGCAATTAACAAGTATTATGTTCATCAATGGATAAGTTTAAACTTTTGGGTCAAAGCAATCTGTGGAGTCAGTCTGGAGACATTAAACAAATCAATTTTTTAAAGTGGCCTAAATCATAACATTTTTCCAAGCGAAGGGATTATCTAATTGAAGCCATAAAATAATTTTTTTCTCGTTTCCAATACATAAAAAATTCATTTGATTATAATATTCTGGATAATACAAAAATCATAGCATGCTGACTTGACATACATTATACATGCATAACACAAACAAAAGCTGGTGATTTTTCTCCAGTGCAGTTTTCCTATTTCTGAGTGATTTTCTTTAGTTAAAAGATATTCTGATCTCATACAAATAAAACCATTGCTCACAGCACCATTTATTGCAAAGTGAAAAAAAACACCAAAAGAATACATATTTCGCTCAAAAGAATACATATTTTGCCCAAAAGAATACATATTTTGCAAAAAGACTGTATATAGATAAAACAACAAAAGGTGAGAGTGACAGCACCTTAGTATCTGACTTTTCCTGTGTAAAAAAGGAATACAATTTCAATATTTTAGTTTAAATAAGTAAAAGATACATTTCATTTGTATAAAATCTTAACTTCAACCTAGGCGTCCATATTTCTACAAAATTTTAAATTATTTTTGTTTATTTTTTTTCCATTCTATTTACATTTCTTTATCTCATTATCTGGAATAGATATCAATTTTCATGGGTACTGATTAGTCCAATAATTTTATTATCAAAAATCTGATTATGGGAAAAAACTTAATTTGACCTAGCTAAAATCAAGACAAGATAATTAAACTTACATGTATTTCTTGTGGTGTTCTAGTCTCCAACCAGGCTTTGGCAATAGGTTTCCATCCTACCACATCTTTGTCTATGTATAATATACCCTAAAATGTTCAAAATATTAGATTTTAAGTCCACTCTGATAGATAGAAAAAGTATAAATGAAAGATATATTACAAACTTGTGTAACTGGTATATTTAATAACATGTTCGTGGGGTGGGTGGGGCCAGAGTGCATGGTCCAGTGTTAATGGTCTCTGACTAGTAATCACTAGCCCCTCATGGCTTCTAGTTCGAATCAAAGTTAGCACCATGAATTTCACATATGAGGAAGCTGTCCAGCATAATTATGGAAGGTCAGTGGTTCTACCCTAGTGTACGCCTGGAGGTCTTCCTCCACCAGTAAAGCTTGTAAAGTCACGAAAAAACTTATTAAACGACTATGAGCTACTATTCCCGGGGAAGAACACTGCATTGTTCATATTTTCCCAAGTATTCTCTTAGAATTAATATCAAGTGAAGTGGTTCTAAATATTGCCATAATAAAACAGATCTAAGACTACTTACACATCTAGCAACAGTTGATGGTGAAGCTTCAGGAAGTCTGGCAGTCTCAAAGATGATGTTAATATTGTCTGAAAGGAATAGTTTGTCTCCGTTCCTCAAGTGTAGAACCTGTAATACAACACCAAGTATTAACAAAATGAACACCAGTATACATGGAACCTGTAACAAAACAGTCCATCAAAGTCTTAACTCCAACAAGCATGTTGATTGAAGGATATTTAATAAACATCTATATTCATTAAAACTACAGAATAGAAAATTAAGATGATCACATGAGGGACTCATACTGGTATTCTGTGCGAACTAGGGAACATCACATCAAATATTTGAAAACTTGACAGATTAAGTAAAATGTTACACAAATAAATGTATGGTATTGAATACCTTATCAGAGTTGAGTACACTGTTAAAATTGTCTGCCCATCCAGTGTTAAGAGGTCCATCCAGACATAACCATGTTTTACTTAAATTCTGAAAAAGAAATGCAATGTTTGTAACAATCACACTGTGTAGAATAGCATTATATTCTCATTTATTACAAACAAGTGTCATTTAATAATTATCTATGGAAATAAAATTTCTTTGCTATGAGTTTAAGACCATTTTGAAATAAAAGCATCACCATTGGTCAATATAAACATCATGTTTAGGTAACAGCCAATCAGATGCTTAGATTTCAAGATCGGTTTCGAAAATTATATTAATAATATCTTGAACATGCTGACAACTAAATAAATGTAAAATAACTATTTGTGGACAAAAAAAAGGAAAATATATTTTAAAAAATCAACACAGATATGTCCTAGCTTGAAACAAAATGAGCTGATAACTTAATAAAACATACTCTGTTGGCTTTCTTGCAAGCATTGGTAAAGATGCCATCCACCCAGTCATTGTTGGGTGTAAGATAACCAAACATAAGATCTGATTCATCAACAACTAATGGATTTATCCTGATCAGTTTATGCATCTTCTCTGATGATGATGATGTCTTGCTCCCTGATGAAGCCCTGGACATGCTAGCTTTAGGGGTTGATGATAAAGCATCAATAAGGGTCTGTATACAGGTACTCTTGCCACTTCCTGGAGGGCCAGCGACGATCAGACCTGTGAAGAGAAATAAAAATATGTAAGATTTCAGAGTAATAGAGATTGATCGTAAATTTGGTAAAGCATGGTAAACCATCAGAACATTGTTTAACCCAGGTTTAATAATGCAGGAACAAATAGGGCCACTTAGGGACTGTTCCAGCCTTATGGGCGGAGGGACTCCACTGAACTACAGAGGTCTTCATTAAAAATATTCAAGTTAAGGTAAAGCCATTAACAGTAAGAACATAATTTATAAGACAACAGTCTAAAAACATGACTTTAATTTGTCAATTTGGAGACAAGATTTGAGTTTTTTGTGTGTGCTTTGGCAATTTGATCTTGCCCTGATTTTCATGATATTGCAGTTATGATTTCACATTCAGATAGGTACTACATTGTTCAGAGAAAGCAAACAGGAAATCAGTTTCTCTTACCATGATGAACACCAGCCAGGTTGTAAAGTTGGTTACACTTGCTTAGCCATGGTTTGTGTGGTATAAGACCTCTGTCCTTGGCCTTATTTTCAAGTGCAAGGTCAATATCAAATCCCCTGGTTCTAGCGGAAATAGCACCAATAACAGGTGGTGGGTCTGGCAGAGCAGAGAATGTGTCCTTAACAATATTCTTAAATATTTGCATTGTCTGAAATAATAAAATAAATAAAAGGATTTAAATAAATTAGTTAAATAAAAAATAAAGCTAATTAAAGTATTTTGACGATTGCAAGTGTGTCTCATACATACAATGACAACTGTATGTACATAGAACTTCAAAAAATATAATTAATGAAAAGCTGGTTTCTAATTACCTAATTACTAGATTGTGGAACTTTACAATTCATTGACAATATTTCAGTTTAAGTACAGAAGGCAGTATAGCAGAATATAACAAGCACTCCTGGGTTACATTTCATTACCAAACTATTCCTCCACATATTCTGTAAGTGCTTTAGACAGTTAAACTATTTTTTTAAAGTACAAACCTCGCCAGTCAGTCTTGGAGACATTATCTCTTCAATAGTCTGTGCCACTAAAGCATGCTCCACCTTACCAGCAGCTGTCATTGGATTTGGTGTACCAGTTTTCCTGTGGGCTCCAGCAGCAATCTTGACATTACCTTGAGTAACTGCAATATAAATAATCACAAACTTAAAAAATAAGAAATATACTGAATAAAATATGATACTTTTCATATAGTCCAACTTGAGTAAATAGCCTCTTGTGAAAAAAGGTACACCCAAGAGAAACAGCAGCTCTTTAGCACAAATTTATTGACCTAGAAGACAAACTTCTGAATACTGACAAAACATGCATGAAGGCCACATATTTTACCCTTCGCTTTGGTGGCTTTTGTTTCACCTAGTTTGACTGCTCCTAATAATCTTCATAAGAACTATAAGCTTTTAAAATATAAACATTAAAACAGAAATGACAAAATTGTGTGTACTATAATGCCAATATTAGCAACATACTGGTAATTAGTTAACACTTAAACATTTCTACACCATTATGATGCCTGCCAAGTGATGTTTGATAAAAAACAATCTAGTATCATACCTGTTGAGCTTTGTTGAGGTAGAACAGGTCTGCTGGGAGCATCTGATGCTTGACTGTTAGATCGTGATGTCTCCTCCTTGCTTCGTAAATCAAGTTTATCTTGTGTCTTCTCATCACGGATATATTTACGTTTCAGCATTGCTTTCTTTAGCACACCCATAAGAGCTTCAACACTGAAATGATGCTGTACCTCAGCTGGCCTGAAAGGATTAGAAAAATGACAATTTAGTTGTGAATAAAGTACTGTAAAAGACATAAGCAGTCTGCTTGAATATCATGCATAAATTACACTTTTGCATTAGAAACCAGGTCAGTCTAATAAAAAATATATGTATAATAATTACTGAATCAGAAGTCTAAGAAACCATGTTTGGAGTGGTACAGCAAAAAATAGCAAAGACAGACAAAACTTACCAAATAAATGAAACTATTTAAACAATTAACAATAGGCTGATATTTTATGGACAAACTGAAGGCACAATGACCCATCCTGATGGCCTTGAAAACAGATGAGCAGATATTTTTTTTTTTTAAACAACTCTCTTATTAAACATGATTACAAGAACAAATATCAAATCAAAAGAAAACTTACAATTGATCTTTGGCTAATTCAGACAAGACCTTCAACCTTGAACCAAGGACCACAGGGGCTTTGAATCCAAGGGCAGCGCATTTGGCTCTCATGATCACACCCATATCTGGTTTGACCAATGAAATGGGACGGAACAACAAACGAATATCATTGGCTAATTGGTTAGATATCGGCTCTGTGTCGGACAAGTTGATTGTCATATGAACAGCTGTGCTTCTCTTGATTTGAATCTGAAAAAGTAAAGGAACCATATATACCTGCAGCATAAAGGAAGAATGCAAGAATAACACAAGATGTAACAAAGTTGTTTGAAATTTTCCAAAAAACTTAATACTGCTATACACATAGTGCAAACAGATATATCATTCTGCATTTATTTGAGCTCAAATAAGCTATATAAATATAATGTCTTTATTATCTACAGTTTCAGCCACTTGCCCACTAGACTGGGATATGCAAAATTGTCTCAAAAAAAAAATAACTAGCACAAAAAGTGTACAGTAAAAAAAGATGCTTTTAAAAATTTCAGACCAGTTTGAATTTTTTGTCACTTGTGTAACTTGTTACACAAACAGGACCATTTGGTGATTTTTCCAGCTTTAAGGGTGAAGGAAAACTCCCGAAGTAAACCTAGGTAAACCACAGGCCTTCCTTCAGAAAATCTGACAGCTTCATCACATGTGAAATTTGTCGGTCCTGTGTAGGATTGAAACTCACAGTGGTGAGGGGCTTGTGATTATAACAGTCAGAGGTCATATGCATGGAGATCCCTTTCAGAAGTTCAGTAATGGATTGTATCAATATTAACATGGTTTGTCTGTACATACCTCCTGGCCATCAGTAAATGTAGCGAAACCCAATCTTGACTTCAAGGCAAAAGTAACGGACTCTAAATGCTCAAACAATACTGCCATAGCTACTTTATTCAAAGCCTGGCATTCATCGAAACAACACCAACATCCATCCTGAAAAAAATGCATAAGAATGTATTGATGATCAAATACAGGCTAAAATAGGTATCGCATTTCAATTTTAAAGTAATTGAAGCCTTTGGTGTCTATTTAGATAAAGGCTGCTATGATGGGTAAAAATCATTCATGGATTGTTTCCTTGTGAACCTTAGATTATTGCTTTTGGTATTGAAGATTATTAACAGTTTTAAAAAGTAATGAATTGGTGATAGAAGATTTCATATAGAATTTCTTTTACCAAAATAGCTTTCAATCCTGCACAAACCCTAGAGGTAACCTCTTCAATAAAATGATCTCCAGAACATGAGTTTCTCAGTCTGTGTTTTGCAAAATCACCAAAAAAATGCCTTTGCAAAAAATATCCATGCTTAATATTAGACTAACACATTATTATTAGTATAATCTGTACCATATCAAAAATACAGCCCAGACTAAACAAAGGAGTGATGTCACTGTAGTAATTTAAAGTTATTGAGGTTTTCAAACTTACCATAGATGTTCCTTGGATTATCTTGGCCAGAGACGTTGGGTCAGTATGATCTGAACATTGGAACAAACCCAGAAATTGTCCAAGTATGTTAGATAAACCCTGAAACAACAAGAATATAAATAAAGAAAGTCTAGAATATTTCAAGGTAATAATTTTTAAAACATATGTATTCATTATATTTTCAATAATTTTGTTAAGCTCTTTGGACTTGAAATAATTGAAATTGATTTGAAAATTTCAACTTTTTGTACTTTTTAATCAAACCGTTAACAGTATCATTGAAAATGACATTTTATTTTGGAAAAATTCCAATATCTGACGGATTTACACTTAAAATTACTGGGTCAAAAAAGGGGCCATACCTTGATGGTTTCTGTCTTCCCAGCTCCAACAGGTCCTGTCACAGCACTGCCCTGATATCTTTGTAAGGCTTGTGACATTGTGAGAAAACATCTCTCAGTGATTGGAGTAAGGGCCACACCCGTATTTGTTCCATAAAATTCATTACCATATTGATAGGAAGTATCGAGAACCCAGATGAGGGGTTCAAATCTTTCTTCACCTAAAATCATAGATATTTGAAATCAGAAATCACAATCAAGTTTTGAAAAAGAAGAAAGATAAATTTCCATAACAAATAATGTATCAAGCTAACAAAAAATACATTTAAATTTTGGTATTTGATGCAAAAACAGAGTTTAGCATTATTTAGAAAAAATCCCCCGAATATTACACCCTGTCAATAATATTTCATACAAAGAAATTTTTTAATTAAAGCAATTTTAAACTAACAAAATATATATGTGCAATCATGAAAACTAGAAACATAATATTTCAATATACCATGACTTAAGTAAATGCGTGCAAATGCCTAAGCACAGACTTGAAAGCTATTCCTCAAAATTCCTCGCTGTTGACCACTAACTATGAAATTATTGTATTCTTACAGTACAAATCTATGAATTATATTTAGCTCAATACAGATTTCAATTATCTTGGAAGTAGGAATAAATATACTGCAGCCAAACCTGTGAACAAAGGCCATGCTTGGGAAAGACATAACATGGTCCTTATTGGTATGTGGCCAATATGTTTAGGGCATTTTGTTCTAAATAATCAATGACAGTTTTAAAAAATAATGCCTTTCTTCACAAGGTGGCCTTTATCTGGAGGTGACCACTAACACAGGTTTGACTGCAATTCTAATATATGATAGTAACAGTTACATTGATAACAATAATAAGAAAAAATAATGATAGTGGAGAATTCGTATATAAAGGCATAAAGTAAGGCAATTGTCTAAACGACCCTCTAAGACATAGGTACTATTCAAATCTAACATGTTTAAACAGTATTTGTATAACCTTAACCACTGATCATTAGCTAAAAAACTAAACTAAAACAGAAGACTAGAACACTGAAATAAATATACCATTTTTCCAATCATCATTCTACATTTCTATTTGTGACTTATCCAATTCTGTCCACGCAAGTGTTAAAGTCCACATGAAAAAAGGGCTAAAGTCCACATGAAAAAAGGGCGAGGCTTTACTTCAGGCAAGATAATGAACTAGGAAAAATACTCAAAAAGTAGGGATACAAATGCCTGGTACTCCCATATTTTATCTCCCTCTCTCTGGGGTGACTCTGAAATTTCCATAGCTGTCAAATGGGCCATTAAACAATAGATAAAACAAATTTCATTAGTGAAGATATTGACCAAGAAAGCAAGGAGAAGTATCTACCAGTATTCAGTAATTGATAAGTAAAAATTCAAAACAGAAAACGAACTTTATATGAAAAACCAAAAGGAAACTTAAGTAGAATAGAATAGAATATTATGTCATAATTTAACTTATATAGAAGCAAGATGTCATGAATACTTAGTGTTTTAAGAAATAGGGGCAAGAAAAAGGGGCTAATTGTACAGCATAGAGCATGTAATGGTATATGTATTACATATATACTATACATATCACATATTTCTATATTATTGGCTACACTAATCTGTAGCAGCATTGTATATTGGGCTTTTTAAAAAAAATAATAACCTAGTATAAAATGAAAATTCAAACTATCCATATGAAACAATACTTGAATGTTAATAAGCTATTTAAACAATTTCATATTCCTTACATTAAAAAGATGTGAAATGAAAAAATCAAAATGATATTTCAAAAGCAGATTTAATTTTATTTCCCAACATACAATGCTATACCCAGTGGGTGGGGTGCAGAATAAATATGTGCTACTCTTACTTAGCTCTGGCGAAACTCTCTTACTATCACTACTACTAGTAGGGAACACTTCATCCACTGAGATTGCAGAAATCAAATCATTGAAATATTAGTAGATGCTTAAATCTCATAAACAGTATTTAAAAAAAAAATATGCTCAAAATGGACAAAAAATCAATAGATTTATTTCCTAAATACATACAAAAAGAATGTGCATTCAAATTACATGAAATTACTGTATTTGTATTTTTTTCAATTACCATAAATCTTTAAATAAAATTACAATACACAAAAAATAAAGTCACTTTCATTCACAAAGTAGGAAATATTTCAAAACTTCAAAAAAAGTTTCTAATTCAATGTTGAAAGGTTTTTAATTTTCTACTGAGTATAATTTTTTTAAAAAAAACCCACCAATACAAAAATAATATCTTTAGACAGAAATACTCAAAGTCCAGTTATCAACCCCTACTTTTACCAATAATAAAAGAACTCTAAGCATGGAGTTAAGCTCCTTAACCCAGACTTCAAAGCAAATATGACACCATTGAATTCCAAGCAAGCTGTTTTTTTTTAAAAGAATGTAGTAACATAGTCATATATCTTCAAATTGCTTGAAGAAGGTACAGCAAGCACCTAGATCTTGCAAACAAACATCAAGAAATTGATATGAAGTAGGTCGCTTACCGACAGGTTGATAATAACATCGAATACTTCGCCTCCACTCAAAGTCTGATGTTTCTCGTAGTTTTCTCTGACACATATTGTCTAGCGCATCACGCAGAAATTGTGAGGTCTGTGAAATAAATAAATTATATTATTATATGTACATACAATGCTGTGTTAAAGAGAGGTTTTATTCCACTGTAATGCCTATACAATAAATGGTAAAAAGTAATTTAGTTATGAATTGTGGGCTGTTAACCTAACTAGTTCTCCTGGGTTCCTAATTAATACCAACTTCATAATTTAACTTAAGATCTTAAATCTTCTCAATTAGTACCTGAAAAGTTCTTTTTAGTATGAGATGCTGGGTGCTGGTAAAGGTGGGTGGGGGATACACAAAAGATATAAAAAAGGGAATGTCCATAATGAAAATAGAGGAAATATGTAAGCTCAATTTCCAAGGGGAAGACACTGACAGTCAATGACTTTCTTAGTATAAACAATAATTCTTTTGCAAGTTATCGAAATGTTACTTACAGTTATCATGCATTCTATTCTGTTCTTGTGTATTGGCAACATTGGTTCTTCAAGGTTCCTCCACTGACCCCTAGAGAGAACAGTTTGAAGCTTAGATACTGTACTAATATATTTCTTCAGTGACGTTTGCAACGCTTTCCTGTCATACTTGATCTCCCCGATACCCAGGTCCACCTCTCTTGTCCAATGGTATAACATTCCCATCCTGCAGACTTGTGCCGGGTACTACAAACGAAAGAATAACTAACATTCACAAGAAAGTCAGACAGTCTCAAACCAACAGTGTTGGGAATTATTAATACTAGTTTGTTGATCGGCTCCAAAATTCAAGCCCTTTATTGGATGATTCAGAGTACTGACATAAAAGTGATCAATTCATACACTAGTTTTCTTGGACAAATATCAGAGCTCAACATGAAGTCTTTGACTTTTTTTAACTCAAGAAAAAGCTGCTCCAATTGAAAAAGAAAGGGGTGTGATGGAGCTGACCGAGGATCAGGGTATAATCCTTTATAGATTAAGACCAATCTTAGTTTGGGACCACAGACAGGGAAACTTCTGATTACTGGTAACAAATTTCATAGACACCATGACTTATCTAAGAGTTTAATGTGACTGTATTAGACAAAATAAATTGTGACATAATAATTCATGTAAGGCGTGAAAACTATTATTTGTTTCTGCTTTCTCAACCATATTTTTCCCTTCAGCCCAAGACTTTTCAACAGGTCAGAAGACAGTATGTTCCACTTTCTAATTTCTTATCTTTCTGCATGCTTTCAAAAATGGTAATTTTTTCCCCCTTCCTATCCTATTTTTTACGAGCATGTAACCAAAAACAAACAATTTTATTTATTTAAGTACCTTGGCAGCCCATTCATCTATAGCCATTCCATTGTTACAATCCTGTATCACACCAACATTCATCTCTCGTATAGTCTTACACACAGAGTCACGTAGCTTCGACAACCAAATCTCTACCTCATCAGTTAATGTCACCTAAAAGAAAAATCATGCATATATTTTTAAACTGATTTGACAAGTTTATGCTTCATTGTGATAACAGCATTGTTAATAAGTTACTTCAGATGGAGACTTATAGAAAATGCAGCCCTAGTGCATTTATGAAATCAGACCATCTTCTATGTTTGAACTTACAACCTTCCAACTTAAAGGCAGACACTTAACTGTGGTTGCATTTAATCAACATTGATTCCCATTTTTTTTAATTTGCCTCAATTGACATTTGGTGGTACATATATCAGTGAAATTTCGTATTTTTAGATACATTTGGTTTATTTACATTCAAATTTGCATGAACTTGACTTTGTGGATAAGATCCTCCACCAAATCAATGAAATGTTCCACAAAATATTTGTTACCATATAATTTTCAATACATTATTTCTAAAATAAACTAACACAGCAAAGATACTAAGTTCAAATGCAATTACATAGAAATATTACATATTTAAAGTCCCATAAGCATATACATTTATTGGTCCTAACAGTTTCTGCTTGTTCTATAACAGAGGAATCCGGTGTGTTTTCCTCCCGTGCATACTTTATAGCAAGAAAAAATGTTTCCAAAACCACTATCATATTTTTTTCAATATCATTGAAAAAATACTATTTATAGAACAGCTGTGTATTATGCACACAGCATTAAGTGACGTCACACGCTCTATATATTTCAAGTTTACAAAAGCAAAATACACAGCGAAATGAGTGTTTTTAGAAGAAAAATAGCTTGTTTCGTCGGTAATAATTATCTTGGGATAATATCAGCAAATGTTTGTTTTTTACATATAATTTTTATTGCAAAAAGCTCAGGGGGCTTTAATAAGTTTCAGATATATTAGTTCTTGTAACTTACTTTTTCGGAAAGAACAAAGGATTCCCCGTCAGAGCTTGATATGGACACGGCATCCTTGATGACAACTTCTTCTACAACGCCCTCTGATGGCAGGTAGACTGGACCATGAGCCAATCCACTCGGATTCATACTCTGAGTAAAATATAAATATAAATCATTAATAACTTTCAAAAAATATTATTTTCTTCATAAAACTATAAGGAAACATTGACTAAAAATAAAATTGCACACCAGGATAATTTAAGGTAAAATCTAATTTGAAGTGTGTTAGTTTCCTATCATATTATATCACACCACAGTGAATTAAGAATGATTGACTTATTAAAAACATTGTACCAGCATTTAATTGACTACATCATAAATAAACTACAAATTGACGCTAAATAGTCATTATAACAATTCACTAGGAATCTTAAACCATTTAATCTGAAACATAGAAAATCATCAAACAAATAGAAAAAAAAATTAAGTAATAAAATTGTAACTAATAAAACGCAAAATATAATATGAACTATAAAAATGATACATCTATTTATCTTATCAATATTATAACATCTGAAACAATGAACCAAACCCGATTTATCACACAGGCCAGCCACCAACTTTAATCTCTTAGTACTAAGTCATGTTATGTTAAAACAGTTAGTTATAGAAGGCTACTTATTAGCTTTTAGGGTGAGCGATGCATTGATATTATACATACATTAGTGTTTGTCCTACATTCTAAGCCAATCAGATGACTTCAATTTTGAATTTTTTTCTTTTTCATACTAAATACTTTAACTCAAGAAGAATTTTCTTCAACATAAACTTTACACAGTGATGGTCGTTCATTTGTTGTTGATGTGCAAAAGAAGGGTCGACAGGCCAACACTGAGTAAGTCAGTTAGAGTTTATTTTGAATTGTCTTCAGAATGATGAAAACACACTCGCTTCACCACACACTTGCTTTTCTAAATAAACTCCATTCGTAATATACCTGATTTAGTATCTTAAGTGTCATTCCAAATTTTAAAACAATGTTGTAAGCCAAAGAAAGGTACTGGGTAATATAACTGAGCTGAACACCAATATTATTATCATTCCCTTACCGGTAATCACATATTTTAGACATTTATGTAAGAAGGAAACCATTTCTCCATAGACAGACCAAGATATAAAAATTAAATAATATGCATTATATGTGACATATTATCACATATTATAATTCTATAACGAAACAGTTTAGTCGGCAATTAAAGGAGATCTGCTGCATTTAATGCCTCCTAAACTCCCATTTCTCATAGAATTACAATCAAACTTCAACTAAACCAAGGTAAGTCTCGTTTAATTTTTAAATGATTTGTCCTAAGAAATTAAATTGAATCAGCTGGTCCTGTGTGATATTAAAACATATTCCCTCACAATAATCACACTCTGTTGTTTAAGCATGTTTGTAATCACGTTTTTCTGTGGCTGAAGCAGAAATATTTAATACAATCAAACCTGTTACCATGACAACAAAAATAATGTTTAGAATTAAATGAAGATCATGTATTTTGATATTTATATGTCAAAGAACTGTTAAACATAATATAAGACACATTCAGTTGGGTTAAATGTTACACCAACAGCCAGAGTCATTTGGCAACTTTTAAAGTTTTGATAGTGGAAGAAGACTTTAAGCTTATGGATTTACAGCCATGCATTAAATGCATTCAAACCTATTCAATGCTATACATACAGTTCACAACTAATAGATAAACCTACGGCTGTATGTTTAATATTATATCTAAAACACATAATGTTTAAAAAATGATCATAAAAAGACTACCAGTAAATAAAAAAGTTGTTCCAATAACTAAATAGAAATAAATTACATCTGTATTATTTTACTCTTTATTTACATGACTACAGACTGGATTCCACTATAGATTCCATAATATATATATAATATGCATGAATATATATGTTTTCTGTGTAATGAATTAACATGCAAAATGTGATGTCATAAGTGACAAAAACCTCAAAGTGAGTGACCTTGACCTTGATCTACTGAATCGGCTTGACCTTGACCAACAGACTAACTCATTTGAAAAGTTTGTTTTGAATCCCACACGCAGTAGCTGAGATAAAGTACAATGTACAAACAGACCTTACATCTACTTTAAGGTCTTATCTCACTTTTCAGGAAATAAAAGGAAAGTAAATATAGGGAAAAATCATAACTTAATAAGTTTACAGGTAATTAATTATAAATGGAATGGTAAAATTAAAAATAAATTTGGGATAAAAAGGTAAATTTTGGTAGTGAATTATATAGAATAATTTAATGGTAATGTTTTGGTAACAAATTAATAATGGATAAAAGTAAAAAAAAAATACATGAAAGGATAAATGAACTCTAATTGTAATAATTAATTCAGTCATTAATAGACTGATTAATTAACCAAGGATGAAAAAAATGGAACTTAAAATAAGGAATGTGTGCGTATTAGCAAATCAGTTGATGATGAATCTAGAGTGCAGTAAGACACAAAACTTTGATTTAAACGTAGGCAAAGATATAATAAGTGATATAAAATTGCTGTGTAGTTTTATGAAAACATCACATCAATCCATTTAACTTGTAGAAAATGATATATAATCCCATGTGCTTAGTACAATACCTCAGTTGACGTGCCCTTCTTTTTCCTCTGATAAAGATACAAAAATGTGTTAATTTCTTCATTCAACACCAGGTAGTTCATGAATTTCAACTGACAGAAAACAGCTTTCTTCAAATTATTACTAACTTCACAAAACAATTTATTCTTCACATTTCTGCTGTCTGACAATATTTGTCTTCAAATTTGAATATATTTCATTTTTTGCAGGGGTTTAACTTTGTACCTACAGCCAGGGTCATTAGGCAACTTGTTCAGTTTTAACAGTAGAGGAAGACCCTAGGCTTACACCTGGGTAGAACCGCTAGACAGCTTCCACACACACAAGATTTGTCTGGTCCCAGATGGGACTCACAGCAGTAAGGAGCATATCAAGAGACAGAAACTTACATGACCATAAAAGTCCATTAATTTCATTAATTGCTTAAAATTGACACAACTGTCAAACTGTTATTTTCAAGAACTTACTGCCAATAAAACACATTCTCAATTTTAATCACAGAATTAAATAAACAATGCTACTCCTTTAAGACTTATATCGAAAAAACACACAGGAGTGGTGCAAGTTACTAAGAAAATTTAGGATTATGCATGCATTATGGACCATTTTTGTTTATAATAACAACATTAAGCTAAAAAATGAAAGGATTTCTCTGTGGATACACAACATATCAAGCAACTCAAAGCTGAAAATAAGAAACTTAACTAAAACAAAGCATTTTGTTAAAGTCTGATTTTTGTGATAAATTTCTCTTTGATTATATGATCCAAAGACCAAGAGCACCCATACAATGTATGTTACCATTGAATTTGGTACCGATTTTAAAATAATAGAAATAATCAACAAATAATTTCAACTGCGCAACATAACTTACTTCCTTCTTCTTCTGCAAAAGGGTAGAAGTAAAAAATGTATTTAAAGAAATCTTCATTGAGAAAGACCTAGTTATATATATCAAGAATTTTATGCTAACTTTTCATATTAATCAAAAACAACAAACTAAACATAGCACCAGTTAGGCCAACAACAATAATTCACTAAGTTCATACAGAAAAAACAACATAAATGCAAACAGTAACACCATAAACCCTTATTCCAACACAATGTACAGTGAACGTTCTATTGTAACATATATTACATTCTTTCTCAAGACAGAGATTTAATCGGACTATCATGTATGCAAGAACAGGGAACAAAATTATATTAATAACATGTATACAGGCAAATCATGGACATACTATCATTTGAACATCATACAAACAGCCAGCAAACACAGTTCACTAAGACATCAAAACATCAGTCACATGTTATTTACTCACACGACTCCCAGGACCGGGGGTGGAGCTAAACAAGATTCGCTCGACTGTAGGCCAACCCCTATGTCGTACCCGGGGTTTAGCGATACGCCTCATCTGCTGCTGAGTATCGCTGGTGGCTCCCTTTATCAGTAAATGATTTAAAGGTCAAGATCTTAACAAATAAGTTGACCCCTATTAATATCTAACTTGTTTTTTAATTTTCTTGAATTAAAACAGCTTCAAGAAACCTCAAATTGGTATGAACACAGAATATTTTTAATACAATATGTGTGTATTTGACCCTGTTTTAACAAATTGAATATGATTCAAACTCATGGTTAAGATAACAAAAAATAAAGAGGTAACATCAGGTTTGAGCAACTTCCTTGATTTTTTAAATTAATTTAAAGCATTTTACAAAAGGTAAAAAAATAGTAAACAAGATTAGTATATATCTTGGTTCAAGATAAGACTAGCATGGTTCAATTCACCGTGTAGTATGTAACTATACACTTCATTATCGTGTACATTTTTTATTCCATTCCCAATTTTAAGCTTACACCACATGATACTATTTTATAGGTTTATAATTTCAGTGTTCAGTGCAACATGGTTTTAACTTTTTTTGCAAACCTGCAAACAAAAGCCACCATATAGAGAAAGGAAACATTCTAAGCCCTTAAGGACAGTTGGTTTTTATTCAGCAGTGAAATTTTTATGAATAACTATGTACTGAAGAGTGGCTAATGTCTGTATGTTGACCCTTATTGACAAGAAACATTTTCACAAAGGTTTCTAAAGCTATACCTCTATTTATTCAGTTCATTACACATGTATCAATTAAGGTGCTTAGAAAAGGCCTTAGATTGCAAGATGGCCTTAATTCAAAGATTCCCATTATACCATGATTGACATTGTTAAAACCTTATTGCACTGAGCATACAGATTATACCTGATTTTACCGCATGCTTCACCATTGCCATGAAGGCAGCCAATATTTTATAAGAAGCCCCAAAAAGTGACAGACAATACCATGAGAAAAAAAGTATTGAAAAGAAGTTTATTTTTTGTTAACTTGAATAGAAAACTTAATAGGAAATAAGTGACATGAAAAATGTCTATATTGACATTTTGAAAAGAAATCTATTGTGTTTTAACAGTTAATTCAACAACATTGACAAAACATAGACATTTCAGGAAGAATTTTTGATTACTTTAGTTTGTTAAAAAAGGTATAATATGATAAATGAAGAAAATGAAGAAAGACAAAATCTTTGTGATTATAAACATTATACAAGTATATAAATATTCTATATACAGAGAGATAGAATGAAAGATTGAAAAGTTGGTACATTGTCTGTCTGTGCACAAACAGATATACAAAAGGGAGGTAATTTGTATATAATATATATATTAACAGTGTGTGTGAATCTACAACTTACATTATCTGGCTTATTTTGTAGACTAACACGACGTTTCTACAGTAAAATGCAGGATATATTGATGAAATAAGCATATATGAATGGATTATAATTAATAGCAGACAAAATATTGCTTAACAGAATTTTTCTATTTCATATAATTTCTATCAACTAAAAGCTGATAAATATGACTTACTTGTATTTTTCAAAAGATGCAAGATTTTATCATATGGATAAAATGTAATAGAATAAAATACAAACACAGTAAAAAAGGGATAATAAATACAAGCTCTTGTACTAAAAAGAGTTCTTAATTGTGTACTCATTAACAAGTTAAAATATATTGAAATGTTACACCAACAGCGAGGGTCATTTGGTAACTATTCCAGAATGCACTTTAGCGGTACCAAAAATATCACTCCAATTTACAGATTTTTCCCCATTATGTTGAAAAGATACCAATATTAAACGAATTGGCAAGAATGGCATTGTTTTGAACAGAAAAAGGACTTTTTTACACTGAAACAATTTTGAACAATCCTTCATTGCGTTCACTAACCAATAAGTGAAAAAAAAGAAAGCTGTTTTTAAAGAACAATTTCTTGAATTATAAATTTTGCAAAAATGTATTAAAAAATGGATGTGTTTCAATTTGTTACTATAACTGATTGAACTAGTTTTATAAAGGAAATCATATGCCTTAAATTCAAACATCCCACAAGAAAACTCGTCTTTTGTTTTGGGAAAATTTTCAGAAATCGGGAGAAAAGATCACTTTTTGTATTGGAAATTGGTCCTTTTACCTTTTAGGTTAAAAAAAAACAGCAACTACATTGATAGAAATTGTCAGAGAAGGATAAGGTAAAAACTTGATAAAAGATGGAATCAAAATACAAGACAAAGACTGATATAGATGGCTGTACAGCATAGATGTCAGTGTTTAAAATCATTTGAAAGTATTTTGAAAGATTAAAATAAGATTTTTGAACTGGCAAAATTCTATGTCACTGATATACTGAAAGTAAACTACTCACACAAATAAATGGGAAAATTCACTCAGTTCATAAAATCATGTGGTTACATTCAGATTGGATGTTTGTATAAATAATTAGGATAAAAATGTTATGCACTAATCAGTGTTTCGGCCGACTGGGTTAACGATTTGAGGTGACCTTAATTAGAAGAGCAGCAAAGTTTTAAGCTAAATTGCTAACCCTGTAGTTAGAATTTTTGCTAACCCTGTAGTTAGAATTTAACATTTTGAATAAAAGATAACCTCTTAAATTTGACCCAAGGCTTTTAGTTAGGCAGTAGACTTGCCATGCATGTCAGACCTGACTGGTATAGGTCATAGGTACCTTATCTCCATCATCTACCAGACAAACTCACAGTCGGCGAAAACATTTGTCGGTGCATTAAATGTATGTGCATGAACTTTTAAAATTGTGCTACAGAACTTTATATATAAATACATGAGTGAGTTAAGTGTAGGGTAAAAATACCACACAGATCTAACCCAGACAGAGGTAAACAAATATCATTTCCATCGCAACCATTATACATTGTGTTTCCATGGCAACTTCAAATAAGATTTTTCACTTTTTAAGATTTTTTAAGAAAAAAACTCTGTCTGGGTGTATTATGTATACATGAGATATTGTATAAAGAGACTTGCAGTTTATCTAAAATAGATAAATATTACACTATACTTACATAGACTTGGGTCAAACGTTTATCAATTTTTGGTGGTGTGTCACCTCTATTGACATTTGATAGAACGCTGGATGTCTTCGCTCGGCTGTGTGGTGTTGTTGACCTGAGCCCTGTAGCTGAGCCCTGGAACCCAATCTCATCTGTGGGCTCAATGGGGCCAGCCCGGGTTTCTTCAAGTTTGACATCACTGATACTTGTGAAAATTGATCTAAAAGAAAATTAGATAAATAAAATATCTAAAGATTAAATTACATCATAAAAAACATACTTTGAAAAAAAATACCAGACTGACATGAAAAAAGCTCATGAATTCTCCATTACCAAATTTTAAATTAATACAACAAATTTTCTTATCATTATACAAATATCTTAATACAAATGTTCTTATCAATGATTTCAAAAAAAAAACTGGAGGGACTTGTCCTATACTAGTTTATAATTTGTTCCAAAAAATGTATTACTGGTTGTTCTTCCATTCCTTAATAGTCTTAAGATATGACTAGTAAAATTCAGGGTGTGCAAACAAACTGGCTGCGCAGACAGTGTTAATGATTTCCTTTCATTGTATGGGGCTCATCTGAAAACACAACTTACTTTAAATGAGGTTTCACAGACTCTAGATCTGTTGGTCTACTGAGTATAGCTAATAATATAGGGTCTGACACGAAATAGAAGCGAGGGAATACTCTTCTTTTGTTGTCGAGGTAACCGACCAATGATTTGAAGCAAATCTCTAGTTCTTCATACACATGACGTAACAATACAGCCTTGGGCACCTCACCGCCATAGCAACACTGGAAAATAAAAAGATACATTTAACTAAACAATGCTATAGTTTCAGACAGATGGCCATTTTTAGCAGGTCATTTTGTTCTAAATAATTAATTACAGTTTTAAAAAAATGGCTTTTATTCACAGAGTGGCTTTTATTCAGAGGTGCCCGCTAGCACAGGTTTGACTGCAATTCAGCATTTTCCTATTTTCTAATGGAAACCATCAGATTGGTAAAGAAGGAAGGCAGATGCTGAATCTGAGAAAAAAAATACTATCGTTAATTTGTTGAAATCAGAGAAGACTATTGAAATTTTATTATTTGAGAGATCATGCAATAATTTACCTGCAGTACATTTCTGGTATCAAAAGCTCTTTTCATCATTTTAGTCCAACTTTTATCAATTCTAGCAAACCTCTTAGCTTCTTGAGGCAATTCCTGAAAGTAAAAAACAAATTTTGTAGAAAAAAGCACCATTTTAACAATAAATAAGATCCAAGGTATAAGTTTGAACACAAAATTATTCAAAAGTAAGCAAACTTTCTGCTGCAGAGGCCAAGAAGACATACTGTGGAATCATTAATTTTCGTTGGGGATTTAATTTCGTTGATTTCGTGGGTCGGCTCATCCACGAAATCAAATCCCCACGAATTTAAATGCAGAGATAAGGCATTTCTTTTCAAAAATCAAAATCCACAAATTCATGTCCCCACGAAATAGCCATTTTAGTAAAAACCACGAAAATTGAACCCAACGAAAATTAATGATTCCACAGTATCTGTATCATGGATTCATTTCGTGACCTGAGTGAGAAAGATATATCTCAATAACATTTTGTCAACTGTCAGTCCTGTATTACAGAAATCCAATATACATAAACTGTTTGACAACTAACAAAAATGTGTGAACTCAAACAGAAAAAAGTTACACATAAGCATATCTTTAGAGTAACTTTTTTTGTAACTAGTTATTTAGTTGCAAACTATGTTGGACTTAGATATTTTATGGTGTGACTAAAGTGTAACATACCCTTGCTGCCACTTGGTTACTAAACACAGCTTCCAGATATTGCCAGAGATCTTGTACTTCCAGCCAAAGTTCCAACACCTCAGCCACTTCTTTCAATTTCTCAGCCCAGGAAGCAGCTTCATCTCTCAATGGACCAATATATCTAAAGAAATTTATTCACAGTTTTAAATACAATTTTTTAGGACAAAAATATTACTAGATGAATTCTTGCATGCTTATGATATAATTTCATCATTCTGATATTTCCACGGTATGATTTGAATTTATAAGAGATTTCTGATCAATCACAAAGATCTCAAAAGTGTTAGAAATTTCAACTAATCAATGATACCAGTCTAAAATATCAACAATGGTTGTCTACAAACTTCATTTTAACTTCCTTTTAAGGCTGGTTAGGAAACAATTTAATATGTAAAACTTTTAGTAGTAACCAGTTCATATTGAATGGATGTTCTGAATCAGTACAAATTTGGTTGGGTAAGGAGCTCAGTCTAAAAATTGACCCATAATGTAATTTATTCTTAGACTGGTTAAAAATATTGTGTGAACTTTAGATGATTAATTCAAATAGAGTGATTTTTATAGACCAGTCTAAATTGAATAAATTTGAAGACCAGTCAGAAAAATTGAACAAAGTCATTGTCAGGCCCATACCTTGATGTTAACATAGTAGCTAGCAAAGCCTGGGCATCCTCAAGCTGTTCCAGGAGTCTTTCTGTGAACACCTTGTCCAAGTAGATTGGACCACGACGTTTGTATGGTTCAAAAGCAAGAACTTGTTCTGTCCATTCTTCCTCAGTCATTCTCATCTTTATCTCAAGTTCCAATTCTCTACTTGCACCAAGACAAATCTCTTCAATGGCTGTTTTGTGTCTGAAAAATTATTTCATTTTGAATTAATTTTTCTATCATCAAATTCTACTACTAATGTCCATAAGCAACAATTTCACAGGCCAATGTCACAGGAAAATATTAAACATGGTCACACCAACAATCAATCAAGGTCGTATGGTGACTTAAAATTTACCAGCATTTAATGCCTGGGATGAACCATCAACCTTATGTAAGCCAGCAGGACAGCTTCGCCACATGTGAAACTTTGTCCCAGACGGGATTTAAACTTACAACAGTGAAGTAAGTGAGTATCAGGCAGAGACCATAATCTATCTACCACAGAGCCCCCCTGAACATTATTTAAAACAAAAAAGAATTTGATATACATAATGAAGGGACTAATTACAAGACTAATTCAGGAATCTGAATTTGACGGAGCATCCGTTCAGCAAGTACTGGGATATATCTTAAAATATTGTTTCCTCTCCTTGACAACCTTCCAAAATTTACTACATAGAAACATGAGTCAAATTTTCAATACCAGACATTTTTTGGGGGGGGGGGGGGGGGGAGGGTGAAACTTAATTTGCAGTTCCATTTATTTTTTCTAAAATGAACAAAGATACATGTAACATGTTAATAATAAATACATACACTGAGACAAGACTTACTTGATGAGTCCAATATCGAGTAGATGAGACAGTCGGAACACATTAGCCTCGAGTTGGAACGAACTTCCTGTCACCTGCATGACTTGTAACCAATGACGATTGCGGATTTCCTGTAACAAAAATATTCAGATTGTAAAAATATGTAAAAAAGTATCTTTTTGAACAAAAGAGCTGAAATTTATTATCATAATTAAAGCATACAATTCTTAATAAAGATGCAATATATGAATTCCTATGAACTGTAATTATCTTTCAACATTATTTAAAGACAAAAAAAGGAAAAAAGAAAATTAAACTGATTTTCTGAAAAAAAATCAAACAGTAAAATGATCAATGCAATCAATGTTTTTTTGGTTACTTATAATTCCTTTAAAAAAAAAAATTCTAAAACTTAATCATATAGGTCTTACAGAGAGTATGCATGACTTCTAAAATGTATAATTTAAGTATCTATTCCTACTAATTAGTCACAGACATTTCAAACACACCAGGCATGCATTTATCATATTAATTTAATGTTCACTTGATGTAACTTAAGTATTAGTAATACACACAGTTACAACAATGAAACATAAAATTCATGATATGTAAAGCTGATTGAAAGACATTGAAAGCTGACAAGTATCGAAAGGAGAATGCGAAAAAGGTACAAATTTAAAGCATATATTAAGGAGAAAAAGACAGATACATCTTTTTCGCAATATTAAGGAGAAAATGACAGATACATCTTTTTCGCATTCACCGCCAAATCAACATATTGTTCCATTTAATGCAACATGACTGTAACTCTCCACAATACAAAGAAGATACAATCTTGTAGCAATAAAAGATGAAATAAAAGAATTAAAGATTTTTGCACTTTTTGTTTTGTTTATGATACATACAACAGACACTAAGATGGACAGGTGGAAACAAACATTACACTAAACATACATTTGAAGATTAAGAAACCAAACATTCTACACAAGTAAGTTTAAAAAACACTATTACTATACATGAAATATCAAAACATAAACTGAATAGACATTTCTAAAATAGAGACCAACTTAAAATTATTACAAAAAAATCACATGTCAATCTTAAATTGAAACATACCAAGTCAGGGTGCAAAACCATTACACAGTTTCAACATTTGTAAGACAGTTACAATACTTATGCACCAAATATTGAAATTATACCAAAAAAAAAAAATCACATGACGTTAAATGAAACAACATAAGAAAAAAAATCAGACTGTATCACATAATTTCACACTAAACAACACCCTTTACTCACTGGAATCTCGAACCTTTGACTACCCTGTATGTACACATAGGTAAATAATAATGAAGTTTTATGATTAATGGGGTATGACAATTTAATACAAAAGCTAAATGTGTCCAGAGGACACAAATGCCCCCACTGAGAGCTATGTCAAAAAGGGGCCATAATGCCTGTGAAAATGGATTTCAACGGAGATCAGACTTGACCTGCATTATATTATTATACACCTTCATGTAAAATATGAAACCAATCCATGAAATATTTCTTGAGTTAACGCTTAGAAAACAAAATTCAGACGGACGGAATGACAGACTAGGATATTACTTCATGACCTTTCACCATTTTGAATGGCGGGGGCATAAAAATATTTTATACCTCTGTACAGAAAATATCACTTTTTCTCCCTAAATAGTACAAGGAATGCTGGGTTTGAGGCACACATTGTGCTAATTTGTTAATCTACTTACATGTATACTACATACTTTTAACCCCCATACCAGATAGAATTCCTTACAAGAATTGCTATTACAAGGAATGCCAGGTTTTGAGACCTTAAACCCAGCATTTCTTATACTGCTTTCCTCAGCAATTTCATAATATATTAGAAGACCATTATAATAATTGTCTGTAATTGAGATACTGTAACACTTGTTTGACACAAACATCGCATTACAAAATATTAATATTTGTTATACATGGAAGTCCCCAATAGACAGAAATTTCACATATAATGCTGTAAAGAAAGAACATGCATTTGTTTTATAGTAGAATTTAACATCACAGAACATGTAAGACTTCAGTGCCTAGTCATCTACACTAAATAAGCAGTTGAAATTTAGAGTGCATGCATTATTATTGGATTAAATGTTACAGTTTCTTCAAGGAGAAGACCTAAAAGAGTCCATGCAAATTCTTTATTACTTTATTACTTATCTTAGTTCTACATTAATTATAATACAAATAATGTTACTCTTTAATAATACCATAACTGTTGCCATTAAAGCATAAAATTATGTTGCCATAACAGATGTTGCCATTAAAGTATATGTTGCCATAACTATTGCCACAATGTTGCCATTAAAGTATATGGTGTCATAACTATTGCCACAATGTTGCCATTAAAGTATATGTTGCCATAAATGTACCCATTAAAGTATATATTGCCATTTTGTTTTAATCTGATTCATCACAATATATTCTTATTCGAACTATAACACACTAAGTCATAAATCCAACATTCCATACGATATTGTTCATGCTGTCTTCTTATTTACACAATAATTACATGTAAAACATTAAATAATAATATCAAAGATGCCGGGGGCACAATAAAAAAGAGAAAATACCCATATAACTTAATAAGTAGACTGTTCATTAAAAACATAAATAATCATTACTAAGTTTTTAAAAGTACAGTACAGAATAATTTAATGTGATATTCAAAAACTTACAATTCATTTTGCGAAGGAATAAGATATAACATAAGAAACAAATTAATTTGCAATCATCTATTAGCCATAGCATGAATACACATAACAGGCAGAATTTCTGACATAATTGCCTGTTTTTGAAGGTGGACAGATACCTCAAAATTCATATTCATGGGGATTTGATTTTGTGGATGAGCAGTCTCATGAAATCCACAAAATTAAATCCCCAACAAACTGCTTTTTGTTGCGGATTTAATATTGTGAATTTCTAAAGTAATTTGAATTCAAACATGACATCAAATGAAAAGCCTAAATTTACTTTATTTCATATTTTTGTGCATGTTACTGTGTGCATTATATATATTATTTAATATATTGCTGCAAATTATTTCATATATTATAAGTATCATTTTGTACATTGTGAGTATTAATGAGTACATTAGACATTATTATTTCTTACATTAGACATTAATATTTTCGTATGTTATTATTTTCTGTTTCGTGCTGAGTTAAATTATTACACTCAGTGTGTTTTTTTCTACAAGTTTTACCCGAATAGCTGTTGTTTCTTCCCCTGCTCGAAGCTTGATTAGACAAAAATGCAATAAGTACAACATCACTATCAAACATATCTATGACTTTCACAATATGGTCGGTATATTTTATAATAACAGTCAAACCTGTGAACAAAGGTCCCCAAAAGTTAATAGGAAGAAAATAGGACTTATTCAACTGTCAGGGCCTCTATTTTTTATATTTTTAGTTCTATTTTCCAAATAATGTTGTATAGAGGATAAGGACTGACCTTTGAACACAGGGTGATTGTTATCCAAGTTGGTCCTAGAACCAGGTGTAACAGTGAGTACTACACTCTTACAATACCTGGAAATTAATACACTTACCTGAATTCATTTTGTTATAAATACTTTATAAAATGCACCTATGACAAGCCAATCACCATATACATAAAGTCATATTAAAATTTTTGGGTGCTAACTAAACTAACTATCATATACTATTAATTTCTTAATTATATATCATTCTCTCACACATAGCTTCGCAGTATCGATCTTGGAATCTAAATTAGACTGTTGGATTACATTTTTCCACATTTTATTTATTCAAGAAATGCAATAGTTGCTTGGCATTAAAAAATAGCCAGTTGCAAAAATGTTAACATAGAATTCTCAAATATTGTAAGATATTGTTATTAATTCGAGAAAATCTAGAAGTAAGAACAATTTCTTATTTCAATGAATAAAGAAGTAGATAATTATTTTGTTAAATTTGATTAGAATTAATTTCAGGAGAATAAGTTTCAGCAAACTGGTTAGCAGCAAAGATCAATTAAAGCTCTGGCCATTTGATTCGCCAAGAATGCAGACATGAAAAATTGCTTATTAAAGGAGTATTCAATAATATTTCTCGTAAAATTTTGCTGAATGGAGCGGAAACATTAGTCAAGTTCTATCAGTTCTCAAAGATTATGATGAAGATGTCAACAATGGTGAAAATGATGATTATCTAACAGCCCATGATTTAGCTAACCCAGCAGAACATCTTGAAGTATCAACTTTTGTATATGATCAGTAATATCAATACAAAGAGTCATGGACAGATTTGAATTAAATATATATATATAATTGAATAAGACTAACAACTGTTTGAACTAAAATAAATATGTAGATATTGAAAACAAACTCACACAATACAAATATATAATTCACTAAGATATATGATATCTGAATATAGATTTATCATTCATTCAACACACATATATATTAAGAGCTAAAAGTACACAGAGCATCATTATCAATAAAAGAATCAATCAATCAAAGAATCAATCAAAGAATCAATCAAAGAATCAATCAAAGAATCAAAGAATCAATCAATCAATCAAAGAATCAATCAATCAATCAAAGAATCAATTAAATAATCAATCAAAGAATCAATCAATCAATCAATCAATTGATCACAATCATTGATCAATCCATCAATCATTGATCAATTCATCAATCAATCAATGATCTGTCAATGAACAAATTTGATCAATTGAAACAACAGCCTGTGTACTTTACACAGCATGATAAGCCTATGCATTTGATTAAGATAGTTTCTGTTCTAAACATATGCATGATCATGAAAGATTTCAAGCCATACATTATTGCTAACATTGACTCATCACCATGGGAATAAGGACACAATAGGGAGAGAGGATATAGTCTATATTTTCTGTTTCGGTACTTACTATGGTAACAAATTTTCCTATACCACCCTGTTTTTCCACAAAAATATCAAAGTCAATTATGAACATACATGAAAAAATAAATGCAATATGCCCAGATTTAAAATAAATAGCAATATTTTTATTTTGAAAAGAAAAGCATTTGAATCATGTGTTTTAAACCCATTTTAGGAGATGATAGAAATATATCACTAATTCAACTAATTCAAAATGGAGGAAATTAATGCATTGGCATACAAGACATAAAAAAGAATAAGTATTTATAAATCAGAATTCTTCATGTAAATAACAAATTTTAATCATATATTTATTCAAAGGCCATTCTTAAAAATTGTTGGTTTGCCATTATGTAACCGACTCGTTCAAAAGTCTCCCTGCCAAAATTTATTTACTGATTTTGACAAAAAAATTTCATTCTCTATTTTAGTTTTTTGTTTTCCGTACAACCATTTAATGTTAGCAAAAATATACCTATCGACCTACCCACTGTCGAAAGTTTAGATTGAGTAACCACAAATCAACATTTTTTAAAGCATGACCTAAGTAAGATGAATTTTCAGGAACTTTACAAAACACGCAAATGTTTACAAATGAGTGAACATATACGGTAAATTTATACATAAATAAATATCAAGATTATTAAGGTTAAAATTTTATCTCTATAAGCCTTCATACCCAACACATGCGAATTAGACACAATTGATACATGTGTAAATGCAGACTAAGCATTCAGCTACATAACATTGTACATGTGCAACATATTGTTCAGGGAATCATTTCAGGGCTAAACCATGCTCTCCGCATGCATATATGTATGCTAGATATAATTTTGGTGAGCAAACAAATAACAAATGCTGAAATTTTGAAAGGACAAAATCGCTACCAACATATATATATTGAAGAAAGTTTTGAGATCTGAAAGTCTTTGGCCAACATTTTCATATCTTTATGATGATAACTTTATTTGACACTCATCCTAATCAAGAGACAAATAAACTGCAAGGAATCAAACTTATAAGTTAATTACAGTGTCTTCTTTGTGTTTTTTCACTGGAATTTAATATTGTACCAACAGCCAGGGCCATTTAGCAAGGGGAAGACAAGGATACATCCTGACCCAATAATAGCCACTGAGCTTCCAAACTCACAGCAGTGAAGGGCTAGTGATTACTAGTTAGAGACCATAACCACTTGATGCAAACCCCTGTCTTCTGTGTTCTATAAACACCATTAATGACCTGCACCCTGCAATTATGCAACCCCTTTATCCACTTTCTTAACCCCTGCCCTAGCTTGCATATTTTATGAAAAAAAATACAACATAATTTTAAAAACTAATAGAGTACTAATATGTACTAATATCCATGTTTTTAAAATCTATTATTGAAGTCAACATGTAAAGTAAAAAGACCAGTCTGAGACATGCCTCTGATTGACAAAACTTTGACAGAAGACTAAAAAAGATCTTTCAGTGACATTGGTAATATTCAGAAACTGGACTCCAGGCTCTTGTCAGACACTTGAAACCAAACAACTGACCATTTTGAAAACTTTAACAATAAGTATATGGACATTTCAGATCCCAATTTCTTCAAGCATGATTTAAGGAAAAATTGGGAAAAGCCATTAACCTGATTTAGCTGAAACAAGTTTATAGAAACAAATTAAAACAAAGTTAAGTTTTAATGATTCAAAATACAGTTTTAGATTGTAATGTTACGTATTTATGGTTTCTAGTACAAATAAAATCTTTTCCTTCAGTGCAGAAATGTTGCATCTTTCTTTCTCATTATAAATAGAAAAAATGCAACTTTACTGCATTGTTGACAAGACCTGATATAAAAAACATACTGACAATATGAATAAACATACTTTTTCAATGATTTTCTATTGTATAACTTCAAGTTTTGAAAAAATATTCAACCCAAATATTTTTGGATATTTTTTATAATAAATCTTAATATCTTAAAGTTAAAGTAAGGTTCATAAATAATCAATCCTTCTTTATATGTGATTTTGTTCTTCTAAGTTTTAATTATAATTTAAGATCATATGAATTCATAGAAAACAGAAAGATAAGATTTATTGTGTGAAGTAAGTTTAGGTACATTGTCACACAGTGATTGTGATAAAATTCTTATGGAAATTCTTTGGCACCAAAAGGTCTGTGAAAATAGTTACAGTATGCAGGTACATTAAATCATTAAAACATGAGATTTACTTATGTGCTCAAGAGATCAAAATCTCACATCATTTTTGTTAAACTGATACTTTCTTTATTACACAATTATCAAAGATATATTTTTTTATAGAATCATTTTTCTAACTCATTTACATTAATCTAACCTGAAATAACAAATGAACACTAGAATGCAGAAAATGAAATTTGAGTTTTAGTCATCAAAACTCAAGACAAAAGAAGTTAATTAGCTATAACACTTTAAAGGGTAAAATAAATTGTTTCTGGTTACCTGACCTACCCTAATTGTTCACTGTGACCTTAGACTTTTTATCAGGCCAGATGTTTTATTTAATTATTGATATATTGCATTAATGCATTTTTTAATGTTGTATGCTTGTTTAATTGTTGAGATAATTAAGTATGTACATTTATGTTTAATCCCTGAATGAACTGAACTGAACTATTCTCACTGACCATTTTCTAAGTCCACAACAAAACTGAGTCTAACAATCCACTCTTATCAACCAATACATAGCATATATAGTGAAAATTTACTTCTTGTGTCTGCTGAAAACTATCAAGCTATTTATAGAGGGCTATTAAATATTGATATATACATGATTTATATACTTAACAACTTTGAAAATGCAAGACTGATATTGTATGAGCTTTTAATTTGATTTCATAAAAAAAGGACACAATCAAATAACTGTTTGATCAATTCCAATCAATTCATTAAATCAAATCAATCACATTCAGTTAAATGTTCACATTTCATACAATTTTGAACAGGAATGTGTAGAATATAAATTGTGTCTTCAAGTCTGGCACAAAAATGCAACATATTAAAAAACTTGCATTTTTAAAGCTGTGAAGTAAAGAAGCATGTTGATATATAAAATTGGCCAAACACACTATAAGAGTGATCAAAAGATTGTGGATAAAAATCAAACAATGAATAGGAAGAAATCAACACTTCAAAGAAAAAAAAACTGAAATCATAGACTGGTACCCTACCTTGGCAGCCAGACTGTTCAGCAATGGGAACACTTCTAAGTAGGTCTGAAGTTTTGACTTTAAGTCGTTGTAGGCGTCCCAATCTTTCAGTTTACTTGGTAAGGCCAAACACTCATCCCAATAGCTCTCAACCTGTGGTTAATAAAATCACATTATCATACAATAACTGACTTATAAAATTGTAAAATTTCTGATTACAAGTTTTATAAACACAAACCTTTTTATAAGGACCACATCTGAGTCAAAAAGTCTTTAAATAGTGCTGGTCTTTATTCAGAGGTTAAAATAGTGGTAATTTGTTTCATCAGAAATAGATCAACAGGTCTTAGCATACAGGTGGTCCTTAGGCACACTATCAAAGTCTTAAGAACAAGAATGAATTCTCAATCATTAGAGATGTTGCTAATTAGTCAATGAATGATTTATTCTGAATAAAACAAACCTCTTTGTAAGAAGCTTCCAAATCAACCTCAGCCCATAATGTCTCCCTGAATCTTGTATCAAATCTGATAAACTTCTGGAACAACCCATACAGCTGACTGAGTAAGTCAAGTTCCTGAAAATAAGGAAATAATATGTATGCCTTTACTATAGGGGAGAATCAATAATAGAATATTCAATCAATAAATCAATAATAAAATTAAAATTTGTAATTGTTATAAGACCATTCATTTTTACTAAAGTTACAATGACCTTGTCATGCAATGACCTTGACCTTAGAGGTACAGGCCTGACTGACCTTAATTTTTTTTTCATTACCTGCATTATTTTGGCATGCAAAAAGCAAAATTCACAGTTTTTTCAAAGTCGCAGTCATATTTGAAGGGCTAGTCAAAACTTAAATATTTATCAAATAAAAGAATGGAACAAAATCTTGTTCGACCTTTTTGAAATATTTCTTACCTCTCCAGTTTTGTCCAATTCACTGAATGGTTTACACAGAATTCCAAATAATTTAGACACAGAATCTAATGTCTTTCTCTTAGAGTCATATAATAAATATCTCTGTTGAAAGTCTTGAAGTCTTGATACAGCTTCAGCTGGTGGAATGCCAGGCACAGCAGGTCCTTGAGCGTCAAATGCGTTCCTGAACTGTATAACTTCAACAACAAATGTCTGGAAAGAGTACATTAGAATGTAGATACTGTTTTTAATAGATACTTACTATTAACAATTTTAGAACTTTTTCTGAATGGAAGATGATTCAGAATGGTAAGAATGCCTGGGGAAAGTTTACATTGCTGTTTAAATAAGCATCATACAATATCTCATTGGAAAATACTAATACATGTACCATGTAATGCCATGATATTTCCCCACATTAAATTTACTGTTGTACTTCTACAACAAATTTTGACAATGGGAAAATGTAAATATTAATAGAAAAATGCTTTATACAGAAAATAGTTGCCGATTATTAACACAAAAATTTGCATAAAATTGTTTTGAGCATCTCTATCAAAACTGAATTGCTATTTTTTGTATCACGCTATTGATAAGGAGCTGCTTTTGATATATCAATGAAGATCGATGGCAGTTAAAATATATCAGACACTGAACAATAACACAAACCTTGACTTGTTTATCCAATTCTTGTTCAAAGGCACCACGACGTTCTTTGAGGAGAACTTCTCTGACTTGTTCAGCAAGTTCCATTAATTCAGTCCAGCTTTCTCTCATGGAATCTACCTCTTCTACTTCCTGTCTTGGTAGACGAAGTTCAAACTCTCGAAGTTTTGCATACATGGTTTCTATAATAAGAAAATAAGGACACGTATTTAATGTTTTGTAGCCTTAACTAAGTCTTCGATCAAATAGAATAAAGTACTTTAACCATGACTTAATTATCATACAAAAAATTTGGACAGTTTTGTTTAAAGAGCCAAATTGTACAGAACATATTCTTCCGTTCACATAAATGGCAAAAACTGTAATAAGTAACAAATTATGTATTGAAAATCAAGTCTCAGTTGGGATTTTTTATAGAGAATCAAAGAATTTTGTTCAAACAGACAAATTATATCAACAATTAATATATTAATAGACATACAACATTATAATGATTCACTTTTAACAAGATGTTATCAAACACAACGTACCAATAGGTAGATATATTCCATCAATCTTATTCTCCATATCTCGTAATTCTTCTAGAAGATGTAAAGCACTGTTGAGTTGATCTAAAGTTTGTATATTTAATTCTAATCTGTTTCTTACATTTGATCTATATAATACTGCTTGATCAAGCTTTTTCTGTAAATAAAAAAGTTATTGAATACTTCAGAAATCAAATTTAATCACTAATTTTGACTTCATGTATCATAAGTAAAAGTTTTTAAACATATCTATCTCATCTACAAATCAGATGTTCAAAAAGTATTTGCCGTAAAGTTCTGACCATACATAAGGCGCAAAAAGTTGCTTGTTTCTAGTTATATGCTCATTAAAAATAGGGAAGGCAATTTTATTTATCATATTTGAAAGCATGTGGAAAGGTGAAAAAGGTGAGACAATGGATTTAAGGTTGCTAAGGACTAATAAAACGTCTAGAATGGCAGGGAAGAAATGGGGTATGGTGAGTAACCTGAAACAAACATTTACTTATCAATTATATGTTTTTTGTTACAAACCTTGGCCTCCTCATGTAGCACAGAGGCAAACTGTGTTTTCCATGCCATAGAGAAACCATGTAAAGCATCTTTGATGGGGTCTGTCTGCAGACAAATAGGGCCAACTGGCAGGGATCTGGGTATGCCTAGAACCTTTTTCTCTATATACAAATACCTACAGTAAAAATACACTATTGTAACAACATCTTGGTGATAAAATCCCTTATCTGAATGAAAGATAAGTAAATGGATATTATCTCTACAAGTGGAAATTTTAAAAACTTTTATTGGAAAAAAGGCATTCTTTGCATAAGTTAGATGTTAAACAACTAAAGATCAATCAGTTTCACAAACTCTTTGGTCGAGTGGTTATGGCTTGTGACCAAATTTTGCATGTGAGGAAGCTCAGTCCAGCTATCTTACAGAAAATTGGTCGTTCTGCCTAGATGTTGGTGCAATGTTGAACCTTTTAGAAAATAAGGTAAGTTGAAATATACTCTCAAGATTCACACAAATCGTCTTGTCTATATGAAGGAAAGCCATAAAATTATGACTAGGAGATCTAAAAGATATTGTTTTACCTTTCTACTTCACGTTTGATGGCAAACATGCCAGGATCATTGTGAAGGAATTCCTTAAAGTTTCCATGCATGTCATCCTTCCACAGGAAGTTGTAGTACGAGAAATGGAACAAGTGTTTGTTGACGACTGAATCCAGATCTACAAAAAGAGAATGACAAAAAATGACTTTATTATATACCATGAAAAATTACATTTTTTGGTCTTATGAAAAAAGTAAAACTTTATTTGAAAATAAAAATCAACAGAATTAAGAACAAATGAAAAATTATCAAAAAAAAGTCCAAATATGGCAAAATAAAGGAGAAAACAAGGACTCTGATAGGACACACTTAAAACTACTTATTGCTGATAGGTAAATGTTAAAATTGATGAAGTGTTTGGGTAAATGCGCTAAACAAAGTCGTTACCATGTTTACCATTTATTGTTTAATTATATGTTTCAAATGAGACTGAAATCATACAAGTATTAGAAAAGTGATGAAAAAAGAGCATAAATGTTACCTTGTACAACATTAGCTAGTTGTGACATCATTTCCATTACATTATCATCATCACTGATAAGATTATAAAAACTTTCTTCACCTTTGTCAGACACCCACACAATATCTATAATTATATAAAATATTAACATAGTAAATAATTCTTTTACTATTTTCATATTTAAATTTTTTTTTATATTCACATATTAAAAGTTTCACCCATATTTAATCATAATATTGATAAGATTACTGAAACATAACATTTTTTTTCTGGAATGTAAACATAAACATATATTGAAATATTAAGGGTTATAACTTTAACAATTATATCAGCTATAAGCCATAATCAGACCTATCCGAGATACTATGATAAAACTCATGGTGAAAAGTGTTTTTTTTCTATAATGCATTAATAAGAGTTTTAAACAAACCAATTGAGAATAGAAGTTCAAAATGTACAACAAATAATCAGTTTTACTCTTAATTTGATCTGTTAGATTACTAGTTAAGCTTAGTTGACACTGAAGCTCATTGTGATATCAAAACACATTAATGTACATTGCACAGAAGCATACATACTTCTATTAGCTTCAATGACACCTCTAGCAACATCAGCCACTGCTGTCTGAGCCACATCTATTGTTGGTTCTATGATAATACTTGGTATACTAAACTTCACCTCCACCTCAAATCTACAAAGCAGGAAATAATATAATCATCAAAAAATGTCATGAGAGTTGTTGTAAAATTTAAAATATCAAATCAAATGACAGTGAAGTTTTTCTAAATTATATTATACATTTTAGTTTTATATAATGTTTAATCTTAAAATGCTTTTCATTGCTACTATTTTACATCTTTTACAAGTATCCAGCAGTTAACTTCAATTAAGACCTAAATTATCAAAGAACTTAAAGGTACATACTGTAAGAATGTCACTTGATGAGATTTTTCAGTGGTCCATGTCATGTTTGATAATTGTGATAGACTAGAAAGTGGCCGGGATGGAGCCGCTGACGGTGGTCTTCCCTCTCCTTCCGGCATCGGGGAAGGACCTCGGCTACCCCAAGCTATACGAGGGGATGGAGTACTTGCATCGCTGGATTGGTTAGACATGGCACTTATCACTCGTACTACTTCACCATCGCAGCCACAAGATTCTGCTAACAAAGCCAAGGAACGGGATGTTGCAGACAGTACAGCTTCATATGCATAATCTCTGAAGTATGCTGAAAAATTGAAACAAACAATGTGTTCACTTCATACATCAACACTTCAATAGAATAAATCTCAGTTAAAGACTTTATTCACACAAATAAACCCAGTGCCCATTTCATTGTCATATCTTAGCTAAAATGGTAGATTTATAAAACTTAAAAATCTTGCTAACCATGTTTGTTAGACATAAGTTTTTAATCCTTCAAATTGTTTTGGGGATCTTTGTCATCTGTAAAATGTTGAAGATGAATACCATTAGTAAGACAGTTGAATTCAAAAACAGCTATCTTAGCTAAGGTATGTCTACAAAATAGGCCTCATAAACTTATGCTTTTCTATCTTAGCAGGAGAAAATAATGATTAAACAATTACCAATGAGATCTAGAACAAGTTTTTCTTCTTGTTGTGCCTTTTGTCTTTCTTTCTCAATTTCTTCAGGATCAACAATCACTGAGACCCTCTTGCCCTTACCATGGGGATCAGGCTGAAATGGAAGCCATCATAATGTATTCTAACTAAACACTCAACCTTATACATTACTGTCAATTTACAAGAAATGAATTACTAATAAAAAACTTAACTCATTTATTTGAAACATGATCTAGCCATTCTAACAGTAGAGCGATACTTAAAAATGCTGTGCGAATAATTCCTGTAATCAGCAAACATAATATTAAGTTCATGTTTAACAATGAAAGTTCACATATTAAATGTCACTATGAAGTGGCATAACTGTACATAAAAGTGCAAACATCAAGACACTCAAAAGGTAAATGTTTAAGAAGTGTTGTTGAATTAAACTGCAAAGATCTGCTGACTTTGGCCATAGCTAAGCAGAAAAAGATAGAAATGCATATGTGTGTAATATATTGTATTTAAAGAGAACAAAATTAAAAAAATAAGCTATAAAAGCTGAAGGCATGAAGTATATGTTTTTTTGTGTCATAAAACACATGAAATATAACCAGACATGATTTTCAAGATTGAACAAAAACTGGAAATATTGAGAAATAAAAAGCCTTGTCAAATTGGTACTCCAAGCTAGTTATAGTTGCTCACTGGACAGTAGGGATACCATTAGTCAATAAACTTTTGAGTAACATTGATAAATTAATAGTATTAAGTCCAAAAACAATTGGAACAGACCTGAAAAAATCTGGATGTCAACAAACTTCGAAAAAATGAAATCGTAAAAAAATCAGAAAACAATCTCTGGAAAGTGAAATTCTGTTTTAAAATGAATAAATCATGCCTGCATATAATCATAATGTTATATACATCAAGAATATGATACAAAGAGAAACAATATAAATAAGCAACATATAAAAATAAGGCCAAACAAATTATTGTTTGCTTGCAGTACTTTGATACACAACTGATATAAGGGGACATGCCATTGGTTTATTCTAATGCCTTTGCACTAAACACTGAAAGTAATACTGCAGAGTTTGAACTAATTTTGTTGGAAGCACTAGTGGGCTGTTGAAAATAAGCAATTACCCACTTGCACTAATACAAAATTTTGTGAAAATCCATATTAGACCAATAGAAAAATACGAGCCCTAGGATTTAGGCTAGTGGTTTAGTGTGAAGATTGATACTGTACAAAACTTATTCAAAATCAAAACAATATTGTTACAGCAACATAGGAGATAAAACAGTTTTTTTTTAAAATGAGGCTTAACATATTGGAAATGGTGAATTTGACATCAAACAGATGGAAAATTGGTAACATTCCATAATGCTACGATAAAACAGTTTCCATACAGTACAGAGAGACTTTGAATCAAGAGTACTTATTGCCACACACAAGAAATTGCAACATCACTTTTTTCCAAGTGCAACATGATCAAAGTAGAAAAAAATTTAGTTCACAGACAAGACAAGAGTTTCGTTTATTTTGTAGAATATTTGGTGCCAATGAGAAAAAACAAGAATAATGTCTGTTGTGTTTACCAGTACACTAATGTTTTCATTAGACCATTCCCGCTGCTGAAAGTTAGAATTTTATAATATTGACAAAATGTTAAGATATTTCGCAGAGAAGAAAATTAATTCTCAAGCAAGCATTTTAGAGTTCTCCAGTCTTTAACAGACTGAAGATGTTGACCATTATTATATATATAGTTGCATGCTAACCTACTTCCAACATAGGAAAAGTGCAAGTTATAAATTAATAAAATATAAAAAATATACAAATTATACGAAGGACTCCCCTTAAAAGATAATTTTTTTAAATTTTAAAATGTCACACAACAAATACTTACAAAAAAGACCCCAAAAATATTTAAATAAATTTTGTCAAATTTTCACAAACAAGTTGCAGAGATGAATGCAAAAATACTTTAAGCATAATTTGAAAAAAAGCACAGACATTTTTGCCTCCATCTCTGAAAATGAACAACTGTTAAACTGCAATAGAAACATGTTAAAACATATTGCTAGAAACATAGTTATTTAATAACAACAACTAAACACAGTGACTAACAAAGGAGTTACTAGTTTACATGTCGAGGGCTCAGCGCAACACTGTTGTAACTTGTTCTTATTTCAATATGAGTTATGACACTGTTGCGCTCAACCCTCGATGTGTAACAAGAATGGTGAAGAGGCTTCACTAGGGTTTTTGGTTATGACAACATCGTGAAAGGTTTGCAGAACAAAATAAATAAACTGATGATATGTTAGAATATGAGGGAGTGATAATATTAGAAATAAATTGCAGGCAGGGCAGCAATCAGCTTCGCTAACCGTGATGCATTTTTTCACACTCTCCATTGAGCCGACTTTCTTCTTGGCCACAAAAGCTGTTGCTGACAGATTGGACATTGACATACCAACAAAGGAATAAGCCTAGAAGAATTCAAATTAATTTTAATAAAACTGTCACAACTTCTCATAATTATGACACCTATATATATATGGAAAAAATCCATCATTTCTAATGTCAAAGCTTAAGTCTAATGAATTAAAAAAATTATGTCACAACTTCTTACAATTATAAGACACCTATCTCTATGGAAAAACAATCCTTTGTCATGACTATATGTAGTCTTTAAAATTTAAGTCACATAGTCTACTTTGCATATGTCTGAAATCAAGATTCAATGACAGTGACCAATCATGAACGTCTGATATTTGAAATCATCCAATCATAGACCAATTGGGATGATGATGATATTCATTTGATCTCAGATTGTGAACTTCCATTGGATAAGTCAAGCAATTTCTAAAGTACTGTACATAAATTCAGGCATCTTAGTGTTAACATAACATTCTAAGCCAATCAACTAAAACATATGTATCTAGCAATCTAATGCACTATTCAAAAAAAAAAAATCCAACTGGATTAATAATCAATATCAGACATTGATCAAATCAACCAAATTTACAGTTAAATGTTCAGAAGTCATCAGAAGGAGAGACAAAATATACATTTTATGATCATGTAGCCTACATCAGAACATTTTCTTTTACTCCAGTATATAAAAGGATAAGATTTAAAGAGAAGTCAAATATTTTCTCAATGTTGGTTTATTGTTAACTTGACATTTATTGATGTTTGACCTTATGATGAAACAAAGATTATACAAGTATGAAATTCCATTTGACTCACAGTTATTTGTTAAAAAGAAGACATAATTTGTCAAGTTTTAAAGCACTATACCTCAAACATTTGTCAATAAAACATAATTAAACAAATACACACCCCAGTCAAATTTACAATTAAAATAATAATCTATCTAGCCCTAACTTTACTGACCTGTGGTATACTAAAGTTCTAAAATAAGGATTAAGTTTTTAAAGGAGATTAAGCAAATTAGTTTTCTTAATGTTGAATCGTTTTTTAATGAAGCGCAAACCAGTAACAACTCCTGTTTCGGTCCTTTTGAGCTAAATACAACAATTCTACATCAATATGTCTTTATGATTCTTTTATATATATTATTTTACAGTAAAACCTTAATGATCTCATGCAATATTAATTTGAAATAGAAATGAGATATTGAAAAACTGTTTGGCAATTAACTACTTGTTATAATGTTTAAATTTAGTTGTCACCAAGTCAGGTTTTACCATAATCAAAATGATATATTTACAACAGGTCAATGGTTCAGCGCAACACTGTCGTAACTTGTTCTGATTTCAATATGAGTTACTACACTGTTGCGCTGAACCCTCGACTGGTGTAAAGAAAATCATCATTAAAGGATCTTATAGTCTAATGGTTGTTTTATTGGTTGATAGAACTAGTTATAAATAAAGTGCATGTATACCGCTCATATAATGACTGTCATACCTTTTTCACAGCTAGTATATTTGCGACAGTTTGCAGACCTTCCATTACTGTCTCGACATAGTCCTGTAACATATTTGACCTTTCACTCGCTGTTCGAAGCATCTCCTCACGGAAAAACTCAGGTGGCTGTATTGATAATAATATAATGTCATTGAAAGTAAAAGTAGAAGAAAAAAATCAAAAACATTGTAGTTCAGAAATATGTAATGATATATTGAAATGGTTGATTGGTCTCTGACTAGTAATCACTAGTTGTACAGTGTTTGCTGTGTGTTTGAATTCTATTGTGGACCAAATTTCATTGCAGGAAGCTATCCAGCTTGCTTACATAAGATAAGTGGTTCTACCTCAGGTGAAAGTCATTTAAATTGCAGAAAACTAAAAGTGCAGAATGAAACTTGATGTGAATTATTTATACCAATTTTGCTGAAAATCCAATTAAGCACTTTGAAAAGGTCATGTTCACGCAAACGTTGTTCATAATGTAAGCTGATGATATAATTTTAATTTTCTAATTCTCAAAATACTTTAAAACCTACCCAAGATTTGGAGAAGGCGAGTTCATGATCGAACAGGTAAAAGTTGGTGATGGTTTCAAGTGTTATAAACACTTTGTTTTCCATGACTTCTTCAACTTGTTTCTGCATGTTCTTCAGCCTAGTGGTCGCAGAATGAATTTGATGAAGGAAAGCATCTGAAAATTATTTTCAAAAGGATCTCACAATAAGCAAATTCTTTAAGCTTTTCAGAAGAAATTACTTGTAAATGACATAAAGGTAAATTTTGGCTGGTAGTAGTATTGACCAATACTTAAATCATTTTGAGCCATCAAATAAACTTGAACTAAATTGTGCTTTTCACATACATTTCTACTATCTAATAGAAAAGCTGTTTTTTTCCGACCTTATATGAAAACAAAAGTTACCGTAATAAAGAAATAAGACACTTTAAATGTATGCCACCTATTTGTAGAATGCATCAACACACACCAAGTGTACAATCCCATAAGTGGACTTAACAAACAATCAAGACATATGGTCTTACATGGAAAAAAATCTTGTTTGATCAAAAAATTTAGTAAGTCATAAAACTGACAGAAGCTCATCATCTAATAATAATAATAATAAATATCAAAAACAGCACTCAAAGAATAAAAATCCTGAACAAATGTCAGCCATAGAAATGGGGCCATAAAATGGAGCCATGAAAATGGGGCCATAAAGCAAGCACAATATAGTGAAAACATACATGTACCCATAATTAGAACATAGATAAGTGCGCTTACACAAGACAATAAAATCCATACAGCATTCAATTCACGCAACAACATTACATGTGATCAATTTAAATGACTGCCATCAAAACTAGTAACAAGTATCAAGAAAATAAATGCTTTTTTCTAATATAAAAAACATGTGATTTTTTTACAATATCAAAATATCTATTTAAATTTACCCTCCCAATGACTGAAAATATTTGAGAAAAAAATATATACAGTAAACAAATCATTTCTTAGGTCTTGTATTATTTTAAGTAAATAAGATAAAAAACAATAAATATTTCATTTTGACATACTTAAATACAAATAATGAAACTTAAACAAGTCTGAATTTTATTTAATAGTATTGCGTAACATGAGATCAACAAAAAATAGACAAAACTGACCCCTATTTTTGAGGGGTTTCACAAGGGTTCTGAAGAGACAACATAAAAGACTATTACTTAAACAGGGGGTATAAAGTGTTCCTTCAATCTGAAATAAAGTAACAGAATGAAAATGGCAACCAACAGTGAAAAAAGGGCTGGCCCCACAAAAGAATATATGATAAAAAATTCAGACATACCTATATTCATGCTGTTCCAAGCTAGAGTGTTCAGACCAGGCTGTAATTGTTGGTTAACATACTCTGTATGAGGGGTGAAGAGATTCCTTAAGGGGTCAGGGATAGATTTACACACATCTCTATAATCATTAAGGACCAGTTCAAGGTGACTCTTATAGTTCTTGAATCGTGATTCCTGAGCCATGATGGCAGCAGCAGACTCTGGTATCTGAATTCCTAAACGTGTCAACCATTTGGCCTCATGGATTAATTCTAACACTCTGAAAATGATAAAGAAAATATAAATATTTTCTGACATTTGATTTTAAGGATTAGTCGGAGAATTAATTTTTCATTCACAATTGGCTAAGATCTACAGTATGTACGCTTTCTTTAATCCTAAGTACGCTGGTTGCAGTATTACTTGATAAACAAGAAACTTGATTGGCTAATAAATGACAAATGAAAATTGAGTATTGGTTGTTAACAAAAAATGTTTGGTTTCTTGTGCAAATGATTTAATTGCTTATTAAGAAATTTCTAGTCCCAGACATGTGGGTTTGTACATGGACTGGTTGAGTAAAATGGAAGATGGGCAAACATGACTGTAACTTAATTCAGGAGGGTGTTGATACAGTCTTTAAAGTTTTGAATAACAACAAACCTTTCATCAGCATTGACAACAATTTCATTGGTAACAGGATGATGAACAAACAGAGTAGCACGTAAACCATTCCGTGCTTGGTCGATTCTAGCTTTCCATTGTGTGAACCAAAGACTTTCGAATGTAACCAATGCAGTGGCCAGTCTGTTGTAGATGCGAACAATACGACCAAAGTCTCCAAGTTGTGTGATAGCTTTATTGTCCCTGAATATCTTCATAGGGTCCTCAATACGCTTCAGTAACTGACGAGACCAGTGGATGGCACCAGCAACAGGAGGAGCATTACGTACCAACTGAGGATTCTCCTGTGAAATTTATTAAAAAATTGTTAACTAAGACTTCATAAGGCACTACATGCTCAAGCTAGATCAGTAGATATTATAACACTTAGGCAGTACCTTTATTCTCTAACTTATTTTTTTCTCAGTGAATTAAAGTCACATCATCAGCTAGGGTCAATTGGTGACATTTCCAGTTTTTCTAGAGGACGACTCCAGGCGTACACCTGATTATAACTGCAGACTTTACATATAAGCTATCAACTAAACATTGAAATCTAACCAGCAGCTGAACAAACTTGACAGATGGGCAAACAAAATAAAGGGAAACAAATATTCAATCAAACCTTAAAAGAGACATTAAAACTAACCTTATGCTGTTCATATATCTGGTGAACTTCCTCAAGATCTGCTTCATACCAGTTAAATATCTCCACAAACTTCTCAGCTAATGTAGCTCTTATACCAGGTCTATTCTGAACAGCTTGAAGCCTGTAAGTAAAAACACACAAATTAAAACAATGAGTCAATGCAACAAACTACCACTTAAGAAGTATGAACATTTTCTTTGCCCGAGTTTGTATGAAAAATCTACTGCTACACTATACTGAGTTGAATTTCTAAGCATGCTTGATATAAACTTGATTTTCAGAAAAACTCTAATGAAAGAATTAATTTTTTTTTTGCAATGCTTACAATCGATCTACGCAAAGATGTCAAGTTTTCCAAATTAATTTGGGATAGAATATGTATAGAATAGTCTACTTAGAGATGTGTGTTCAATGACTTCCTTCCAGTGCTACAAAATACAAGATATGTGTGAAACTCATCTCAATGTAACCTCAGGCTCCCTCTTACATGGGAGAAGTTAACGCATAGGTAACACAGGCATACCTTGTAATGATGTCGAGACCATGTTGAGTTTTCATCTTTCTACAGAAAATCACATGTAGATATGAGGACAGAAATCTCTCTACTTCTGATACAATCTTCTGGAAGTTACCAAAATGATCATCAAATCTGTCTTTATCCTGAAAAAAGAAAGAAAGAAACAATGTTTAGATGTTAAAAATATACAGTTAAACCTGTTGACAAAGAGAGTGGAAGAGATGGAGAGAGAGTCTATCATATCAATACAGGTGTGCTTTTAAAATGAAACATGGTCACATGTGGCTGTGTACATGTAACTATGATTTAAGAGCAAATGTGATCAGAGAGTGTATTAATTACTTAGACCAGTTTCAACCAAATATTAGTTATAAGCATTCCCTAAGACTTGAAGGGTATGGACTTAATTTACTTACCTTTGATTCAACGTCTAACATAGTTTTTGTTGTAACATTCACACTCAGTGATTGTGTCATGTTAGTCAGATGTTCAGCAATGATTGTAGATATAGCAGGTCCTTCATCTTCTTCATCTTCTGGATAATAATTTCCTAAAATAGCCAATAAATATTAGTTCTAGACTGTGTCAAGTTAATCAAAGATTTAGGTGTTTACTATTGAGGACGTCCAGTCTGGTACAGGAAATCTGAATAACACTCAAATGTTATAAAACAAACATCTAGTCAATACAACTTGATCTACAGCAGACTTAAAATTGACAAATGAAAGCTCCTTAAACTTAATCATAACTAGGTATTTAACTAGCAAAATAAGATTTGAACCCACGACATTTCAGTAATCTAGCGTGTTAGGACCGTTACCTTTAGACCAATGATCAACCCTAAAACAACTTGACGGATTGTAAGATATTTCACAGATATGATTTTAATGATTTATAACTACGTATAAGGAATCAATAAAATCTGTCAAGTTATCTGAAAAACCTGGTAAATAACAATTTTGATGGTCAAGAAGTTGGACTTCTACAAGAAATTCTGAAGGTATTTCTTTCTTGTGTAATAGAATTGACTCTTTTCCATTATTTACAACAAATCTTAGAAATTTCATTATCTACTTTATATCCTTGAAAATCAACTTACTAAGGGTGGCTAGTTCATCTTCAGTAAGACCTTGATTATTCTCAGCCACATTATTAATTTCATCTCCATGTTCAACAACTGGATCCAGTTTCTTATCATCTTTACCATCATCAGCTTCCTCTTCTTCGAGGACTTCCTCATCTTCTGTGATCACTCTAAGACTACGATCTGGTGAGGACATCTTCACTGTTACCTGAGCAAGGTCGGGATCCTCTTCTTCAAACTCAACTGAAACAATAAGCAAACTTTTATATTTATCTAATCCAGAAAACTAAAACCGCTGAGGTGAGAGAAAATCACAGTGACCCCCTAATTTTCCAATTAAAAGAGACAAACTTTTAACCTACTCTTTGGCAAAGGTTTGGCATCATCAGATTTCTTATACTTTCTCCATTCTTCTACTTCAGAACCATCATCAATGACAAGGTCTTCCTTCCTGGGCTTTGGAATTCCACGAGTGGACTTTACCATTCTGTGCAAATAATTTATATAATAAAAATGATTGATCTTGACAATTTTTTTATCAACTTAATTTAGTCTTCACAACAATGAATAGTCAATATAGCTCATTATTCTTAAAATGATGCTTATTAAGGCTTTAAGACTACCAATTTTTAACTACCAAATATTTAACCTTTGATCTCTAAAAGATGCCTTTACCATATAAAACAAATTGTTTGACAAAAGTTATCTTTCAATCTCTACATAAGGTAAAAGAACTATAAACAGGTCACAGTAAAGTGTCTGCAACTATTTACGACTGTATGATACAATGATACAGATCACTACATGTCTGTTACTTACCTGGTGTATTGAGCCAATGTATTGATGACATCAATCAAATGTCTGATTCTGTTACAGAATAGGTCAAAATGTGACATGATTGCTTCTTCATCAGTCATTGGTACACCGTGACCTTGGACATCAGCCAATAATGAAGACACACCCTTTTTGGGGGAGGAGCCTGTTACTCGGGACGTCCCACTCAATACACCACGGTTGGACCTGCAAACATTACAAAATCATAATATGAAGTAATTATCATTTGATTTTTTCCATAATTATTCACGAATACAACTAACTCTTCCATTTTAAAATCAACCTTAAATACCAGCCAGCTGATTACTGAATAAATAAAGAATCAAAGACACCAGTCTAAGAATTGAAACAAGGTGAAAATCTCAACATCAAAACACATCGCATTATCTTTATAACAGAAAATAATTAATAGTTCATTAAATTAATGAGCAATTTCTTGGTCCTAAGTATGGAAAATAGCTTAAATCAAAAGAAAAAGATTTATAATTGTATGATAAACATAGAAACAACAAAAACATCTAATGTGATAAAAAAAAAAAAAACAACAATCAAACAAACATGTATTAAAATTGTTGTCATGCAAAGCATCACAGGTGGAAAATAATGATGCAAAGTTTATATTTCAAATGCATTCGTTTCGAATCACAAATTTTCATAAATATCATGCAAATTTTGAAATAAACACAAACATAAATGAACAAAAAACACAATCACTTCAACCGGTTTTGAAAAAAATAAATTCATTAGAATCTACCCAAATCCAATATTGCTGGATTTAGTCTTTACTAACAGTCGCCTGAAATGTCAATAATATCTCAACATTTCTGAAGAATTAATTAAAACTACTAGTCACATTAATTATCACAAAACTGACATAAAATTTAGGGTTGTTTTTTATTTTTTACTTTCTGTTGTAGATTGAGCCCTCAAGTTTCAAGTCTATATGTGCATGAATCTCTCTTTTCACTTAGCATTCAATTAACACATAACATTATATAAATCTAACATTTTATTGATTTCCTTTCCATTAATGAAAATTTAAAGCTTTGCAGACATTTCTAAAGTTAATCGAAACATCAAAACAATGATTTTTTTTTCGAAACATTGATAAATCTGCTCTAAATTTTGCTGATTTTTTGTTTAAAATTTACATTTGTACACAAACTTTTGGATATTTTTATCTGATTTGCTTGAGTGTCACTGAACTTAAAGGGGCATACCCTACAACTGACAAACATTCTGTGAAAGTGTAAAAATGTGTTAGATGTATATGTAAAACAATATATAATGGATAATTGCAAGAAGAACTTTGGTCATAAAATGACTAGTTTAGGTACTAGCCGCAAAAATCATAGCTATGAATAATAAATCACTTCCACCCAAAAATTGTACAACAAATTCCAAAGAGTTTCCGATCTTTTATGGAAACTAATATTTTTGTGATTTTACTTTTAATTGGATGCATTTTTGGCTGAAACTTCTAGTTTATCATCATTTTGCCTTGATTCTAGATGCACCAAATTGTAGGGTATGCCCCGTTAAATGGAATGAGTATAAATTGGTTGTTTATGGGCCTACACAGATAGAAACAGCAACTTAGGAACGTGATGTATCACTTTCCAAAAATGACTGCAGTAAAATATCAATACAAACCTTGTGGTAAAGCTTCCAGGACCAGCAACACTGCTCAATGATGGAAAATGTGACATGTTCTGAGATTGGCCAATAGAGTCACGTAAAGTCCTCAGGGTCTCTCGATAAAATCCTTGAAGAGTCAGACAAGCTTTAAGACGACCATATAAGGTATCGTCCTGAATTCCAAGGTCATGACCTTCCTTACTCTTGCCCCTTCCGGTAGGTCCCTAAAATGTATGGGCCAACATTGTAAAAAAATCTTCAATCTGTAATAGGGTTTATCAGAAACAAATTTAGTTAAATTTCTTATTGCATGTAGTTTGAAGACGCCATTACAGAATGCCTGATGTAATGGTCTTGAAAGAGTTGTTTTGATTTGAGGAGCTGAAGGCATTAACCAATCAGAGGAACCTTTACATACATATGCTTAACAGATGTATTCTTTGGCCACACTGGCATTTCAATGTGCAGAAAGTTATCTAACAATGACCTGAGATTCAGGAAGATTCATGACAAACATCCTGTAACACGATCCTAAAAAAGTTTCAACACAACATTAACCCAATTTCGCATTTCAGAATTTTTATGAAGCTTTAAGTGATAAATAATCCAATGCTTATTGCATGTATTTATTTTATGTTTTTTTATACACTAGCTAGGTCACATTCATTTTTTGCACCAACCTTCAGTTTAGACTCGACCTGACTCTTCAGAAGTTTGATTTTTGGATCAACTTCAGTGTTGGCCATATCTCTGTGTTCAATCTCCTCTTGTATTCTATCCCATAATAAATCATCATCTTCCATTGTCAATGTACAGTTCTTTATATACTCCTTGCATGCCATGACAAGTTGATTAGTTACCTGTAAGTGTTAAAACACATTGTTATAAATCTATGTGGATAGAACTCAGATCAAGGTCTTCACAAGCCGTCATAAAAAGCAGTGTAAAATAATGATTGATATTCCTACATTTAATTTGAAGTATCAAATATGACAGGTGAAATCTTTGTTTAAGGTGTTTTTTTTTTGTCATTAGTAAATACAATGTATTACTTAAGTCAAATTGTCATTGAGAAACATGTGAGACATTCATAGGAAACTTCAGAACTGCAACATTGTTATCAGTAGATCCATGCTGTACCAACAGAGCCTAGCTACTGGGTGGCCGTACATTATTAAGTCCAGAATTTTTAAAAACTCTTCCTCACCTTTGTGAACATAAGACCAAGAAATCCTGTACGAGCGTAATATCTAGATATAGAATCCATTTGTTTGACGCTGTTGGCCAGTCCAGGGATGGCCGTGTTGATGATGCTGGATGGGGTAGAATCTACACTGTACAGCTGATCAAAGTGCCTCTTCAGTGACTCAAGGAATTTCACTTTGTCCTTTGTATCATTCATACCATCAGTGATTCTGTAAAGACGAAAAAGTAGATAAAAAAATCAAAATTCTAAAAAGTTTATACACCTACTTTCTTGTGCTGTGGTGCATTGTTTGACTTAAAGCCACTGTCATTTGGCCTTTACTTCAGCTTTAATGGACAAATACCTGGGTACAAGCACTGACCTTTCTTAAGCTAGCTGAACAGTTTCCTCACATGTGAAATTTTGTCTTGAGTGGGGTGGGACTCAAACTCAAAGCAGTTAAAGGGATAAATTACTAGCCAGAGCCATAACCACTCAAACACAGAGGCCTCTTAATAGATTGCTTACAATGACACAAACTTTACATTTTGTCTTTAGTTAGAAAGACAATCATTTCAATAAAAATCAATAAATGAAGTATAGGTAAACTGAAGTTCATACTTAATTCTGACGAAGTGTATAAGAAATCCAACCAGTATTTAGTATTAAACATTAAACAGCTTTTTGTATATATAAGACAAATATTTATTTCTGTAGTAAACTTACGCTGCATCAATTGTTTTCCATTTTTTGAGAAGTCGAGATTTTGCAGTGATGAGTACACCTATAACAGCTTTACATTCTTTTCCTTTCAACTGCTCTGTGATGTTTGTGAGTAATCTTTGACGTCTTCTCCATCGCTCAAGTTCAGATAAAGGGCCAGCGTTAGGGTCCATAAACCTGCAAATTATTAGAATAGTATAAATGTAATTTTAGCATAAAAAATTTACCATTCTTAACAAACTACTTATACATATATATACTGGGTATATATAGGAAGATTAAATGTAGACTATTACATGTCTTGTTAATTGGAGATTGTGGAGATAACTATTAAATGATATACAGATAAAAATTTGTGAATATTAAGTAAATTAATATTGTGTCAGAAGACAACTTTTTGTGCATAGGGGGATAGCACAATGAATGAATAGTGTATACTGGTCATAGGTGTATTAAGCCTTAAATGGACAAATGGACCCCAGACACATTTTTATCATATACAGGAAAACCTCTTAAAACCGGACCCCTACTGGACTGGGCCAAAAGTCTGGTTTCCTGAAAATTCTAAACTGTCTATTACCCTCTATATATATATAATTTAAAAGATATAATTTATATATATTATTACATCATCCCTTCGATGTGCTAGCCCACAATGCTTTTATGTACAGTTATTCTAAAAACTAATAATTCATTTTAAGAATCAAACTAACAATCAAATGTTATAATTAGAATTGTTATAACATTTTTTCGACTAGATCAGTCTGATTACTATCCGAGCCATTAAGTATTTTAAATGAGGGGCGATCCAGAAGTTTGAAGTCATTACCATTAATAACACTAATATAGACTAGATATTTTATCTAAATTATCAGCATAAATATTTATCAATGTTTTATCATTTTATTTCCAATGAAATTTATAGCTATAAAAATTGATAAACAATTTAAGAGAACTTTTATAAAATCTTTAAAGATGTATGAATAGAATAGATTGAACTCAACATCTGTTGAGTAGACAATTAACTTAAATAGATATTATTTGGTTTGCTATCATTTGGTAGATTAAAAGCATCTAATTTTGTTGTCTTTTTTCTCTAATGTTAGTAATTCACACAACAAATAAATCTAACAAAAAATGAATAAAAGCTACTAATGTTAAAGCGATTTATCTTCAAACTAATCGCTAACAACTTGTACTTACTTAATGTATAAAGTAATGTAAGTGCTAATCTATAAACTAATAAATACATATTTATATAAGGTATAAGAAATAGTGAATGATTTGAATGTCATTCAGTAAAACATAAAAAATATATATATAAAAAAATTCAATCATTAATACATGTACACTATTCAAACATATTATCGATGCCCACAAATTATTGAACACCAAAATGCTTTTATTTCATTCTTAAGATGTGTTTGAGATGTGCAAATAAATCCACCTTTGTATGTACCGGTATACAAAAATCTCACAACCATTGTTACATTAAAAAATACATTCTCTACCAATGCAATGTGTCTGACTTTGTCAATAATATTGAAAGTCAAACAGTTAGACTGGCCTAACGAAAAAACAACTTCAGAGATTAATTTCTAAACTCAATATAAATAAAAATGTCATTCCAGGAATAATCGGTACATTCAAAACTTGATCAATCGATCATCATTATAATGTTATCGTTAAAATCTTTTTATTTCAGATCCTGCTGATATTGTTATAATATCTGAAGACTGTAGTACTAACAGATATAACTATGTGGATTAAAAACTACATTAAACTACATAAACTTTCACAGAGATGATTTGGTGTAAAACTGTTTTACTACTAGGTTACCGAATTTATCTGTGTTAAAGCTGTATTGTGCCAAAGTTCTATACAAACAAATACAGAAAATGTAGATTCATATTTAAAGAGACAGCATGTATTGTGTTGTATATGTACATTTAGATTACTATTGATCTAAATCATTGTATTAAAATCACTGTCTTTGGTCACATTCATGAACCAATTAAATGAATTTCAATAACAGTACGAAGAAAATCAATATATTGAATGATTTGTGCATTTTATAGAATACTAAAGTTGATTATAATGTAAATAGCATCACATATATCCCATTGTTTGTTCACAGCACCAAATCCATTCCATTGAGGTTTAGACCAAACTCATTTCCTATGGGTTTTCTGGTAACTTTTTTCTGAAACCCTTACATAAATATTGCCAAGTTCCTGACACAGTAAATGGTGTAAAAACAAACAGGACAGTCTTAATCAATAAATCTTTACATTATTTAGAAATTTAATTTAATCTCAAAGTGAGTATAAGTATTCTAATGAACATTTTTGATTAATTGGTGTGTTATTATTTTCATTTCATACTGATTAATCTGACTCCTTTTTTGTTTCAGAAACAGGCAGTATTCTATTTAGTGTGGTAGTTTTCTTTGAACACTCCATGCATAGAATACAGGGTTTCTTTTCAGTTGAAGATAAGATGGGATCTTGCATCAAGTAGCATGACTGTAGAAAAGATCAAGGATTTATGAGGAGTTGCTAATATCTGTCATTTAGTGTGATTCAAAAAAACTGTTTAACTGAACAGTAAACACAGGAAAATGCTATCCTGACAAAAACTCTACTGACAATCTAAACTAATAAAGATGAAAATCATATTTGCCAAAGTTTATGGCATTCAAATCTGTTACTTATATCTACACTAAAAAGGACTAATTCATCAGAATACACAAAAAATTCACACAATCTAAATCACTCCTATTTTTACAAGATTTGGGTGAAAGGCATCTTCAGACACTTAAACATCCAGGGAAGTATCTTTGTTTTACATACTTTCCAATATCAGTAATAAAATAGACAAATTGTTTCATTTTAATAAATATGTTTTTATCAATTTGAGATCAAAATTTAACCGATATTTCCTCCACTAGATTGAAAGACTACATGTGACTTGAGGGCCTAAATTCAACACTCTCACTACATTGAAAGATTACAAATGAATGAAAACTAATCATACTATACTAAGAGTTTGTCACGTTTGTGAAGCCAACAGATGAACTTTGAGTCTACTCTTAAGTGATGTGGCTGGCAATGAAGCCAGTTTAACATGAGGAAATATTGATAAAATCTGAATAGACACAACTTTTTTTTAAAGTTCATGTGAAGTTAAAACAAACAAATGTTATTTTATTCATCAATTATTGACAATAATTTTTTTTAAAAACTGGTGGGATACTGAAAACATGCATCTGAAAAGCCTTTTCATGAACAACTGCATTAAAAAAGCATTATATTCACATGTTTATAAATTCTCCTTCTTTACTATATCAAAGCAAGGGTTATGAACATGCAACATATCCAGTTATAACAATTACACAATCAAACAGATTTTATACACATGATTCTACACTTAAGTTTCACCTTGATCTCTCAGGAAAGAGAGCATCCATTTTTCTATAAAGAAAGAACAACAATAAAAAATTATAGCGACACTATCTCGACATACTTCAATTTTAAAACAGTAATATACAACATGAAACAAGCAAACTTAATTTCAGACAAGTAAAATTTGCTGTAATACATTAATGTGAAAACAAATATTGAATTTAATAATAGAATTTACTTTTACTACATGTATTGTTTTCATTTTTTGTATATAAAAAATGTATGTTCATTACAAAAGTATGAAAAATTCAATGAATACAGAAAATAATTTATGAATGGACAATTCTGAATAAACATAATAAAAATAAAAAACAAGTGCTGAAAAAATATGTGCAATAATCTCTGAAACTTCATAAAGAAATTATAAACAAGATAAAAAACAAAACTCTATCTAAATGATACAGTAATAAATTTGATAGAAAATAATATATTAATGTGCAAATGAAAAAAACGCAAGCAAGGATTGTGCAAAGAATATATTTGCAAAGGTAACTGTACCCAAAGAAAAAGAAAATAAATAACAATTTGAATAATGGTTGCATTGAAGTCGAATGTGTATTATACCTTTCATCTGATGTGTCTGTAAGAACAGCTTCAATTGTATTCATCCATTCTGTAACTAATTCCTCATACTGGGCAATAAGTTGAGGATCTAAGGCTGCCGCTCTTTGCTGCTTAAAATCATTCAGCACAATGTGATCTGGTTGTTTCAGCATCTACAAAAAGAGTGATACTGATAATAGCACAATGAAATTAAGATAGCGAATAACTGAACATACAATTTCATTGAACAAATGGATATTGTATAGTGCAAGCATCACAATATATATAATTATGAAATACAATTAATAATATCAAAGACATAATTTGTATGGTCTATTAGGACAATGTGTCAATCTAAGGGAATATCAACCTCATGATATCTAGAAGTTTACAATTAAGTTATAGGGATATGGTTGATATGGATATATAAGCATGTGATGTCATTTAACTGGTATCCCCTGTACACATTTTACCGCGATATACAAATCACTGTGAATGCCCGTATAATAACAATAACTGACACACGCATGTTGGCCCCACTTCTGTTTCTGCCTAGTATTTGTTGGCAGTAAACGTATATACCGAAAACTTAATTTACAGTACATTTGTATCATTCTTTGAATCTACATCTATAGATATTTCATCTTCGCAATCTTACTGAACACATACAAAATTTACCATTTGTTTTGATGACTGCAGGGAAGCAGTTGATTCATTGAGTGCCGTCAGAAACTTGTCCATGTTATTCATAAGCTGTGTCTGTCCATCATTGTTACATTCACCCCAATCTTTCTGAGCCTTAACGAGGGGAATATACACATCGGACAACAATGTAGTTAATGTCTCAATTGTATTATGCTTCAATTCACCACAGAAAATGTCTCTTTCCATTCTGGTACCATCAACATCTTTGTCAACCCGATTTCGTAAAAAGTACAGAATGTTTACATGTTCTAAGTTTGTGTCTTTCAAAGAAGCGAGGGTACCAGTAACATGGAGCTCTCTGGTCGACAGAACGCCAGTTTCCGGCTTCTCGCAGTAGAAAAATAAACGACATGGTCCCCCAGCACGGAGAAATTTGTTGATTTTGGCAAGGGTGGACTCTTCAATCATAAAATCTTCCAACAAGGTTGGATTATCGTAACCTCCAATCTTAAAGGTTTCTTGAATTTTACTCGCTATCCACCAATGTCTCTCATCCATTTTGAGTCAGATGGTGCAGACGACACGTATAAATAAATAAATTTATGTTTATCACAGTTTCAATAATCAACAAACAATGTATCCATCTAGAATAAATAAATTCCAGCCGTCTGCATGTACGCCGCCATCATTGTTGTTGGTTACCGCGATACCCGGATGTCGCACCTGCTTGAAACGAATTTGTTTAATCTGCGGATAATTGTATTTAGTCGAGGTTCCCATTTTTACATTGAACGATTTAGTTGCATGAAATTGATAATCTAGGCAATAAATATTAATTTTGACATACATATATGCATTCTTATCAGACAATTGACCATCAACAATGTAAAACTCAGCATGCAAAGCATTTAAAAAAATAGGTGAACTTAATAGCCTAAGGGAGGCTACTATGATAGAAATTTAGGAAAGTCCGCTTTGATAATCTCCCTTAGATGCTGGTTTAATTGCGCGTAAATGTTTCACGGTGGAAAGATTAAATATTTCAAAAAGTGTGTGATTAATAAGTGTGATACATTTAAAATTCATTTTTATAATTTTGTTTACTCTATTGTCAAATTGCGTCGGAAACCAAGAAACTGCTTTCTGTTCCCATAAACAGACACCTGTTCAACTGAAACCTGGGATCAAAATTGTGTCGCATTTGATGCTAGCAGATACTCTACTGTACATTACAATATGCAGAGTCCCTGATACAAACGGCACCAAATGTATCCGTACTTAGTGAACGTTAAACTGGTTGCTGTTGACTCTGTCTGTACATATATAGAATGCAAGATGGAATGGGAATCATGCAGTTAAAGTAAAGGTCAATTTTCTGATTTCTTGGGGTCTCCATCAAAATATTTTCCAGGAGTTCATTCCTACATAAGAGTTAATAGTTCCATTTATAACTAACCGTTGAATTAATTTGAGGGAGTATATACCAAATTATGGTGTTTTGTGTTGATGAAACTGATATGCAACACAAAACAATCTGTGATGCGTGAAATGTATGAAACTTGATTTCTCATCAAGTAAAAACCATCTTCAAAATGTTTATTAACCAGACATTTTATATCAGTGAGATTACGAGATAAAATGTCTTAATTAGACCAATCAGTTCAGTTATTTCATTGATTTTGTAATCATCGAAAAGAGATGAGGCGGTTAGTAAACTATAACTATATACAACGCTAATGAGAAGTTAATTATATTCAGTATACGATATGAGTAATTGCCTAATACAAATTTGCTGCGTGGAATTGCTATTCACAAAAGCAAATCATGGCCAAATCATGTATTGCTTATATGCTTAATAAATAGAATTGAATTGAATTGCTATTCACGAAAGGCATGCTATATGGTACTCTTTTCGATAGAGAATCAAATTCATGATATAATCACGGTTAGCCGGAGGTACGGAATCGACAGAAGTACTACGAAGGTCTTCGTAACCTTAGACTGGAATAATTCGAGTGTACGATTCTCTTTCATGAAACATCGAATATTTCCGTTCCTTTTATTATAGTGGCGTGCATAAAGGCTACAGTGATCCAGTTCTCAATCATATGATTAACTATGATTAATAAACCCCCTCCGACTAAACGCTAACTCAAAAACATAATTTCAATTACGGATACTCAATCTTGACAGGGACCAATCTTCATATTTCCGTATAATGGGTAAAAATCCTTCTGGAATGTCTAATATACACATTTTATGTTGTGCATATTGGTCCCAGTCTTGATTATTAATCACCGTATCGTCAAAATGGTGAATTTTGTAATTAATCAATTACGTCATGACAGAATATTGAATTCCCTAGTGAACATATTACTGAAAAACAAAACTGAATAAGAAATCGCAACGACTGCTTTTTAAGACTTTCTGTCCGCAAAGGATGGCATGTCATATACATCATGTAATTATTAAGACATGTGAGCTAGGCGTATCGATAGATCACATATTCGTTGGATAGATGGCTGAATGTTTATTCTCTATACAAGTATTGTCGCCTCAAAATAATGCATATATTTTAAGCCAGAAGTTGCAATCTAAGTTTTGTCTTGACGTTCAAAGAATTCAGCAAGTGTTTGAGTATAGAGTGTTTTTTCTTGTAAGTAACTCACTTCCTATGGTAACACGATGTTTGGATGTCACAGAACTACGATAAAACACATTATAATCATAATTATGCATTTTAACAATTCGACGTTTTCAGTATTATATCTATAGCGATATTTGTCTTCATTGAAAATGCATTTGTGGTTGCCTTCAGAGCCTTTCTTTATATTTAATACTGAAAGTTTTTTTCACATAACCGTGACTAAAATGGAGAGTAATACGGCATACCTCCGTTGGACATAGAAAATTATAATTATGTACGGATTTAATGTCATCTTAACTGCGATATATGTTCTTTAAAAATATGTTTGACAAGATTTTATCACGAAAACAGTTCGACTTGAATGGTTATGTTTTCATATACAGTCATACAGTTAAACCTGTGTATGCGGCCATCTGCCGATAAAGGTAACCTTGTGAATAAAGACCACTCTTTGAAAAACTGCGATTGATTATTTAGAAGGCTGGCCTCCGAGTAAAGGCCATATATCAAAGAAGGCTACATTTTGACTTTCCCAAATTGTCCCTTTGTTCATAGGTTTGAATGTTTACATGTACAACGACTCCTTCATGCATATTTTTTTAAATACATGTATAGGCACCAGCCTAGCTTAAGTTTAATTCTTTACTAAGCTACTAAAAGCCAGGCCCCGAGGTTATAAAACATGAGAACGATCTCTGAGCTCAAATCTCCATTTCATTCTCAAAGCATGGTTGAAAAATGAAGCTGATAAATGTTTAAATGAAAGTTCAGATTAATTATATTGACAGAACAATGTATCAATCATATCATTATTGTCTGATCAGTATTAACTTAGAACCACCAGAATACATCGAGGATATAAGATTTGAGCTTGGAGACCGATCTCAAGTTTTATAACCCCGGTGTCAGACGTCATCAATAATCGGTTGTTATCTCCTTCTAAATGTTTACCATTTAATCAAATTTGATTTGAACAAAAGATTACGATACGTATAAATCATTCATCCAGATAATAATATCAGCATCAATTAATTGGCTCAGTTTAATGATTAGGAAAAGTTACAAAACCTCTATAAAACCAAGGACTTATATACATACATATAACCTAGTTCAACATCGACTTTACTGCACTTGTTGTCAGTACAGTTAAGCTGGAACCACTCTTATACATAAAACTTGCGATATTTACTGACAATCGGAAATTGTGTTTGTTATTTACGATTAGCGTCACAAGTTCGTAATGAACTTCACGGAAATGATTAAAATGGTAGACAAACGTATTTATAACAAATAATATGATTCTGAAGATTTCTGTGTTTCAAGGCTTGCCGCTTATATTTTACCCATTTTGTTAAAGAAATGATTGGACATGCGATGTGAAACATGTAAACTCTAGCTTTCGTCATAATACACATACTAGCATCTCAGCTAGGGATATTTTGATTGGGCATTCGATACCAAAGTCTGGACAACTGTTAAACTACACTACAAACCAAATTTCAAAATATCCACCAAATTCTGCAGGACTACTGAAGTATATTTAGTCTAGTAAATTAAGGCTTATATGTAACTAGGTAATCTTTTCCGCTTGTTGATCGGAAGAAAACACCCTTATATCCATGCCTCAGTTTCACGACTGTACGAAAATCACCATCCATACGAAGTATAGTTAAACCTAGGTCTCGGTCCGACAAGTCAGTACAGGCAAGCAAGTTAACGATGACCACTTATAGGCTCTCATATCAATGCATCTGACCAAATAAACACCCCAGAATCAAGGGCAACTTAATGTTACTTTTCACCCATTGGTTACTTTTAAGTAAAGGTTAGACTGTAAAGATTCTGTATAACTTTGTGAAGACTAAAAGAGAATATAAGAACTGACTATGTGTGCTGTGCATGTTCTCCAAATAGAAATGCCTTAATGTAGAGATCTATTATGTGCCATTACTGGAAGCGGCATCGAAGCGGATTTTGCATTTAGTTCTCATTAGTCGATCTTGCTTATTCAGGCTTTTAAAACTTGAAGTGCTTTTCTATGAAACTTGATTAGATCCGTAATCATTTCGCGAGAGACAAGATTGCTGCTGTCAGGCGCATTTTTTCCCGATTTCGTCTGTTGTTCAAAACTCTCTGTGAAATTACTCAGCAATGTCGACCAAATGTTCTGTTTCATACAAATAAATAGCATAGTATCGAAAATGGTATCAAAACAATATTTATTTAATATAAAATTTGGGTTTAATGCCATTTTTCAAAACAATTTTGTTGTTCGGTACGAACACTAAAGTTGAGAACTGATTTTCAACAGTCGGTCAGGAAATGTTTATTGCACACCGAAGATCTTCCAGTAAATAACTTTCGGACAGCGAAAATAGTTCTTTTTTACAATTCAATGCACAACAATTATAGAATGGCGAATGAATTTTCGATGTGTACTAAAAATGGTTGTCGAACTACTTCCTGTCATCCAATTTACAAAATACCAGGTTCTCTACATCACAGGGATATGCAACTGCTTATCTTCCATATGCAGGTTCCCGTTGACTCTATCTGTACAAAGTATATTGTGCATAGAAACCAGTTTACTGAAAAGGCCTATGGTGATGTGGCGGACAAATCATAATCAGGCATATTCTTGGATGTTCGTTGGTGCAGAGGGAAAATGAATCCTATCTTCCTCTTTGGAAACTGGATCTTTGAATTCTTTTCCTGTGAAATCTGTGTAGTTTCTGCATTCCTTGATAGCCGAATTAGGCACCTAAAAGAACGTTGCATATTGAGTATATGTACGAAATGAAATGTACAGTACAACCTCTGTAGGGCAACACCCTATGGGAGGTTCAAATATTGGCCATTGTTTAGAGGTTGTTGCTTTACAGAGGTCAAATCTATAGTAAATATAAGCTTATGGAAATTTTGAAGGCGTTGTTATAGACAGGTTGTTGCTCTACAGCTGGCCGCTCTGGAGAGGTTGTACTGAAAAGTTACCACCAGCTTATGTATAGCGACTAGAAATGAGATTATTGTATATATGAGTCAATATATAGGGACTAGAAATGAGATTATTGTATATATGAGTCAATATATAGGGACTAGAAATGAGATTATTGTATATATGAGTCAATATATAGCGACTAGAAATGAGATTATTGTATATATGAGTCAATATATAGGGACTAGAAATGAGATTATTGTATATATGAGTCAATATAAGTTGGAATATGATTCATGAATGGAACAATTTAGTTTAGTAAAACGTTTTCGTTGTAAATTAACACACAATGTTATTCCAATGGATTTTCTGTACTAAGAATTTCAAATGGAACTTATACTGAAGGACCATCATTTTACCCAAGTGATATAGATATAAACTTGTCATGTAAGCTTTAATGTGTGCTAGCAATCACCATAGTAACCAAAGTCTAGCAATTAAAAAAAACACATATTACTGTCTGAGCTGTATCTAATTATATAAGTCGGTTTTAAGAGACTAACAAGTTTACACAAGCTGACCTTTTCCAGTTTGCTGTAGTTGGCATGATGATGTTTCACAAAGGAATCATTGTTGGCCTTGTTGTAACAAGCTACAAATGCCCAACGTCTCATGTCACTCTCGTTAGGACTACTTTTATGTATCGTGTTACAATGTTGAAACAATACATCCCCTGTAGAAATAAAGATAGCGTAATATAAAATACAGTACAACCTCTCCTAAATCGGCCATCTCTTGAGCAACAATCTCCCTTCAACAACAGCATGATTTTTTTCACTGCACGTTTTAACTATTAACCTTATAACTCTCTCGAGCAAATAACATCTCAACAACACAACATAATTTTGCTACTCTCAAAGTGTGGTACTTTGGAGAGATTGCACTATAATTCAAAATTATATTAAGGTACACAAAATATAGTATAATTTGTACATGTACAATCAATCAAATATGCTATATGTAAAGTGAATACTTTGGCATTAAACAATTGTATCTGGTTACACGAACAGTTCAACTACCTTAATTCTCCCCGTGACTCATGACTTTTTTAGACCTGTGGAACAGCATATCCATTTCCTCACTTTTTACCTTTCCACACATTTTACCTTTCCACAAATTTTACCTTACCTCACATTTTTACCTTTCCGCACATTTTACCTTTCCTCACATTTTACCTTCCTCACATTTTTACCTTTCCACACATCTTACCTTTCCACACAATTTACCTTTCCACACATTTTACCTTTCCTCACATTTTACCTTTCCACACATTTTCAAGAGAGAAGTAATTCACCTATCTAACCCATTTTAATGAGCATGTAACCAGAAACAAACACACTTGATTGATGATGATGTAACATGTTTTGAGGTGAAAGGACCGCAGCCTAGATCATATTAATCAAACGGATAAAACCGTTCGATTAAATTATAGACAACATCCTCCGTCATGTCATTTCAAGTAAAAAGGTAACTTTCAACACAGTTAACAAATGCCAAGGATATACTTTTTGGATGAAAGACTATATACTATTATATTACAGCTTAAAATTGTGTGATGGTAATTTCAGTTTAAAATCAGTTTATACCAGCACTGCTTGTCTACAATATGAGATAACCATGTAATATCATTTTCTGCATTTAGCCGTAAAAAATGTTTCAGCTTAGCATACCTACACTATTATTTCTCAGCGACCCTAGACTTTTTATCAGACTCACGGAGCGGTACATCCGCTGTAGATAAATATATACTACATTGTACTCGAAATTTGATAATGATCACTTACTTAATGATTACAGCCCATACATACAAATATCTACTATACAGATATGCTTCAATGAGCATCATTTGTTTCATATTTTGCATATAAATTGTGATGCTTGAATGACCAAAACTTAAAAAAACTTAAATAAAATCTAATCAACAGTAGTAATGAAATTATGAAGCAATAGTGTACCACAAGCATTATCGCATGTGATCCTATAAAAAATTGAGATGTATACTTGTTAAGTACCTGGTTCCATCTCACAATAAAGATGTGGGCATGACTTCTTTAAGGCTTCCACTCTATCAAGGTCACATTCTGTCTGTAGGGTACCATCACCTGCAGGTATGTGATCAAGTCTACCACATTTGTGCGAACCTTTCAATACCTGCAATTTAATCCAATTTGAATAAGAACTGGATACACTTAATTGATTACAGAAAAGTAAAACATGTCATTTAGCGAAGATGAAAGATATTCATTCTAATAGGCAATCAGTGCACTAACTAACATTCGAAAACATCATACTACATGTAATAAGATAACTGTACCATAATAATACAAGTACATCTTTTACACAGATATAAGGCATTTTTCAATTTAGGAGTACATGGGTGCATGTTTGCGAAACTGAAAATCCTTAGTTGGTAGGGGGACCGGGAGGGGGGGGGGGGGGCAAAGCTGTAAATTAACATTTCTGAAGACGTGGTGCAAAAGGGCTGATAATGACCCCTGGTTGAAAATCATTGGAATCAAAATATTTCATGTATAATGTAAATTAATGCGTATACATATTTTCAAGGACATTTTCTAAAGACTTTAAAACAACCAGTTGTACTGGATTATTCACTAAAACCTGGATCAATATATACCACTTGACTGTATATTGGCACCAGATAAAACAGTCCCTGTTACCTGAAGACAACTATTCTCACGAGTAGCTTTATCCAGTGGAATCCATACAGTGATCAATCTGGGAACAAATTGTGTTTATACCAGTATCTGAAATCATATAAGTGATCATTGAGCTATATTGTTCGAAACAATTTTAACATAGTGATTTGAAATGCAAAAGCAAAATACATTTATGCTATTAGAATACAAGACATGATAAACCAAAAAAGTACCCATAATCCTGATGCCACACATGTCTTCCACCTTGTCTCGGGTCCTTTAGGATGAATTTTCCATGATAATGATACACTTCTCCACCCACTAACTAGAACATGAAATAACAATACGTCGTACTTAAGGGGCCTCATTTACAGATAAGCATTTATTTAAATCATGAATTGCTTAAAACATTTTTAAAAATAATTCATTTTGTAATATTAAATTAAAGTAATGCGCAAAATTCACGATTCTAAACATAATGACTATCTTTTCTTGTACATGTAATTGGTTAATAACATAAAATTTATAAAGAGTATGTTAATATCTGAAGCAGCCCTAGGCCGACCCTTTTGGTGCTATCAGATTACAACTGGTACTTGTTCAGCTGATGCCAGTCGGGTCTCAGAGGTAAGACGGAGTCGGGCAGCTCGCAAGACCAGAACAGCTTCAACAGACCTAGCAGCACCCACCCGTTCGTGTCTCACATATGACCGACTCTTCAGTGCTCGGATTGACCGCAACACTCATAGTTTACCCAACTATGAGTGTTGAACAGTCATCTCCGAACCAACAACCCAACTGAAGTCATGGTCATCATCGACATCTTAAAGACGTTTGCTACAGTTTTCACAAAAATAAGGACATATAACTATAAAAAAGACGAAATCAATGACCCTCATTTTTTTCTCTTTAAATGTTTCTATTACCCTGCAATTTTAAAAAAATCTGTTGTACAGTTTTCATTTTGCCTATATGTATTAATGATCTACTAAACCTTTTAACAATAAATTAGATGACGTTTAGTTCGAAGCAGTTATAATTATATCGTACTGCTACCTTTTCACAGGTGTTGACAATTTTTTCACAACGTGAAAACATTCCACTGACATCATTACCAGCATTTGGATACATCACAATCACAATCTTCTTTCCATCAGGTTCGGTAGTCTATAAGATAAAGTCCCTATTCCTTAACTTTAATAGTCACATATGAAAGTAATTTATAGAGTGCAACCTCTCCAAAGCAACACCCTTTGGGAGTAGCAAAATTATGTTGTTGTTGGGACGTTGTTGCTGTAGAGAGATTAAATTAAAACTTGAATCGTACAATAGGAAAAATCATGTTGTCGCTCAAGAGAGGGCCGCTCTGGGCAGGTGTACTGTAGTTAAAATTTTGTATTTCAATTACTGAATATCTCCTATTAAAGTTTTTGTTAGAATATTTTTTTTTGTATACTGGGATATAATTTGTAGATTTTTTAAGAAGTTTCTGTGGATAGTATAGAGAGTGATGTCTACACCTTCCAAAACTGATCAGACATGTTGCTTTATTCAAAACAATCCATTAGTTAGATGTTTATTTCGTCTCTTATATCCGATAATGGATTATTTACAGAGTGACCAGTTTTCTGGTGTGAACATTATTTCTGGGGGATCATTAACTTAGTTACTAAGTAATAATTAAATAAACAATATATACCTCATAGGAATGTTTGAGAATTCCATCGGGTTTCTCAAATATTTTCAACATCTGTGCTATTTCTTCTTTATCGAACAAGTTTCTAAAACGAGACGACAACAATAAGAAACAATTATTCGTCGAAACTTTCCGTGTCCAGCGTATTTGGTGATTTTCGTTATTAAGAAGCGATTTTGCTTGAAACAAAAACATATTATATCACCATATATAACGCCGCCTTCTGGTGGCGTAGAATAATACAAAGAAACTGATTGAAATTAATTTTTCATATTCACTAATCTGCAGTAACTTTTCGCACACAGTTAAAATAATCTATATTGGGATTATCAGATAATGATATATATATCTGCTAGACAGATTTGGAATAACAAATGCATAGAAGGTTAGGTCTGCCAGCGGACTCATTTTGTGATGCAAACTAGCAAGTTTTTTTTTCAATCTCATCAAGATAATACTAATTAAACAGTTATACACTATCCTTTTCATGCTTAGATTATAAGTGAATGATTATTCAGATATAATGACATAACTTAAACTTCTATTTTATTAAAAAGAACGTCCAGTGTAACCTCACCAGAGCGACACTCTCTTGAGCAACAACCTCCTTTCAATTAAACAGTATGATTTTTTCCAAACCTTACCACTGAACTACTAATTTAACCTCTCTAGAGCAACAACCTCTCAACAATGGCACAATTTTCCTTCTCACAAAGGATGTTTCTTTGTAGAGGATGCACTGTTCGTGTAGACTAGTTATTTATATTATTATGTATAAATATCTCACTTGACAACAATAAATCCATCATCGTCATATTTCTGTTTCAGCTCAACAGTGAGATCAAACTCACCAGTGAACTCAATCTCTGAAATACATTATTACTGTTTTTATAACTTACATGTATTTACAATACACTAAGCTATCTAATAACTATATCGTCACAGACACTTTGGGCATACAGAAACAGAATAGAACAGATACTATATTAAGACTTTTAAGCATTACAGCCCACCGTCATATAAACATAAACATACACTTACATGCGTGAACTATAAGCAACATTTTACAAACATTGAAAATAACATAAAATGTAACAGAATAGAACAAAATCCTCAATTTACCAATACAGTACAGTTATTATCTAACTTAATTTGTGAATGTGAGAATTTTGTTAATGAAGTAAGAATAATTGTCAGAAAAAGAATAATAAGCATTTAGCCTACGTACATACAGCTGTTAATATTTAGTTTACATTTATTCGTTTCATTTAGTACTTTTGTAAATTTAAACATAATGTGTCGCATTGTATATACTCTTGAAATGTTAGTACATCGTATAGTAACATACATAGCAATACAAATTCCTCTTTGTGTATGTCGTCAGTGTTTTTCCTCTTTACCTATATATGGTCAGTTGATTCATCAGTAGTTTAGTCCGTGCCGATAGAAAGTCTGGCTGTTCACCGAAAGGATCATACGATATCAAATCCAAGTCCATTGACGAAATTTGCATGGCTATGATTCAATATAAATGTCTTCTAATAATGATAGATTTATCATGGTCCTTACCTCATTTGTCAGTATTATTAGGAACAAAAAGAAAATCGAAACTTTGTTTTCGTTGTCTCGTATCCAAAAGAAATTTAGACTGTTGATCGAAAGGATTACAAAATATCAAATCCGAGTCCATTGACCAAACAAATATCGTAAACACAAATAGCTATACTCACTGTCCACCATTCTGTTCCTGTAATGCCACTAGGTCAACGATCCAACCTCTCTCTTTAAATAAATTAATGAAACAAATATAGAAAATTCGGCATCCATGTCTGAGCAGATCAGAAAAACGTAAAACAAATAACGTAAAAAACGTAAAACTGTTCTAATTATGACATTAACAACAATTTCCACAAAGGGAATCATTTACTCATAAGTTATTAGGCTTCAAATTACTTTTGGTTGGTCTGTTTCCGAGACATAAAAAACAGTTATTTTTTAGGGTTCGAGTAATGATACACATTCATATACATGTATTGTATGATACATGTTAGACATATGTAATGCAAAACATATAAACATCCTTGAAAATTATACCACATAAAGACATGAATAAGAAAAAAAAAGAAAATATTCAGCAAAGATGTACTTACTGTAATAGTGAGCTGCATTAATATCTGACTATCTGTGTGTGGATCTTATTATGACACGTTATAAGATAACACATTGATAATAAGATGTACAATTTATAGGGCTATCAAGTTCAAAGCTAAATCATAGATCTATCTTATTGATTATAAGTAACATATCAACGTGATATAAAACAGGTCACAAAAACTTGGTCAATATAAACATAAAACATGTACATTACAACTTTACCTAGCAACCATTTAGTCAATGTAAACATAAAACATGTACATTACAACTTTACCTAGCCACACTTTGGTCAATGTAAATATAAAACATGTACATTAGAATCTTACTTAGCAACCATTTGGTCAATGTAAACATAAACCATGTACATTAGAACTTTACCTAGCAACCATTTAGTCAATGTAAACATAAAACATGTACATTAGATTTTTACTTAGCAACCATTTGGTCAATGTAAACATAAACCATGTACATTAGAACTTTACCTATCCACCATTTGGTCATTGTAAACATAAACCATGTACATTACAACTTTACCTAGCAACCATTTAGTCAATGTAAACATAAAACATGTACATTAGATTCTTACTTAGCAACCATTTAGTCAATGCAAACATAAACCATGTACATTAGATTCTTACTTAGCAACCATTTGGTCAATGTAAACATAAACCATGTACATTAGATTCTTACTTAGCAACCATTTGGTCAATGCAAATATAAAACATGTACATTAGATTCTTACTTAGCAACCATTTGGTCAATGCAAATATAAAACATGTACATTAGAATCTTACTTAGCAACCATTTGGTCAATGTAAACATAAACCATGTACATTAGATTCTTACTTAGCAATCATTTGGTCAATGTAAACATAAACCATGTACATTAGATTCTTACTTAGCAACCATTTAGTCAATGCAAATATAAAACATGTACATTAGAATCTTACTTAGCAACCATTTGGTCAATGTAAACATAAACCATGTACATTAGAACTTTACCTAGCCACCATTTAGTCAATGTAAACATAAACCATGTACATTAGATTCTTACTTAGCAACCATTTGGTCAATGTAAACATAAACCATGTACATTAGATTCTTACTTAGCAACCATTTGATCAATGTGAACATAAACCATGTACATTAGAACTTTACCTAGCAACCATTTAGTCAATGTAAACATAAACCATGTACATTAGATTCTTACTTAGCAACCATTTGATCAATGTGAACATAAAACATATACATTAGATTCTTACTTAGCAACCATTTGATCAATGTGAACATAAACCATGTACATTACAACTTTACCTACCAACCATTTGGTCAATGTAAACATAAACCATGTACATTAGATTCTTACTTAGCAACCATTTGATCAATGTGAACATAAAACATATACATTAGATTCTTACTTAGCAACCATTTGATCAATGTGAACATAAACCATGTACATTACAACTTTACCTACCAACCATTTGGTCAATGTAAACATAAACCATGTACATTAGATTCTTACTTAGCAACCATTTGATCAATGTAAACATAAACCATGTACATTAGAATCTTACTTAGCAACCATTTGATCAATGTAAACATAAACCATGTACATTAGAACTTTACCTAGCAACCATTTAGTCAATGTAAACATAAAACATGTACATTACAACTTTACCTAGCCACTGTTTGGTCAATGTAAACAAAAACCATGTACATTAGATTCTTACTTAGCAACCATTTGGTCAATGTAAATATAAAACATGTACATTAGAACTTTACCTACCAACCATTTGATCAATGCAAATATAAAACATGTACATTAGAATCTTACTTAGCAACCATTTGGTCAATGTAAATATAAAACATGTACATTAGAACTTTACCTAGCAACCATTTGGTCAATGCAAATATAAATCAAGTACATTAGAATCTTACTTAGCAACCATTTGGTCAATGTAAACATAAACCATGTACATTAGAACTTTACCTATCCACCATTTGGTCATTGTAAACATAAACCATGTACATTAGAACTTTATCTAGCAACCATTTAGTCAATGTAAACATAAAACATGTACATTACAACTTTACCAAGCAACCATTTGATCAATGCAAATATATATCATGTACATTAGAATCTTACTTAGCAACCATTTGGTCAATGTAAACATAAACCATGTACATTAGAACTTTACCAAGCAACCATTTAGTCATTGTAAACATAAACCATGTACATTACAACTTTACCTAGCAACCATTTGATCAATGCAAATATATATCATGTACATTAGAATCTTACTTAGCAACCATTTGGTCAATGTAAACATAAACCATGTACATTAGAACTTTACCAAGCAACCATTTAGTCATTGTAAACATAAACCATGTACATTACAACTTTACCAAGCAACCATTTGATCAATGCAAATATATATCATGTACATTAGAATCTTACTTAGCAACCATTTGGTCAATGTAAACATAAACCATGTACATTAGAACTTTACCAAGCAACCATTTGATCAATGCAAATATATATCATGTACATTAGAATCTTACTTAGCAACCATTTGGCCAATGTAAACATAAACCATGTACATTAGAATCTTACTTAGCAACCATTTGGTCAATGTAAATATAAAACTTGTACATTAGAATCTTACTTAGCATCCATTTGGTCAATGTAAACATAAACCATGTACATTAGAACTTTACCAAGCAACCATTTGATCAATGCAAATATATATCATGTACATTAGAATCTTACTTAGCAACCATTTGGTCAATGTAAATATAAAACATGTACATTAGAATCTTACTTAGTAACCATTCGGTCAATGTAAACATAAACCATGTACATTAGAACTTTACCAAGCAACCATTTGATCAATGCAAATATATATCATGTACATTAGAATCTTACTTAGCAACCATTTGGTCAATGTAAACATAAACCATGTACATTAGAACTTTACCAAGCAACCATTTGATCAATGCAAATATATATCATGTACATTAGAATCTTACTTAGCAACCATTTGGTCAATGTAAACATAAACCATGTACATTAGAACTTTACCTAGCAACCATTTGATCAATGCAAATATATATCATGTACATTAGAATCTTACTTAGCAACCATTTGGTCAATGTAAATATAAAACATGTACATTAGAATCTTACTTAGCAACCATTTGGTCAATGTAAATATAAAACATGTACATTATAATCTTACTTAGCAACCATTTGGTCAATGTAAATATAAAACATAGGTAGGCTATTCTTTTCTTACTTTTGATTTCTGACAATTATTTTTACTTAATTAACAAAATTCTCACATTCACAAATTAAGCTAGATAATAACTGTACTGTATTGGTAAATTGATGATTTTGTTCTGTTCTGTTGCATTTTATGTTATTTTCAATGTTTGTAAAATGTTGCTTATAGTTCACGCATGTAAGTGTATGTTTATGTTTATTTGACGATGGGCTGTAATGCTTAAGTCTTAATAAAGTATATGTTCTGTTCTGTTTCTGTATGCGTGTCTGTGTGATATATTATGATAGGGCAGTGTCAGTTCATTTCTGCACAATAACAGTTGATATACTTGATTTATAGGATTAATAAATTACTTTGAACTCAGAAATATGAATGTTATTTTATAAATGACTTTCATTGATAATACATGTTTATGCATATTGTGTAGTGTTTGTTTATGTATTTTTTTATATATAGATTTCATTATGTTGCCTTTGACTGTTGTAAAATACTTGATCCACATAAATATTTTATAAGTTTCATGTCTGCGTGGATGTTATCATCTACGTGCTCTGTTTTTACAAGATTAGCAATGCTTTGACATTGCTTGTAGTTGTGTTGATATATATCATTGTGTTGAAGTCATTCTGTTAAGTCTTTATTGAATTTTTTAACACTTTCCTTTTTTCTGATATTTAAGAAATTTAACTCACCATTGAAGATATTATATCATTAATTATTACTTCAAATTATTATGTTGTATGATACTGACTGCATGAATGTTGGTATCCTTCCATCCACATTGCAGAATATCTTAATGTCTTGAATATCCTTTAAATTATTTTAACTTGTAATGTGTATAAAATAGGTATATCTGTACACTGAATACATTTTTGTTGATGTATACAATGAATATAGACAATAAACCAGACTGATTTGTCCACAGTTAAGTAAATATCGACATTCTCTTGATCGCAAGTGCTTCAATAATTGAATACGTATTGTTTAAAGTAATAACTCAACAAATAATAATAAAATGCAACAAAAACAGCGTTAAAAACCGCGTTTTTGTTATGATTTCTTAAACATTAAGTCAACACACAGGATTTAACGCTCGGATTATTTCTGGAAGAGTTGTGGGCCCTTAATGGTCATTGTTGAATAAAGTTTGTCCAGACTAGTTCTAGTTTTCAACTTTGATGCTATTCATACGGTAATGCTTTATGTGGAATAATACACTATTGCTAATATTTAAGGTCAAAGTCGTGTAGCTTTCTATTACATTCAATAAATTTGCCTTCTTATACAGAAAAATCTCAATGAGAAAATGATAATTTTATGGTTTTGCTTCAGTTCACACTCTGTTTCAGTCTTTGCTCTTTGGCAAAGGTATATTCAATTACATATGTATGCCAAATTATTTTCAAAGCTACATTTCGGAGACATACACTAGTGTCAATTTACAATGAAATAACCCCTAACTAGTGTACGAATTATGACCCAACTTCACAAATATATATATATATATATATAGTGTTCCTTGTGTGGACCTCTACAAATGTTATATATATATATAGCTGATTCAAGTATGATGCATAAACAAGTCACAGGAGCTATGTAACATGCTTCAAAATGACATCTTCGAAAACTCGTCGGGGCAGGAACTACAACAACAACTTGCATATATATTTAATACATAGCATCGCATAACGGTCCTATGCAAATAATATAATATATTATAAATCATGTCCTTGCGATTAAAATTGTCCTCGCACAGAAGATACCTTTTTCTTTTACATAGACTTACATAAGAAAACACTTCCTAATCTGTTTCGGAATTTCGCTACTTCCGTTCGGCTTCGATTCCCTTTTTGGGCAACGCTGTCTTTTTGCTGCGAACAGCAGCAACTTCTATAATACTTGTATATACATGTATATAGCGATAACGTATCATCGTCGGATACCCACGGTCGCTGCCTCCGCGCCGCTACGTACATAATAAATTATCATCGTCGGATACCCACGGTCGCTGCCTCCGCGACGCTACGTGCATATCATCGTCGGATACCCACGGTCGCTCCCTCCGCGCCGCTACGTGCATATCATCGTCGGATACCCACGGTCGCTGCCTCCGCGCCGCTACGTACATATCATCGTCGGATACCCACAGTCGCTGCCTCTGCGCCGCTACGTACATATCATCGTCGGATACCCACGGTCGCGTCCTCCGCGCCGCTACGTACATATCATCGTCGGATACCCACAGTCGCTGCCTCTGCGCCGCTACGTACATATCATCGTCGGATACCCATGACCGTATATGAACATTGAATCTTTCTTCAGCTATTGATTTTATGAACGACATGCCGAGATATGGCAACCATGAAGACTTACTGAACATCAATCATTTATGTAATCAAATATTTGAGTGAATAATGTTCTCTTCGTTGATCTGTTTTTTTCTGCTCAAGCCAATATCAATAATGTTTTCTCAACCAATGGCTGTTCGTTCTGAATCTTTATTAGTTCATGTTTTTGTATGTTTCACCTATGATTTGTATGTTTCAGAAACATTTTTGTATGTTTCACCGAGTTTTGTATGTTTGACCATTTTTTTGTTTGTTTGTGCAATGTTTTGCATGTTTCACCAATAGTTTTGTTTGTTTCTTCAATTTTCTTGTATGTTTCACCAATTGAGAACAAAAAAGTCTTCTCTATTAGATAATGATAAGTATTATTGTTCATTTAATTATTATTCATGGCTTTCATCTCACTTTTATATCCCTTTTCTTTCGTCTACTTTTCCCTTTCCGATAAATTCAATTTCATCTCTATGTACTGCGCTTGTCAATCTAAATTCAACAATTCCAATCTAAAGTGATTTGTTATCCAAACCATCTGACCTTTGTCCCGCGCCAACAATGAAACTAGAATTTTCTTCCAGTGGTGAGTATTATCAAAATATTCATCCTGTAATCGGTCTTGTGTACATACAATTGTATGTCCAAATCACATCTTTAACCAAAAAAATAAGAAAACCAGCCTTTTACTACGGCAGAAATCTGTCTCTGATATATTCTTACTTAATTATCATATATCATTTGCAATGTCGACATAGAAATTACTTGAATATTGTGTTGTTTGCGTATCATTGGAGCCGCCTCGGAGAACATGATTGTCAATCAATGCATGAACTAGTTGCCTCTAGACATCGTTCTAAGATAATTTTACCAGTCAGACAAATTATACATAACCCGGAGAATCAACTTCTAATCAGTAAAGAAAAACTGAAACTGTAATTTTTTTTCTCCAAATACAAAATGTACATCTAGATAGAGCTTTACAGGTCTGTTTCGAAGACTAAATGACTTTTAAATCAACAACAATCTAGCGGACAGAAGGTAGATTGTCCTGTATTGTAACATTGTATAAAATGCACAATATTAAAAAAATAATAATGTTTAATTTCAAGTAAGTAAAAAATACACATATATTGCTCCGTAGAATTTCTTCTTTCCATGCAATGATGTCAATCAATTTGTAAAACTATCGTAGATAAGCTAGCTGCCGTCTGTGCGTGTACTCGTGTCAGACTACCATATAATCAGGCTGGAAAATAAACTTTGATTTGTTCGATGAGCGAAATGGATTCCACACCACTGTGAACCACAGCCAAACATGCAAAGAATGTGTATAATTTGGATGGAAGAAATTAGATCTTCATGAATAGCTAACTCCTATTCAGAAGTTTCTTTGGTCTTCCATATTAATAAATGTGTTAAACATGGCCGTCGTTCAAATTGCAGCGGATATGCAATGGAGGCTGATACCTTTGGATGGTTTTTAAATACAATGTAGTATGTTAATGATAACAGATACTACAGTCGATTTAAAGTTAAATGAGAACCGTTGTAAACATTTACATTTTTCCGAGGTAGATCAGGTTTTATACCAGTTGAAATGACTTTATATTGTAATACATAATTAGAGCACTATCGTAACGCGCCATGGCTCAGAGGTAATGACTATGATTTTTTATTCGTAGCGGCCATGAGTTCAAAACTGCCAAAATGTTTTTTTTTATTTACATAAATTATATAGTATTCGAAATTGCAATTTCTTTCCGACTTTCAAGAATTACCCTTCAACTTGTGAAAATCAAAATTAATATCTTGTTTCATATACACAACAATGTGTACTATAAAATATACATGCAGTATGCAGTAGAGAAGGAGACAGACTGTTTACTATTATTAATCACTTCTTGCGACGAGGAGATAGACACGGCGTGCGAATGCGATGGTGCGTGTTGAATTTACATGTTTGAATTGTTTTGAAACGATATAATAATAAATGAATTAAATAATGAAAAAAAAAAACAATACAAAATAAAAGGATTTCCATAACAAGAAAAGAAAAACAAACATACAAAAATGTATGTTATAAAATGACATTATCTGGGTTCGAACCAATGGTTAAAATGATGTGTATCTCATCAGCACTAACCTTTACGCTATTGATGCAATCGTAATTATGTTTTCTCTATCTTATCTATAACGGTTACCGGGTTTACCTTTTACACCTATATATCGAAATGAGACTAACCCCTCATTAGCATGCAAAGTTAAATCGACTATATACATTTGTATATTGATTGTTTATTCATGTTTGTTTCATTGGGTTTAACGCCATTTTCAACATTATTTCAGTCATATCGTGACGGGCAGTTATCCTAACCAGCTTTCATGGCCTTCATTTGGGCCTTAACCAGTACTAACCACATTCTATCCGTACCTTCTGCCAAGCTACCCCACATAATTCAGAGGTGGATGACAATTTAACGTAGGATGTAATATCTTCAGTCAAATTTGTCACGGACAGTGTGAGCCTCGCCTCCACCCACAACCTCTCGACCACTAGACAAACGCTCTAACCTCTGAGCTAGCCAGGTGGGCCTATACAATGATAAAAAAACTTAAAACGATGGTAATATACGCAACCAAGAGAAGTTGAGACACGCACGAAAATTTAATTCTTCGGTGATTGTTCCTAAGGGCTGATTTCGATATTTCAAATATTTCAACGAAATGAACTTTATTTGAAATTAATTTCTTCTTTTTTGTCTTATTCCATCACACTTTGTATGGTAATGGGACGCCACGATTGAACAAAACCATGACAGATTGGTCAATCAATTCATCGGGGGAGAAAATGATAAATAGTGTGTGCTTTTAATGGTGCTCATCACTATTCTATAAACTACATAAGTATGCCGCTGTATATTTACTTAAACGAATCAAATGTAAGCGAGAATTATGAATATTTTATTATTTAAATCCTCCATAAAGTTTCGAAAATACAACAATACTTGTATTTAAATCATATAATAAAACCATGGAATGTAAGTTCATCTATTATTTAAGCAGATATAAATATAAAGCATTTGGAGCCTTTTACGGTATAAGGAAATATTAATAATTCATATAGATTTCCATGAAAGAAAATGAGTTAAAATGATGTTTTCAGAAACAAAGACCTTCCTTCGATTTACAGTTATTTTCTAAAAAAAAATGAACCATTTTTCAAAGATTAAAGGAAAAAGAACTTTCATTTCAAAGAAAACTCATCCACAAAAATAAAGGTCTCTTTGTGTTTTGAGATGTATTTGCGAATAAGTAAACTTTATACTAAACCAGACAACCGTGCTTTGAACAAAATAGATTCCATTCAATTAGTGAATCCAAGAAATGTTTATAAATAGGTCTGATGGTGCGAAGCCAATGGAGCAATGATACGAAGCCGACGGTACAATGTTACCATTCTGCCATCTCGTCTGCTATCTCAAAACTGATGTTGCGGTGGAACGATGGCCTCAACGGAACACCATACTGACGTCCATATTTATTTCATAATGACATGTCTGTATAGTGTGCAAGCCCGAGAAACAAACATTGCTTATAATGACATTAATTCTAGCACATGAATATCAATCATTACCAACTGGGAAATTATCCGTGAACATTTTTTTTCTTGATACATTGAGGACATTATCAAGTATGGTGCAACCTCTTCAACGCATCACCCTTTTGGAGACGCAAAATCATATTGTTGTGGAGAGATTGTTGCTCTAGAGAGGTTAAATTAACACATGTAGTTAAATCGTTCAGTGGGAAAAAGCATGCTTTAGTTGAAGGAGGTTTATGCAAAAGGGAGGACCGCTTTGGAGAGGTTGCACTGTATATACGAGTATTGTATGATACAAAATCAATATTCCTGTTGAATATTTATACAAATATTTGTATGAATCATATGGTACCTAGCGTAAAAATTGAACTAATTATCACTTTAAATTCAAAGAACGAAACACATGACAAAGTGGTAGCAATTCAAAGCATTTGTACAAAGGCAAGACAACTCTGCGGACTAAGTACATGGGTAAGCAAAACATATACACAGAGCCTTTCTTTGATATATCGACGGACGTACCATCACTGACTGTATTTGGTGATAAATTTCGACAGACTTAACGGCGATTACCAGTCTCTTTTGTTTTTATCACATTCTCTTGGAATCTGTATTATCAATATGTACACTACGGTAGCGCTAACGTAGTGTCGCCACGCTATGTATAGAACGTCTGTATTATCAAGACGAAACATCGTTTGGAACACCAATCGACATCTTACTGAGAATATCCTTCTGTTATTTGATTTCGATCCTTAAAGAAATTATCAGAAAATGGAAACATCAAGTGATGAAGGCAGACGTCATAAAGTATACATAAATGTCGTCTGTTGGACGTTTCCAACACGGTGAAAATTACAAAGGGCTAAGTTTCTCATTAACTCAGACATTACTGAATGAGACAAAATGTTCTTTTAATGCAACTGAACTTTTCGCGGATATATATTCTTAATACTAGTAAGATAATATCAGAGAAATGAGTTTATTCCTTATATATTCCTAAAGGACTTTTATCATTTGAATGAATTTTCTCAAACGTAAAAACATGTCTAGTCGACAAGTACGTAATAGGACGATGCTTTTTGTTCACATCAGCATCAGACAGAGATCAATGAACCTATCCTGTATGTCCAATGAATCCATAAAAAAAGAAGGCAGGAAAGATTGCAAAGCTGGGTCAAAGTATTTTGAAAGATGTAGTTTCCATAAACAAAAGAATAAGTTTAAACGAACGAGACACGAAGACCGAGTATTGAGGTCGACTGATCGAACATTCGGTCCCGTGTAATTGTTCCTTCAATTTGGCTTTATTTGCATAGTTGATGGCAGAGATGCTTGGTATTCTTGTCTAGGTTATTTTAGCTTAATGTCGTGACTGGCAAACTAATAGAAATTGCACACCAATGCATCAGTCATTCATTTTGTTATGAATTATTACCACTACTTCTTGATTGTATAATAATTGCAAACTACTAGTAATCCATACTACAGTGCATCCTCTCCAAAGCAACACCCTTTTGTAGAAGCGGAGTTTGATGTTGTTGAGAGGTTATTTACTCTAGAGAAGTTAAATTGTAAGTCAAATGTAAAGTTTAGAAAATCATGCAGTTGTTGAAGGGATATGGCTGCTCATGAGAGTGTCGCCACTCTGGAGAGGTTGCACTGTACACGACGTTTACTGTGAAGCTGTTTTCAAAGCATACATAACCAAAGCCATACACATTTCTTGCTACACATAATGCTAGACGTGCACCTCGGGGCCGGTGTAATTACTAGTTTATTTTGTCTCCGAACCGGATATATTGCATGCACACAATCGAATGATGACGGTAATAAATTGGAAATACGGCGAGAAATTGTCGTCTGCCTCATTACAGTTCTGTTTGAAGTTACCGATGGCGCCATGTCAGTGTATTCCTTGCGGACCTTTTGAATGTGTGACAATGGTTGACAACATATAAATCCAACACTAACATATAATAGTAACTACGGGATTAATGTTACATCAACACGATATTATAACATCCAACTTGGACGGATGATTCATAAAGTTCACAGACGAACATCATGATAAATTGAACATGTATTGTTATACATGTCCGTTGTGTATAATGTTCTAAAGAAATATAAATTTCCTCTATTAAGTGTAGTATTTCCAAGTGTATTTGGTGCCTTAAAACCATAAATCATAAATATTATAAATTATTTAAATTACACTGTTGACTTTTTACTTGTAATAATTCATTTCTCTAGATCTAATTCTCTTTAAACGTAAACGAAACTGTCTGTTTATAGTTACCCGACCTACCCTAATTTTCCATTTTCTCACCTATATTCCAAAATGCTTTCAAGAAAACAATATAAGAAAAAAAGAAAATAACTAGCTTAACTAGCATGTAACTAGAAACAGACATATTTACGCCTTATTGAAACTGTATTGAATTAGAACGAATAGCGGCAGTTTTACTCTTCTATGAAAATGGGTCAAGCATGTAGAATTTCCTCCATATACGGAGAAGTTGCCACATCCATGTGGAAGGATAATTTAGTACTGGTAAAAAAAGTCCAAAGCCAGGAAAAATGGTTAGATGTGAACCGGCTGGCGTATACATGTATAAAGTTGAAAACTAGTACCCTTAATCTTCTGAAGTTCCTGTATGGACTTGTCTAACTAGCATTTTGAAACAGTCCATACTCTATGTAAGGGATATCGCAATGGGAATTAAGAAATTAGTCCCTCGACAGTAAAAAGCCAGGTCTGACTACATGGGTGCGATACACACAGTCCTGACTCTATTCTGATAGCAAAAGCTTTGCAATTTCGCTTCCCGCAATACATAGGTGAGCAGTAAGCAATAAGCACGGCAATAATTACAAACTTTGTTAAAACCAAGAAAAAAACAAGACACATGCAAACTTAATATTTTATTTAAAGAGAAAAACGTTCATAGCAAAACTTATAACTAATTATTTAACAACAATACTTTATTGATACGTAGTCAGATCAAACTTCCGACAAGCATAAAGATAAAAAACTTCTAAAACTACTACATAGTATCATGGCATAGAAATACAACATTGCTTGCAATTTATAAATTTCAAAACTTTATCACTTTCATAGTATTGCAAATGAAATTGCACGAGCTTATTTTTTAATTTCATCAGTCTTATTCATTTTATCCAACTTTTATATAATAAATTTACCTACTAATAAAACGTAGTTTGAGAAAAAAGGTGAGATACTATCTCCTTTTGAGACTTATTGGAATGTTTTCATCACAATGTGGCTTTGTGAAGTGAGGCTTTGGGTCTAGGTTGGTCCTTGGTTTGAGCAACAATGTGATGATCTTTTTCATATTTTCATAGATGTTAAATATGGAGCTTCCACAAAATTTTGTTCACATTATACAACTGTTTAGTGTGACAACAACGACTTTGCGTGTAATATTGTTTTGAAGATACACAGAAGTCAACTAATGGTTCTATTTCTCCCCATTCGACAAAATAGGAATTTTGTTTTGCTCTTTAATAAATAACTCGTAAATTAGATGCCATATCTTGTAATATAGCATGTTTCTCATGGTTGATTATTTTATTTCGTTTTATCTGCTTATTGAGAAAAAAGGATCATGTCGCTTTTAGATATAGATATCATGTCCGACAGTGAGTTTGTTGGGAAAATTGATGAAATCAAAGAAGTTGGACACCCGCCAAGTAACACATTAACGCACATTGCAAGAACAAATTCCATTAGACTGCAAATTCACTTCAAACAATCAAAACTGATTTAAGAGTTCAAAGCCAAAACAAGATGTATGGTTCCGTAAAATTTCTAATCATGAAATATCACTTTACTTTCTAAATATAATCCTAAGAAAAAAACACTGAAGAAAAATTATCCCATGTCTGAAACATAGACACGTGCTTGTTAGAATGCCTTCCATAACACTATTTCTACAAACATTCAAATGTGTTATTGTCTTTTCAAAGTTGGATATTTTCACTTCGATAACATAATACACGAGTGTTCCATTCTATTCGATGAAGCAATAACACTGGGCGTCATGGATCAAAATGTCAAAAAGCTGAAGCTCAATAAAAATTACATATTATATCAAAAGTACATTTAATTCTAGAAAAAACAACATTTTATTATCATTCTTATCTCCATACTAAAAACTTTAATCCTGTCAGTAAACGTTTCCTGTTTTGGAATGTCCGTGTTTCCACCCCTTCGAGATGCAGACATGCAAACAACTGTTCGTCGTCCGTACGTTTAGCTATTCTGTCCGTCTGTCTGTCAGTCTTGTCCAATGTCATGTTTATTTTTCGCTAGACCTTCTGACCCTCAGTTTGTACGTATATTGAGTTATCCTGATAGAATGCATCTGCGTGATCCTGAATCATAAACACTCGTTACTTCCATAATCTCCTCAGTAACCATACTGAAAGAAAGAAATAAACTTATTTAATTTAAAAAGGTCATTGGTGGTGATAGTGGAAGAGGTTATAATGAAGATTCTATTGATGTAAATATTTACTATTATACTAGTATTGATGATGATTTTAGTGATGATATTGATAATAATAATAATGATAATGATGATATAAAAAAGATGATTATATTGATGATGATGTTAATGATGGCTCTTTTGATAATTGTGATGATGATGAAGATGAAGATGATTGTGTTAACTGATTCCCGTTCAATGTTGCAGGGCGCAAGCTCTATAATGTTTTCGAGTTGTTAATAAAACGATGTGACAAATATTAAATTTTGAATAATAGTATGCACTTTTAAATAGAAGTGTGCATTATTACTTAAAATCCTCCCTCAAAGTACACAAACAAGTTATCCTCTCAAAGAAATACCCCTCCAGGGCATCTTCTCCAGTCTTCGGACTTGATACTATTCATCTCCCTGGTTAACTTATAGATGTAAACTGACAAGAAACTAGAGCTTTGTCTCAGAAGTGATTAATACCCCCGCCGTTGCTTTGACACCAAGAATGCGATAGTACACAATATGGCTCAAGGGCAAATAACTCTGGAATGTGTATGGATCGCTGAGCATGGAAAGTGTGTCTTGCACATTTACATTTAATGGTGATAACATAAGTTTCATTGCAATCGCTCCACAAACTTGTGATTTTGAATGCGGACGGACGGACCGATGCTGAAATTCAACTTTCCATCTGTTTTACTTGTTTGCACCAAGATATGGGCAACAAAAGCAACATCCATGAACGGTCATCTCCGAACAACAGCCACCTCCTTGATACAGCCATTGACGGATTGGCGTTTACTCTATTTTCACTCTCTCAACAACAGTCACATCCCTATAACATGTACAGCCATGTTTGTCCTTCCCATTGGTGGTTGTTGTAGGAGGTTGCATTGTACTAGAAAATCTATCAAAATGAATGTACTATGTAGCGATGAATTTATCTAAAAAAATATACATCCAACAAAGTAAACAGCATGTCATTGTATTATAACTACATTTTAGTGTACCATTCAAGTCTATGTCTTTACATGGTGATAATGTTTGATTTATATATTGATGAACCAATCTTATTATGGACATTTTGAGTAACATAAACAATATAACAATGACGATGTAATTGACCGACGCAAAATCTAAACGACGCGTCTTTTAAACTGACCGGTCAAATTTATTTGGCTGGTAAAATATATACATAGCAATTACCCTATTTAGACGTCTGTTGACCTTCTAAAAATTGATGTTACTTCATTATTGAAATATTGACTCTCAATCTCGTTCAACTCCACATCAGCTCAACAACAGTTAATAATTTTGGTTATATAAATAGAATTATGTTAACTTTAAATTAAAAATTGGTGTTTATAAATGCATGAATATGATATTTTAGGTCATATGTATAGCCAGAGCGAACGGGAACCAGTTTGATTGAAGATGTTGACAATTGTACTGCATTTGTTGAAATGATGATGATGATCGTAAGGATTAAAGTCCTTGACAATCGTAAAAATGCAATGATTTGTCATGTTGTAGCATGCAATTCTTTTGTTATTTCATATAAAAAGTTGGAAAAACAAAATAATGATATATCAAATATAATAATAATCGTATATTTGTGTATGTATGTAAATGAAACATTCAGAAACAAACAGTCATGTAATTCATTCATGCAATAATTTTAGTCCTTTATACAGTAAATCATTTAATGAAATAGAATGTCCGGAATGAGTGTGAACATGAACATTCTAAAATAAGAGTATATGTTGCATCCAGTCAACAAAAAATTGTAATTACTAAATGTACTAGTACGTTACTATAGTAACATGACAATTAATACTCATATATTCACAACACATGTTAGAATACCTTCATTAGTACATTGGTCAAGTTAGTCCTACAAAATAACCTTCTCGTTCACCTTTTCTGAAAGAACAAAGTATTTGTTATCATATTGGGGAAAAACGTAGACAAGTTATGTCAAAACATTCTAATGTTACATGCATTTATAAAGTGGTACATTGCACATTCCATTAACACGTTATTTCATACCTAATGCATGCATATACGACTTATATATATCAACAAATAAACCATTCTATCAGATTTTGAGACGAGCCGAACTTTAGGATCCTCTCGTTTTTAACAAATAAGTACTAAAAATAAAAAGATTTGCTTCGCTATAAACCGTCGTTTATATCATAGCTGCAATGAATGTGCCACAAGCCAATCTTGTATATGTGTAATTCAATGATATTTCTTTTAAATGAATGTTATGAAATAAACATCATCGCATGATCAAGCATTTTCTGTCGTCTTTGATGTAGCTAGCAACAAGTAGCGACATCGCTTGAGACTTATCGGGATATTTTTTTCTATGTTTGTTACGTAATATTGGAATCGACTTCAGATGACACAAATGGCGATCAATATGTGCGATATAAACTCTGTATATATATATGGCAGTGATAAATCTGAGGTCAATTAGTCTGAAAAGATTCATATTGATTCATACGGTTTTGATAATGCTGATGATTAATTCATATTGATTCATACGATTTGATAGTGTTTATGATTAATTCATATTGATTCATACGGTTTGATAGTGTTTATGATTAATTCATATTGATTATTACGGTTTGATAGTGTTTATAATTATTTCATATTGATTCATACGTTTTTATGGTGTTAATGATAAATTCATATTGATTCACACGCTTTTCCCTTTAATTACAACTGATCTATTTTGATTCATTACGCTTTTGGTATGATCCTTTTTTCACTTGCTATCACTGTGCCTTAAAGATATTAAAGATAGAAATCCGCTTAAAACAACTTTGGTTCATCGATTACTTTAATCAGAATTTCCCCTGACATGTACCGCAAAAGCTAATAATTTGTTATGATTATAACTATCTGTCTCATGGGACTGACACTTAAATACTAGTAATCTCAAATATCTATTTAATATGCAAATCTATTCAGACTCGATTTTCAGTAATCTTTTAATTGTATATATTTTCTCTCAAGCTTTTCGATTCCCGGTCGCAGCAGGTTTTACCCTTTCATGAAAATTTGACAAAAATGTCGATTTCCCTTCACATGTGGTGAAGTTGCCGGTTCCTTGTGGAAGGGTAAGTTAGTACTGGTTGGAATACCGTCCAGGTAAAGTAATGTTTGGTGAATCGGCCTCTGTACATAACTGAAAAATAGCTGAAAAAAGGCGTTAAACCTTAATAAATTTATATAGCTGCGATGTGCGATTAAACGAATGCCGCCTTTGGTGTTTGAACTATTACAAAAAGCAAGCGAAATGTCGTTTTTTAAACATTTGCAACATACAGTTTAAGATAACAACAAAACCAGTCACAGCAGCCAAAAACAACAACATACTGCTATACATCAAACAACAACAAGACAACAAATGCAGCAACAACAACACCAACAATATATCAAACAACAACAACAAAAGCATCAGCAGCAATGAGTTGCTAACGCAAATAATCGTGTCAGTAGCAACAACACCATTTATGATACAGCACCTTGTCCTGTAAGTACGTGTATGTAGTTAACTAATTCTATCGAACTGATGACTGTAAATGACAAACCAGTAACCATACGCTTGCACTTTTTATGTTATGGCTAATTGTGTTCGTCATTACAGATTAATCTTCGTCTAACCAGATGTCCTCAGGGATGGGACCAGCCGTATTTAATTCCGTACACCATTGATGAAAACCTTATTAATATCAAAGCAATCCGATGAAGAAAGTAAAACAAATCCATTTGGGAAATCTATAGAAATATATATGTTTGCGCTCACCATACCTCTGTGTCACGGATGCTTTCATAAGCATCATGTTGTATATACATGTATGTATAATATACACCGCAACATCTCCAAAGCAACACCATTAGGAGTGGCAAAATATGTTGTTCAATATAGTTTAAATTAATTGTTAAATCATGCAGTGAAAAAACTCATACTGTTGTTAAAGGGAGGTTGTTGCTCAAGAAAGGGCCGCTCTGGAGAGGCTGCAATGTTTATATCTATATGTGATCGGGATTTAATCTGATGAAAAAAATCAATAAATGAGCTGTGGATGCAATCTCACCGGTATGTGGCATTTGAATGTAAATTTTACTTAATTGAATTTGCCGCAGCAAGTGTAACACGGCTGTGTCTCAATAAAGGCGGGTTTGGATAAATATTCACAATAAAAAAAACAGTTTGTATATTAACTGAAAATAACACCCTTTCTTTAGAATATATCAAACAAATTTAACAAATGTACTTTAAATACGACAAAAGAAGAGAATAGTTTACGATCAACTTTCAACTTCAAGCTTCATACCCGAAACACAGTATCAAAGTTATTCTAACTATCTCAAGTTGGACCCCGGATTGTCCCGGATGAGTGGTCTGGGAGGAACCCGTTAAAACCGGGAGTACCACCCTCCTGGCACCGTAAACGTCTGGGGCTATCCTGGATGGATCTTGTTGGTCCGGCTCGATTCGGCGAACAGTCCTGTTTAATACATTGGTTAGTGTTCCGAGCGGGAGATCGATGGTTCAGACCCAAGTGGAGACCGGGTTGGAACTGACGGGGTCGGTTGGTGTGTCACCTGCTAGTTAAATAATGGTTACCGTAAGCCAATCTCAGCAAGGCGCCCGGCAAAAAGAGAAGGGAAGTACTGTGGAAAGGCAGATGTTATATAAACCAACTAGACTTTGCTGGCCCTTTCTATAGGGATTGCCTTTGGGTTTAACCAACAAATTGAAAAGTATAACTCTCTGTATAATCCTAGTCGGGGAAACCTTATATCTCATGAACGTCTTCTTACTATGATATATGCGCATATTTATACAAATTTCTATGGTGTTGCACTTTAGACATTACCATTGATGTAATAATAGAAAACACTCCGAAAATGACTCTATAAATCAGAAACAGGCTATGTCTAGGCCAATATCAATTACCTATGTACTAAAATATTTAATGGAAGACAGTGGTATTTAGGTAGAGTTAATGCTTGTCAAAGATGGAACATTTCCAAATTGTTGAACGGTTTCGTCTTTCTTAGTTCTCTGTTTGCAATAAATTTGGACAACAATGGCACTTTGTTAGACAAATAGCCCACTTGAGTATACAAACTGTGATTCGCGTATGGATATATCTATACATTGAATATTTAAAAGCCATGAACTAATTAACTTACTTTGTCTGACAAGGTTACTCATGGTTTATGAAGGTTCTGATGTGAAGCACTTACAAGGGCGATAATCGTTTCAGGATAAAATATGTGAACGCACTTTTATAGCAATTCCATCGCGGTATTTTATTTATGTATTATAAAACACATTTGAACGACAACTCTTCTTGATATTGACGACGTTCCGTGGCCTTGTTAGAGTATGGAAGAGTATTTAAAACCTGTCCAAAAAGGTACTCTTGCGTCGGTGTCTTATATATACATATATATTACTTTAATATTTCTTACCGGTTTGTAACCACGGAAGTAGTCGTCGACAGAAAATACAGTATATACCCTGAGTTTTTAGAGGACTTTCGATAAATTCCGAAAAAAAATATTTGAAATTTTCTGAGAATTCCAGTTTTCAGGGCGTCCACAGTCATACATACGCATGCGTAGGGTTGATTCTGAATTGCAACGTTTGGGAGAAGAGACATTACAATAATGTATACCATTTTAGGAAAGTAAGATCTTTTTGATACTGGGGATATTCCAACTAGTTCAGCAGCTAACACTGAGACATAAGATAGTGAAACTATTGTGCCAATATGACAGCACACAGCAATCACATTTTTGTCTAGCTATAACTTGTTCCATAATGCTTACAAGAGTTCTTTCGTGGCTTTATGAGGTAGGATATAATGGAAAACACTGATGTATTAACCCCGAGGAACATTCATCAAGTAAATCTATATAATGTTTTACTTAAACATACATAAGTTAATGGATAAGTTCGTCTGCAGATGTGGCCGACGCAGAGCCCTCTCGTAGATCAGTCGTCATTGTTGGCTTTACCAATTGTTTATCATTCACCAAAACACTGGTTTGCGTGCTCCAAGGGAATAGATTGAAGTAATGACCGACTGATTGTCTCGTAAAATTGTTCTACTACGTATTAAAGCAGCTATTTCATTTATGTAAATACCTTCAGAGTATCATCACATAACTTGGGTTTTATCCTATCATTAGGTAGAAGCGGCGTACTGATTGCAAGCTTTTGAAATCAAGAAATTAAAACCTGATTGACCCAATGCGTTCAACACATATTTAGCATTCTTTTGACGTCCGAAATACCAAATTGATATTAAAGTTAAAACTACTGGTGCCATTAGACTTTACAGTGCAACCTCTCCAAAGCAACACCCTTTGGGAGTAGCTAAATTATTTTGTTGTTGAGAAGTTGTTGCTCTAGAGAGGTTAGATTAATACTTAAATCGTGCAGATGGAAAAATCATGCTGTTGTTGAAGGGATATTGTTGCTCAAGAGAGGGCCGCTCTGAAGATGCTGTACTGTAGTCTTAAGACGAGAAGAATGTTTGTATCTCTAAATGTTTAGTTACCTGATTAAAGTTACCATAGTTTGATTCTACATTAGACAATTGACAAAACTTCGTTTTAGAATCAAGTGCTATATTCCGTAGTCTGATAATGTTGTTTCCTGTTATTACAGCAACATTTATTGCGTAATGCATTGTAGAATAACACGCTAGCTAAAAGAGTTGCAGTGTTTTACAAATTATATGTATCATAATTGCACACGCACCTGTAGTGGTGATTATACGAACCAATCAATTTGGAGTGGGTGTGCGTGATTGAATTCCACAAGTATTGACGTATGAGCTGTACTAGTAATGTAATTTCCAGAAAGTAATTTGAAATATTTCATGAGAATCAGATAAAAACATTGTCATAATGCCAAACGCATCAACTAACTTCCGGTTATTACCAGCACGTGAAATTGTTGGTTCAAAGCCAAAACGAGGCTGTTTGTAAACAATGAACATGGCGTACAGTTAGAAATGATGAGAGAAATAAATTAATCTTAGAACTCGTCATCGCTCGTAAAATGTTTGTATTTGACGTTTTTACCACGTCATAAACAAATTTTGTTTTGGTATAATGTTCGTTGAATAACTGTGGGATCTTATAGTAGAAATGAGAATGAAACAAGTGGAATGTTATAAAGTCTTGATTAAAACTAAGTGCATCTTTATGACATAACTCAAGATTAAAATAAAGGATAGCCTAAAAATTAAATTTTGGCGGTAGTCTTTATCTCTGAAGTTTATTACATTTATAATAACATACGGTGTATATTTTGATAGACCTTTAACTTTCGACTGTGAATTTAGACCACACATTCAACAAACAAGGTCGATCAAGTACAAATACAGATCGTTGATGGATGGCACGATATTTGGAATGGTTTTGAAGGATATTGCATGTATATCATATCAAGACTTATGTTTTTAAATAAACAAGAAGGCCGATTAAAAATTGTAACTGGCAAACAGTGTCGGTCTGAATTATTTCTTGTTTTATTACTTCGATGAAAAAGGTAGTGATTTGAGACAATAATCTATTATTCAATGGGGTGAAACAGAGTACCATCAGACAGGGTCAGCTGGCGATCTTTCTAGCTTTAACGGTGGTTGAAGATCCCAGGCAAACAGCTGGGTGAACCACCGAACTTTCGTACGATGGCCGGATAGCTTCCTTAGATGTGACTTTCCTATCCCAGGGTTGGATACAAACTCCCAGAGAAAAATATACATGTTTAAAACATCTTATGCACTTCAGACACCAAATTCCTGTGTAAGTGACTCATTTTTATGCTACTTGAAGCTTAATGTTTTGTTTCCAAAAATATATCTGTATTGGCTTTCATCCGCTCAGCACTAACTATTACATTAGTTTTTGGCAATCTGTATAATTGTAAAGATAAGCCAACTAGATAAAAAGAGAACAACCCGAATTAAGTTCCAATAAACAGGTATAAATTAAAAAGTCAATTTGCAATAGGTATGCTCAAGTTATATTTCAGTTCCTGCGGTAAAAATACTTATGCATAGCAGCATATTGTTAATGTAAGTACACACTTCGTTGATGTTATAATAGAAGTATTAAAGGGGCATACCCTACAACTGACAAACATTCTGTGAAAGTGTAAAAATGTGTTAGATGTATATGTAAAATAATATATAATGGATAATTACAAGAAGAACTTTGGTCATTAAATGATTAGTTTAGGTACTAGCAGCAAAAGTCATAGCTATGAATAATAAATCACTTCCACCCAAAAATTGTACAACAAATTCCAAAGAGTTTCCGATCTTTTATGGAAACTAATATTTTTTTGCGATTTTTTTTTAATTGGATGAATTTTTGGCTGAAACTTTCTTTGTCGGCTTTTTTCTTTACAAGCTTCTAATCTATCATCATTTTGCCTTGATTCTATATGCACCAAATTGTAGGGTATGCCCCTTTAAAGATTATTAATCTACATTATCGCTTTAAAGACAGCACATCCCTTAATGAATACCCCAATGGAGCATATATTTAGAATATTTTGAGGGAACTCCGTGGTAGGGTGGTCAGCATCTCTAGTAAGCACTAGTCCCTCGCTGCTGCGAGTTCGTATCTCACCGAGACCAGACACGTTTCACATGTGAGGAAGCTGCCCATATGAGTTAGCTTCCGGGATGTCGGTTATTCTACCAAGGTACACGCTGGGAAACTCGCCAAATGACCCTGGTTGTTGGTACGAAGTTTAACCCCAAATATATGTACTGAACTTAAATTTCTTCCATAAAATAAGTATGTTTTGACGGGATATTGTGAACAAAAAAGGGGGTTGTTTCTTGTACGTTTTGAAAGAAGAGGGATGACTAAAATGTTCGTTGATGTATACAATATTGCGGCACTGCGTATGACAGTTCAAGCATGCTGCCATTTGAAGATTCTTTGTTTTGCAAGGAGAAAAAAACTACAAATACATTAACAGTAAGGGATATTAAAGCTTTGACATTAAGATCATTATTAGAAACAAATAATGAAATATAGCGTAAAACTCCGATTTAATCATCTCCAATACTGTAAAGTTTCTATATTAAAACCTCTATTAAAATCATATATATATCGTAAAACTTCTATATTAGGAAAATCGTTAGATACGAATGATGGAATATACCGTGAAACTTAGATATTAAGAACCCATAAGGATAAAAAAGTATACTTCGATATAATTAATAATACCGTTACTATAAACTTTGATATTAAGATCCCCATTACATTAAAATGATAGACTATACCGTAAAACTACGATATCAAGATCCCCATTACATTCAAATGGTATATATACAAATGACTATACCGTAGATCTTCGATTAATGTCACATTTAGACCAAACATGACATTGTTATTGTTGTTATATACCTATCAAGTTGAAATACAGAAGTCGTAGTATTAAAGTGGTCACAAAGTGTGGTATTACTCTAAATATTTAGATTTGTTTGTTTTGTTTGAATCGAGTTTTACGCCCCTTCAGTCAGAGTCATATGAGGCGGACAGTTCGCCTAAGCATCGTTCCTGGGAAGAACCAGTACCAGACTCCCATCCTCCGTAAGCAACTGCCTACTTTCTCACATAAAGAGACATTGTCGATCGTTTAGAAGCAAGCTCGATGATATAAATCCCACACACGATATTCCTGAAAATCAATATTCAGTTAATGTCTTGACGGAATATTAGAATGATAGCTACTCAGAAATGTGTGTCCTAAAGTCCATTTAAGACCCCAGGTTGAGCTGTTACACGCTAATAATAGTCAATAAAATTGTCGTGAAATGATATTAGAGTTACATGTTCGTCTTGTCAATACTTGGTATAATGTTTCTGTAACTATAGAATGTGTCTTGTTCAGAGGTGAGTGGGGGATGTTATGGTAATCCGAGAGAAGAAAAGACAATAAAGTGTCAGATATAAAAGAGAGACGAGACAGAACATACTCAGAATTGGAGTAAAAATCCCAGAGGTGATGGTAATATGCGGGTACACATAGCTGTCTGTATCTTTAAGAAGTTGGTTTGAATTTTTCTTCGGTATTTGTTATTAGCATAATGGAGTTTTCTAACGGGACTAATGTTTTATCGTCTACACTCTAAGTAAGGTATAATTTATGTATGTATTGCAATCTCTCAGAAAGAGATTGGTTTAGTTAATTATTTTGAAGTTCTTATGCAAAGATTAAGTCATACAAAGTATCTAAAATCAACACATGTTACCCACAGCGTCCGGGTTTCAAAAAATACGGTACAACTGTCTAGTATCATTGTGTGTTCGTATCGGAAGCATGACAAACTACAACATAACATGTTTCTAGTTTCAATTGCAACAGAGTTTGGCTTTCACAGCCAAGAAGAAACCGCTTTAGAATTAAGGCAGTGATGTAGATTTGTGGTATAAAAGAGTGATAAAAAGAATACTTTAAACAGCATGTTTCTAAGAACCAAATTACAAAGTCTTTAAAACTATCTGGCAGACATTATGCTTTTAATCAAATCTTGCTGAAGGGAAATGATTTCGAAATCATAAATCGTATACAACATGCACTGAACATTTTTCTACATTCATCGATAAAACGTATTTATCAAGAAAGTATTCCGTTGAAATAACAGTATCTGTCTGCCAATGTTTTCAGTTCAATGATAAGAAAATATGTGGGTGTTTGAAAATATGCTTTTTGTTGTTCAATTTTAAGCCGTCGAAATGAGAAGAATTGCTGATACTGGCCGACGTATATTAACCACCTGTTCCCTGACGCTTTAAATCAATGATAGATTTTATGTCGAAACACCTTTTATCATATTATCAGAGACGTGTCTTTCGTCAAGATAGAAAAGACGAAGAAAAAAACAACAAACAATTTAAGCAAGTTCTATCTAAATGGTTTACGATGTTCAGCTGCGTGTTTGTATTGAACAGGCTCATAAAATACCTGAGAGAATTGTGGTTTTGTAGTAAACAAGCCGGTCGCTGATCATAAGACATTGATGTTAGCCCATTTGTAAGCCTATTCCAACATAATGACAAAAGGATCTTAAATTATAACAGAATACGCTTAAAACTCAATCATAGGATTGCTTGAATGTTTTGTCTAAAAATAAACCGATAAATTAATATTGCTTTATTTGGAACCATTTTATTTTCAAACAGCAAGCATGGTACTACGTACCATAAAACTATTGTGAAAAAATTTGGACAGACACGGGTCATGATGGAATATTTTGCAACAATGTTTTGTTGATTCCAACATATCACAACTCTCTCCCTCTTCTAAATAAAAAATGTTGTCTTTACACTAGAATTCGGCTATACTGTACAACCTCATTACATGTAGACCATCTTTTAGTTCAACGAAAATGGGTCCTGTAAATACTGTGATCTCATGATTAAATTGAAGAAGAACTAAAGGAAAATTGGTCCAAAATTAGTCGATAATAATTTTTTATTGTAATTAAGTATTCTGATTGTTAAGTTAACTCCAAAAACGTTTAACTGTATATAAATAGAAAAAGGCTTTATAGGCATATATATAGGCATGTGTTTGTTTACTAGACCAAATCAAAGTAATGAAAGTAATCACGGAAACTTAACTTACATAGGTTTTGTACTGCAACATGGAACGGGAACTAGTTTAACAATTGCATTGCGGATGTGGAAAAAACATAGTACTTTGGTCCGCATCAAGATTTATGCGCGCCGAACGAGTGAAGGCTATTGAAAGCTGAACTATCATTCAGTCCCCCCCCCCAAAGCCAGGATAGCTAGGTCAAATAACTTTCCTTTACTTATTTTTCTTTAATTTCTTTTTTAGACACGAGGTTCGATATATCCTAGAATACTTATTTTGCCGTTAAAACTTTAGTGGGTGGGGCGCCAATAATAGGGTCATTTTGGTAAACGTAAAAACCGACTAATCTTTGCCTTAGGAAGTGCCGATGTATAAGGAGTAAAAAACAATAATGAAGAAAAACAAGAGATAAATAAAACTGCAAACTGTTTAATTTATAAATGAAAAGGTAGGAAATAATAACAAAATATGCATGCTCATATTGGTTTATCACAGATTACGTGGCAAGTATCTTAAAAGTATACAAATTATGTTAATAAATAGCCCTACGCAATGCTTATCATTGGAACTATTTACTTGTGCGTATGAGATTCTTATATTAACCTAGATGTAATGATTTTATAGTTCTTGCGATATTCAAATTATTGTATTAATATGAATGGCCGAGGAATCAGCCATCAAAACGATGTATATACTTGTACTGTCCATTAAGTCAACCATATTTACCTCGGTTGATTCCGAACCATCTTCGGCGTTTTGATATATGCGTTACATTTGTGATGCGGCTTCCGATACCCTGCTATGGAAATATTACTGTTTTGTCGGTGAAAGTCTAGCATTTTCCTTGCAGAAATTTAAAATTTCGCTCTCTTATACAGTACATATCATACATGTACCTGACTGTAATTTGTTAAGAACGCACATCCTTAACACTTGTTTCTATCATGGGGCCGCTTTACTTCCGGGCAATTTCAAGTAGGTTTACAGCCGATAATTGACACAGTGGACCGAGGTGTGCCGAACACAATGAATGCGTGTTTTATTGAAATGAAGTAAAAAGTTTAGAATAAAATTCCTATCAATGACTACAGAATTTTTTGACTATTGAAATTCGTGAGAATATTTTTTTTTATACTTACAATGACACTTGAAGATAGTAAGTTATGTTCGGTATTTTCATTCAGTCATATTATATTTTGGATGTCTAGTAAGAAATTAAACCAAACAGAATATATTTTCTTTACCAAAAGTAGCATAAAACGGAAGATAATTCATTAAGTTTGAATGTTTTTTTAACCCGACCAATCTTAACAGATATATGTGATAAATAGTTCGGTTACGTATGAAAACATAAGTGTATTTTTACGCTAAGAGCTACTTGGTAGATAATATCTTATATAAAATTTAGACATAGAGTCACACCAATGAACAAATAGCATCCTTCGGAAAGACAACAACATGTGACTTTTATTTACAGGGTGGTCTTTATTTGGAGGTCATTTTGTTCCAAATAATCAATGACGGTTTGTTAAAAAATGGCCTTTATTCACAGGGTGGTCTTTATTCCGAGAAGGTCGCTAACACAGGTTTGACTGCACATGCATTACAAACCAGGGGCCATCTAAATGAGCCGACCAATACCTATTTCGTTATACAAGCGAATATTCTTCATAAAAACATTCATTGCCTAACATTCTCACAGATGAACATTATAGCTGTCTATTCAATTACCTTATTTATCGCATTACAAAATGCAAATTGATAAATGATTTTAATAGATTTTCTTTCAATCCTTTCATAAATGTTGAACTTTCTATAATAATGATGCTTTGTTCAGTTTTTGTGAGACGTTTACAAAAAGAACACATATTTGAAAATGGATTTATTAAACAGCTTATGAAGATATAGCCCCAGTTTGCATCATATAACAAATATCAAATTAAAATTCCCATTTATATAATATATGCATACTTGTCATTTCTCAGCGTGCGAAAATGTATTCATTCCCCCCAAGGAGTTTCACATTTCAAGACAAATCTCATGAATGCATTTTCCTGGTTTGTTCAAGGCAAAATAAAATTTTCACCGAAGTTAAGGCAACCATAGCGAACGAAAGAATTGCTAAAAAACGTCTCTTAACCTTTAAACTTAAGTTTGTTCGGGATATATATTATCAAAAAGAGGATTTTCATAGTTTGTTATTTGATACGCATAATAAAGTTCAGGCAAGAAAATGACCCTTCATTTATTGATTTAACCAATCAATACTATGTACAAAATAAACAGGTTAAACACCCAATAAACAAACAAATTATTAGACACATTCCGATGTGAATTGATGAAACAGATAGACACATTCTCTCCCTGAAGGAGAACTTTTTATAATCCTAGCGAAAAGAGACCCCGAAGTTCATGATAACTCGCTTGATACCAACAAACCTCCACAATAACTTATTGTTCCGATCAAGCCTGTGATCTTACAGTTTACTAAAAAAATCCTTAAATCTCAACTCATTGCTCCATTCCAAATATCATTCAACTTGGCATGCAATCGTTAGAAATTACGCGTAACATAATGTGACAGAAACTATAACTTTTTTTTTCAGGCAAATGAGGAATTTTCATGTCTGTTTCGAAATACTTGATTTCAGGATCTCAAAAAAATTCATTAAATCCTTTTCACTTCCGGTCTCTGTTAGGGTTACCATATCTGAAAATATGAGAACAAATGAGTAGATGGAAGAAGTGACACGACACAAGGACACCCAAACTCTGTGTTATCTTTCTTACCAAAACATCAGGTCATGTTATCTGTCCTATATATTATCTTTCGTACCAACACACACGATCAGTGTTATCTTTCCTACAAAAACACCAGCTCAATGGTATCTTTCTGACCCAAACGCCAGGTCATGTTATGTTTTAGTATTCCATAAATGTGAAAGGAAATTATATTGATGAAAACACGACTTGAAGTTGTTCAAGAGTTGTCGAGCGTTTTTTTTATTCGGAGACAAAAAACCCACAAGAAACAGCCCTTTTGAGCAGGTAAACTTACGAGACCAGAGTTTAGGTACAGTTAACGAATTTAACTGAATGCGGAGGTCGACCAATGCTTCAAGTTTTCTTGATGAAATCCCACTTGATTATAAAAATAGTCTTACAAATTCTGAAATATTTGAATGATATATGGTGCTAAGTTGTATAATGAATGCTACTTTGCCGACATAGTATTTAGAGATAAATTCCGACTTAAGGACTAAAATTACGTTTAGGTAGGCGGAAATCCTTACTTTGTTTAACTATAACTGTTAGTCAACTTCAACAGTTTTTGTTAACCAGAGAAGTTTTAAGTTATCATGTCGGCTTGAGGGATCCTACACGGTTATAATTATCTGAATGTCAATGAAAACCTAATCTGATTGGTTTATTACATTCCACTAAGATATCGAAAAATATTTCAGTCCTTTATTTAAAATGCTGTCTCGAATGAGACATTGATAAACGAATTACAATGACAGCGAGCTCTACTTGTATTTGTATTGACAGGAAATCAATCAAAGACGCTTTTTAAGTCTGGATTTCCAGCAAGAAAGAGTCAAAATAAATATTCGTTCTGGAATGGAATATTCTACGAAACGCAACGGAACGGACCAAAAGAATCGTAAAAAAGTATTACAAAATATATTTTAAATGTACATAAAAACACAGGCATGCAAACCCTATAAATCTAAATAACATGTTAAATGTATAAAATAAAAAAAAATCAACAACAAATACAACATAAAAATCTTCAAAAGTAACAATAACAATAAAATCATGCAACAAATGTACATGTTAAAAGATGCTTGCATACATTTGTCATTTACGTTTTTGTACACCTTTCTACTGATTGTAAGGGTCGTTCCTGTTTTAAATATCAATGTTCAAGAAATCAAAGCACTGAAAGGGGAAGTAAAACACGCTGTCATAACTTTTTTAAACCTTTTATTGTAACCTCAGATTCATCACGTTATGCTTATTCAGCAAGAATATTTACGTGTTTGAATTTGAACAATGTGAATAAATGACATGAAATAGGATCCGAATATGAAAATATTTGTACATATGATATGTTATTAAGAAAAAACTGATATCGACTGAAAACTGCGACTAAATGACTCTTTTCTATTTGTTAGGACAGAACATTAAAACATGAACTTTAATTTGAAGCCGATTGGAATAGGTTATGAATGTAATTAATCTACACGTATAAACATTCTATGAAAAGTATGACTGTGTATAGCTTCATGTAAGTTGTACATCGATAATATACTAGGTAAAACGGAAGTTCTGGAAAAGAATTTTTAAAAGATAGATGCTTTATTTTCGAAATATGATTGATGTAATGACGTATGCAAGCACCCGTTATGTTCACATCAAGATCTCGGGAATAACTGAATAACCATAATTTGAACTGAAGTTTAAAACGATGCATTTTAGTAATACGTTACTAGAACCATCCCAAACATCTGAACCGTAGCTGATTAAATAAATAAAAAGGGTAATTTTAGTTATTCAGCCACCAAGACGTAGAATGCGGGGCGAAAATATAGAATCTAAAGTATTTACAAAAATTACAAATATAAATATTGACATTTTTAATCCCATCTTCAAATGATCGAATCATTTTTAAGAAATTCAGAAAATATGCAAAAGTGACACCGAGAGTGGTAAAATCAAGACGCGCCGTTACCACAGTCAATTCTCTTACAACAGCAAAAGCGTTTGTTGACAACAAGAAAAGAAAACGCACGGATTCTAATATCCATGCCTATAAGGTAAAGAATTATAAGACTGGGAATACGTTGTATTGTAAGATGTGTTTGGTATACTTCTATTAGTATAAGAGGGGTAACGAGACGGAGAACGAGAAGGTAAGCACACCATATTCTTCACCGCTTCTTTATAAACGTCCGGGATCGGTCCTATACCGGATGGTATCATCTTTACTGTATTCCGGCCGAATAATCGGCGCTCGTACTCGATCATTTGCCGCCAGAATCCTACGTTCGGATGAACGACTGGTCGCCGTTTCTTCACATGATAGTAAGCCTGGTCTAGAGGCATTCGGTGATATTTCATTAAATAGACTATACACAAACTGGCCGACCTGCTTACACCAGCAACACAGTGCACAAGTACTTTCCCACCACCTTTGTGGACCTGGTGAATTTTGTCAGAACACCTATCGAAATAAATTCCTAATCTTGCACTCGGCGAATCCTCTACGTGTATCTGTATACTTTCTAGATTAGGTAATTTAAGATTAGGTATTTCCATAGTAACATTAACAATGTGTGTGATACCCAAGGTTCGAATCCGTTCCTGTTTAATAGCGCCAGCGCTGCTCAGGAACAGATGGTCGTTGATTTGCGCTATTTGGTTGAACATGGCTAGATCCATTTTTCGTCTACGAGGTCTTGGTCTGAAAATATAAAAGGAATTCGTAAAATTAAAGAAGCAGAAAGCTTTTAAAATTTTAATAGCAAGCACGTCTGCAATTCTGTAACATTGTTAGAATCTAGAATGTAGTTTTTGAATTTAACAAAACTAGATTCTATTAACAGAGTTACTGCTCAAAGCGGCGCAAATTACGTTATCTTCTGGCCACATCATTTAATTTCTCACCAGAAATAAGGGTGCCCGTGAGTCTCTTGTAAAACCAGAATGTAAAATAACGTTTCTCATGATTGCAGAATAGTTCTCGGTTCTCGTGCAATTTTATGTTTTATGACGTAAATCCGCTCTACGATGACGTCACAAATAGAAGAGAGGCATGCATTTGCATAACTCATAGTTGGAATATAATAAAATATTGACCATTTCGTACGCTAGACAGCTCTAGAGGTGAATAAAAAATCCATATAAATTTGTAAATATTACAGTATATTTCTAAAATCGATTTTATAACATAGTGTTATAAATGAACAATCATAAACAATCATTTACCGTGTTCACAAATCCATAAATCTTAGATCTATTGATCAGTAAACAAATACACATATTTGGGGTATTACAATACTAAAACGTTTATAGATCTATATATATATTGATTCAATGGATCGTTACTCATGTTTGTTGTTGATTCATGAATTGATTAATCATTGATTGATAAATTTATATCTGATTTTGATCCATATTGAAACTTTATCAAGATAGCTCCTAATAATCGCTTGGTTCCAATATCAATATCATTGACTTAAATGTGACCATTTGTAATATTGACAGAAAAATGCAAATTACATATTTTAACGAAAAAAAAACATAAATTAGATTCTTCCGAGTTTTAGACGTTAAAAAAAATAGATATATAGATCTAGATAAATCTACCAGGCAGTCGCAAGTAAAGAACCCCTATTTGGTATGTGGTACTTCAAACCGTGGCTTAGATAGACAGACTTGGCTGTTCACTTTTATTTGATCCCACAATACTTACGCGTAGACTATATTAGGTATTTACGCGTAGACTATATTAGGTATTTACGCGTAGACTATATTAGGTATTTACGCGTAGACTATATTAGGTATTAGTTCAAATTTTGACATTATCGGCGACAGGTCCATTCAATTCTTTATAAAGAGTCAAATATAATAATGTATTTAAAAGATTAAATTAACCATAAAGTACTGGATACGATTACACATTCGTATATACGTATATTGTACCAACGTACATTGTATACAGTTATATTTAAAACCATTTAATCTTACCGAAATGCTGCCGATATATAACGATTATCCATTTTTTCCTGTATAATTTCTTTTAAATTAACACTCCATGAGTTTGTGAGCGTGAAGTTTATACGACTGATTTACGCTATATACTGATACACTCCTTTTTATAATAAGCCAAATCTTTTCTTAATGAGAATTAATTAATTACGCCTTTCAACGCCTCAATACACGGTCGTCTTTGAAATACTCTTGACTGCGAAAGACAGCGAAACGAAATGAAATATGAAACTAGATATACGTAGGTACGGACACTGTGCTTTACGAATAAATAAGATAGGGCAACTAAATAAATTATTGTCGTGTCATGAAAATATTGCTTGGAGATAAATGGACGTAAATAACCGAAAGAATATGACGTTACTTGTGGTATTTACGAGGTGTTTTTGAATTGTTTGAAATAGTTAGTCATTAAAGAGAAATCTTAATTACGTATACAGTAAATAATATATGAGAAGTAGTTGTATTACGTAACACTGACTACGATAATTTGATCGCATAATCAATTGCCTTATATAATCAATACTCAAGTCTTAATTATAAACATCAGTAGACCTGGAACAAACCATATACATGTTTAATATGCTTTTATTTACCCCGATGTACGATTAACCTACTAAATGATCTAGTTACATAGGAAGGAATGATTCCACTAAATTGACAATATTCCGGATATGTATAGGACAGATCCCGCTAAATTAAGACAAGCGCAAAGATTAAGTAAAATTTGTGTTACATTGTGAATGTATGAATATAATCACACACAATTCTTTACTTCTCTCATAAAATCAAAATGAAAAGTGTTTTATATGATTTCCTACTGAAAAAATAAAGTGTGATGTCTGACTAATTAATGCATATTTATAAACCTGACGTTTCTTTTACTGACCTGTCAAAATAAAATTAAGCGATTAAATAGAACTTACATGATTAACCAGGGTAATAGATTAAAATACTGACATCAAATCAATTGTTTGACATATGAGTGAAACCTTTTCTTGATTAACTTACTTGCATAAAAATATTGTATGAAAAGTTGGTAGTATATGAACCTTGCTAGTTGCTACTTGAGACTACACACAATTGAGATTTGACCTCAGAAACCGATCATGAGTTTTATGCAAAACCTTTGACCCCTAAGATGGATTGACAAGACATCAGTATGGCCCCACTATATGTGGGTACGATTATATTAAAGCAAATATAAGAGGCTGAATGTAGAAGATTATATAATAATGAAAGTTAAAATGCTCTTTAAGCAATCATTATGACTACATGGTATGTAGCCTTCAAACTTTTCCTAGGACTGGCTGAATGGACCTCCCAATAATTCAACACTCGTGTTTCATTAAAGCTAAGAGTTAAGCTGGTGTAAAAATACATGTTAATGGAACGTGAGTGCTTTTCATCAAATGGTTAATTACATAAAACAACGATTCACATCCTCTCGAAGTAATCTCATTCAATTAAGCTTGCGAAACAAATCTAGCAATACTTTCACTGTATATATCTAGATTGGACCATCCTTATAGTAGATCTCTGGATGATAGAACGGTTGCATTAATACTAAGATATACGCTCACATTTCTATATTGTCTGAAATTGAACCTTTTGTCTGACATTTACGATTTTAAATCAGACAAGGAAACCAACATTGCGTAAGCCCTAATTAAGTGTGGTGATTTTTTTCTTATCTACTTAAAACCAGACAATAAAAAAATATTGTGTAAGCCTGGTCTTTTAAGTTGGGTGATTTTTTTCTTATTATCTTAAAATCGATCCAGTTGAAAGTCGAACCCATTTGAAGTGCGTTATCAGTTGTAACTATGTGTTCTATAAGCTAGATTGTATGAAATCTTTTCCACTGCATATAAAAGTACTTAGCTTAAAAATTTAAAATCCAGTATGATCAGATAAGAGATAAAACTGGAATCTATAAGCACTTTAGTCAAATCACCAAAACCCTATTAAATGATTACAGTGCAACATTTCCAAAGCAACACCCTTTGGGAGCAGCAATATTATGATGTTGTTGAGGGGGAGGTTGTTGCTCTAGAGAGATTAGATTACCTGCTAAATCAAGAAGTGGGAAAAAATCATGGTAATGTTGAAGGGGAGGTTGTTGCTCTAGGGAGATTAGATTACCTGCTAAATCAAGAAGTGGGAAAAATCATGGTAATGTTGAAGGGGAGGTTGTTGCTCTAGAGAGATTAGATTACCTGCTAAATCAAGAAGTAGGAAAAAATATGGTAATGTTGAAGGGGAGGTTGTTGCTCTAGGGAGATTAGATTACCTGCTAAATCAAGAAGTGGGAAAATCATGGTAATGTTGAAGGGGAGGTTGTTGCTCTAGAGAGATTAGATTACCTGCTAAATCAAGAAGTGGGAAAAATCATGGTAATGTTGAAGGGGAGGTTGTTGCTCTAGAGAGATTAGATTACCTGCTAAATCAAGAAGTGGGAAAAACCATGGTGTTGTTGAAGGGAGGTTGTTGCTCTAGAGAGATTAGATTACCTGCTAAATCAAGAAGTGGGAAAAAAGCATGGTAATGTTGAAGGGGAGGTTGTTGCTCTAGAGAGATTAGATTACCTGCTAAATCAAGAAGTGGGAAAAATCATGGTAATGTTGAAGGGGAGGTTGTTGCTCTAGAGAGATTAGATTACCTGCTAAATCAAGAAGTGGGAAAAATCATGGTAATGTTGAAGGGGAGGTTGTTGCTCTAGAGAGATTAGATTACCTGCTAAATCAAGAAGTGGGAAAAATCATGGTAATGTTGAAGGGGAGGTTGTTGCTCTAGAGAGATTAGATTACCTGCTAAATCAAGAAGTCGGAAAAATCATGGTAATGTTGAAGGGGAGGTTGTTGCTCTAGAGAGATTAGATTACCTGCTAAATCAAGAAGTGGGAAAAATCATGGTAATGTTGAAGGGGAGGTTGTTGCTCTAGAGAGATTAGATTACCTGCTAAATCAAGAAGTGGGAAAAACCATGGTGTTGTTGAAGGGAGGTTGTTGCTCTAGAGAGATTAGATTACCTGCTAAATCAAGAAGTGGGAAAAACCATGGTGTTGTTGAAGGGAGGTTGTTGCTCTAGAGAGATTAGATTACCTACTAAATCAAGAAGTGGGAAAAACCATGGTGTTGTTGAAGGGAGGTTGTTGCTCTAGAGAGATTAGATTACCTGCTAAATCAAGAAGTGGGAAAAATCATGGTAATGTTGAAGGGAGGTTGTTGCTCTAGAGAGATTAGATTACCTGCTAAATCAAGAAGTGGGAAAAATCATGGTAATGTTGAAGGGGAGGTTGTTGCTCTAGAGAGATTAGATTACCTGCTAAATCAAGAAGTGGGAAAAATCATGGTAATGTTGAAGGGGAGGTTGTTGCTCTAGAGAGATTAGATTACCTGCTAAATCAAGAAGTGGGAAAAACCATGGTAATGTTGAAGGGGAGGTTGTTGCTCTAGAGAGATTAGATTACCTGCTAAATCAAGAAGTGGGAAAAATCATGGTAATGTTGAAGGGGAGGTTGTTGCTCTAGAGAGATTAGATTACCTGCTAAATCAAGAAGTGGGAAAAAATATGGTAATGTTGAAGGGAGGTTGTTGCTCTAGAGAGATTAGATTACTTGCTAAATCAAGAAGTGGGAAAAAGCATGGTAATGTTGAAGGGGAGGTTGTTGCTCTAGAGAGATTAGATTACCTGCTAAATCAAGAAGTGGGAAAAATCATCGTAATGTTGAAGGGAGGTTGTTCCCAAGAGAGATTAGATTACCTGCTAAATCAAGAAATGGGAAAAATCATGGTGTTAGTGAAGAGGAGGTTGTTGCTCATGAGAGGGTCACTCTGGAGAGGAGGTTGTACTGTGTATCTAAACAGGCGTGATACATTGAATATATCTTGACTAATGGCGAGTATATTTGTAGCACGATTTATATTTAATAAAAAAATGGTACATTTGACCCCAAATTTTAATTAAAATCTTAATTTGAGATTTTTTGATGAAATCAGAGCCGTGGTTCGAGGTTATAAAACTTGAGATATGTATCTGGTCTAAAATGTATGTATCATATTTTATATTTTAAATATGATTCTTACAATGACTATAATTATCATACATGTATAACAATTATGCTTTATTATAACGCAAGTCTGTATCATTCATCGTCGGATACCAACGTATCATTCTGATAACACTGATTGTGTATTATTTAAACACCAAACTACAAAATAAGTGCTTAACAATTAATAAGATACATTGAGAATGACATTGCTATTTTGAGATCTGGGACAGTGCTCAAGTTTTATTATCTCGTGACTAGGTTTAATCATTCATCGCATAATGCAGCAATACACCTGTACATAAGTTTATAAAAAAAAAAAAAATAGAGTGGATTAAATTAAACGACCACATGATGCATACACCTGTACATAAGTTTATCAAAGAAGTATATTGGATTTAATTAAAGGACCACATGCTAAGATTACATACAGAGTCCGCCAGCCAAGCGTGGATAGATACAGCATATTAGAACGAACTTCAAACAGAAAACCATAAAGAGCCTTCCTCATTTTGTCCGTAAATTGAATGAAATTTAATGATCGAGATATTTAAAATGTATCTTCGCCCATCACATGTAAATGAAATACATGACTGTATGCTTTAGTTACGCTCGAACACATAAACTGAATACAGCAAAACCTGTGAACAAGGACCATCCTTTAAAAAGATATAATGTGGCATTTAGGCCTACTGACAGGTGATCTTTATTCAGAGGTCATCTGGTTCTAAATATTTTACATAATAACCTTTATTCACGGTGTGGCCTTTAATCGGAGGTGGATCACTCAGATATAGGTGACCTATATTCACAATTAACCTCTACTCACAGGTGACCTTAATTCACAGTTAACCTTTACTCACCGGTGACATTTATTTACAAGCGACCTTTACTCACATGTGACCTTTATTCACAAGTGACAGCTCACTCGGGTATGAATGTATGAAAAACCGTCGCTTTTTCTCGCTACATGTATACACTAAGTGTTCGATCGAATAGAATCGATGAATATAACTTTGACGGTAGGGTATAAATAAACAGCCGCATATTTACATAGAGTTGACTTCCACTGAGATCTTATCGACCGAATAACTATATTGACATGGTCTACCATGTATGTAAATATCAGAGATAGAATGGGTCCAGTATAATTTTATGACAATAATTAAATATTTTAAAACATTTAAACGGTTAGTTAGCGACCGTCACAACACAGTTTCGTTTCTTTAGAAATACGTATATAATTACCTCAATATAATATAATAGTACCTCAAGACTATAATAACAAATGTTTTCGCAACAATCGCAATACATCGTTAGTTGATTTTGTCCATTGACCACTTTCTCTTCTGAATGGCCTGGGCTTTTAAGACAATTCTTATTAATTGTAGAACGTGATAAATATGTTTGCTAAATGGGAAGCTTTTGTTCATTTTTCTTCAGTGTACAACAAAATAATTCTGTATACAAAACGTCTGTATTATGAAATGAGATATATAATGATGAATCAAACAGAATCCTCGGTTATATAAGGGATACAAACTGATGTCGCTAACATTTGTACGTTTTCAGCTTGTAAGCTTGTTTTCAATCAATGAGTTATACTGTTGTAATAATTGAGACATTTATATCAACGTTAGTATTGATTAAGTCAATATGCTCTAAATAATATGACAAAGATCTGTGAACAGAGACCATCTGTGAAAGAACAGAAACCATTTGTGAACAAACAGCTAGAGACCATCATCTGTGAACGAACAGAGACCGTCTGCGAACAAAAACCGTCTGTGAACAGAGACCGTCTGTGAACGGTCAGAAATCATATGTGAACAAAGACCGACTGCAAACAAAGACCGTCTGCGAACAAAGACCGTCTGTGAACAGAGACCGTCTGCGAACAAAGACCATCTGTGAACAGAGACCGTCTGCGAATAAAGACCGTCTGTGAACAGACATCATCTGTGAACAGAGACCGTCTGCGAACAAAGACCGTCTGTGAACAGAGACCGTCTGCGAACAAAGACCGTCTGTGAACAGAAACCATCTGTGAAGGTCAGAAACCATATGTGAACAAAGACCGACTGCAAACAAAGACCGTCTGTGAACAGAAACCAGATGTGACAGATACCGCATGTGAACAGATACCGTATGTGAACATATAACATACGTGAAATCATCTGTACATAACTTAAGATAAGCAAATTCGTTTCGATTCAAATTCAATCGATTTCAGATGAATTATTTCTTCTGAGAAATAGTCCTTCTGTGAACGGAGACGTTAGACATTCGTTCATTTATGATTATTACAAAGTATGTTTATTTTAACCTCTGAATAAAGACCACATTGATTGAACGTCATATTCGGTATTTTTAATTGTGACCATAGAGACAAGTTTTATTATACGTGTGCTTAGCAAAAAATATTGTTTTTTTATACATATTGAGTATCAGAAATCATCAAAACTGGTCTAATCTAAAGTAGGTATACTTCCACGCAAAGATATGAAAATAACCATTCAGTCATACAAACCTGAATACTTTATACAAATTGCAAGATAAAATTCCGTATCAAGAAAAATACAAAAACACTTCCATCCAACTTTAAGAAAGCGTTCACACGCTAAAAATACTTACATATATCAACAACAATAAACATTGAATACAAATCCTTTAAAAATCCCTTACCAGTCAAAAATATATCCATAGCTAAGCTGAATAAAAAGTTTAAAGTTCAAATAAGATACGGTTGTCTACAAGTTTTAAATTAGTCCAATTTGGTTTGGGCTTAAGCCAAAATCAAAATTAATCAAAACCGTACTTTATAAATGTATGTTCACGTTTCAGCTCGTTTTTAGACTAAACTTTAATCACTACATACGATCCCTTAAGACACGAACAGCTGTGAATAGTGTATTGAATTGAAATAACTGGGATCAATATCTGTATGGCTGAATAGATTTATGACCTAACTGATTTTCGTGCTTTAATATAAAGATCGACTTCGGTGTCTAAAAACAAACCAAGCCGTTTTCGTTCCGCGAGACGAAATCGTGGTAGCTAGAGAAACGTGTCGTAGTTTGTTTCCGGTTTTGTTTGTTTATATTGAATTTTACGCCCCTTTTCAACAGTCAGAGTCATATGAGGCGGACAATTCACCTTAGCAACGTTCCTGTGCTGAACCAGTAATAAACGCCCATCCTCCGTAAGCAACTGGCTACTTTCTCACATAAAGAGACATGGTCGGTAGCGGGGCTCGATCCCACGATCCTCTATCAGTGAGAGGTCACAGTGATTTGAAGACAGCTGCTATCTTAACCACTCAACCACGGAGGCGGATCTGTTTGTTTCCGATTAACGGTTAACCGGTTAACTGTGCTACAGTGGCAACATCACTTAATCGATATCAAGGGTAGGTTTGGACCCTACTTTGGTATAAGAATTGTTCGATTTTGAGTTAAAGCAAAACATAAAAGTTTATCCAAAGAAAAATCTACTAAGTCAAATGAACTCGCTCTTTGAATATACGTATATAATAGGCTACCGGCGCATACCCGTATACACGAAACACAAATAAATTAATACATGTATTTGTGTATTGTCTTACAATAAATGACGAATAGTTAACACAAAAACAAGTTGTATTAACAAAGTGACACAAATAGCAATGTTTAAACAATACAGGTATTTAAGTGTATTTGGACGGTCGTTGTTTGGCAATGCTTTATGTATTTGGAAAGGCGAATCAAAGCTTCGAGCGGACCAGTCCATTCGATCCCATGTCTTTACATGTTCCGTACATTTTATTCCAACAGGGCTGGGCATGTATTGGTGCTTCACACCGGGCATGGTAAAGAACCAGGATGAACTATCCGAAAATAGAGTAGGGATATAAATGTCCGGTCCTCCTGTGTTTTCTCTACTCTCTCTCTCTCTCCCCCCTCTCTCTCTCTCTAACTCTCTCTCCCCCCCTCTCTCTCTTTCTCTAACTCTCTCTCTCTCTCCCCCCTCTCTCTCTCTCTCCCTCTCTCTCCCTCTCTCTTCCTCTCCCCCCCCCTCTCTCTCTCTCCCCCCTCTCTCTCTCCCTCTCTCTTCATCTCTCCCCCTCTCTCTCTCCCCCTCTCTCCCCCCTCTCTCTCTCACTCTCACTCTCTCCCTCTCTCTCTCTCTCTGGTATGGCCCCGAATGACTATAGCAGTCGAATGAACCGTTAAACAACAAATATAAATAAATAAATAAATAAATAAACGAACGAACGAACGAACGAACGAACGAACGAACGAACGAACGAACGACGAACGAACGAACGAACGAACGAACGAACGAATGAATGAATGATAATAATCTACCGGTGGTCACACATTATTATTCATGTGTACTTTTTCATAACCATAGCAATAAACAACGCCATAAAGAACTAAAAACGGTGAAAAAAGATATCAACAGTTTCATACTTTTTTGCAAAAATCTCCAGAGATTCTGAAATTGATATTGCTAAAAACTGTTTTTTAAAAGCAGCTGGCGAGATCGATAATAGCAGTCCTTCTGAGCCTATTTCAGGAATATAAAATAAACACGTGAATTAAAATTTTACACACGAAGTCTGAATCAGAGAGACAAAAAAAAGAATCAGGAAAAAAACAAAACGAAGAGATAAGTCCGGATATAATTGAATTTTAGAAAATCGATGAGACGGAGCCGTAGTATAGCAATAACAGTTATATATGCAGCCTACTATTGAATGGTGAAACTTCTTTTGCCAGTTGTTTTACGGCTTGTTCGACAGCTATGGTCATTTCAGAGCCGATCCAGAGAAAAGAAGAGAGAAAATACAGGAGAACCGGGCATATACATCCAAACACTTATTTCGAATACATTTTCCTGGTACTTTTACAGGTGTAAAGCACCGATAAACGCCTCACCCGTTTCCTGTGATTTTCAAAATGATGTACCAGGCTCGGTGGTTGGGATGGGGACGCCGGACAAGCGTCCATGAAAAGTCGGAAAGCGAAGCCAAGATTCGAACCCACAACTTTTCGTTCAGATGTCCAGCGTGTTACCTCTAAACCACCAATCCACCATAAATGCTTGTGCTCATTTCGTAAAATGTGTCGATGCTACGACTGAATGATCGTTAAGGAATGAATTCAGATTTAACAAATACAGTCAAACCTGTGAACATAGGCCATCCATGGGAAAGATGAAATGTGACCTTTATTGACAAGTAACCTTTATTCAGAGGTTTTATGTTCTAAATATTCAAATATGTTTTTCACAGAATGACATTTATTCACAGAATGACCTTTATTCGGAGGTGGCAGCTAACACAGATTTTACTGTGCATGGAAATTCCGCAAAGTCAGATTTAGAGTTCACAATTTGTCCGAAGTACAAAAAAACCCAATAAAAAACAAGATTTAGACTAATCCTCAGTCACCGCGAATCATGTATCTAGTCTAGGAAAAAAACGCTGACGTAAGTTGATGCGTAATTATTCAGCCGAGAAATATTCTTCCTCTGTTTACCGTATTTCTCTAAGGAGTATTCATGATGCAAATATGTCTGGAATCTGTACAAAACAAAAAACTTTTTTGTAGCTGGTTACAGAGAGCGTTAGCACGAGTTCCTCGGACGAACCATCTTTACTTATCGTGTTAGCGAGGTTATTATCGCTCTATCATATTGTATTAATTATCCTTAAACCTACTTGTACGATCAGTTGTTTGGCAAAGAAGCGGCCATAAAATGTCAGATTATGTTAAGATTTTATATGAAATGAGAGTAATAATATTTAGTACCAACTTGTATCACAAAGTTAACAGGTGTATGTATGCACCCGAATTCCGTAGTCAGCAATAGAAAAGAATTCTGTCCTATATCAGAAATGTCCCGAAATGTACCGATCGCATTACCAGATCACCTAACGTACATACGAGTACATGAATAAATACATCAGCGTGCACTTTGGAGCTCATTTAAGTCAATTTTAGTTGATAAAGTTTTAGCAAAAAAGTCAAAATTATGTTACTTTATCTCATTTGTATCTAGAAGTCATCAGACAAAGGCATGCAACACTAGTAACGATAAAAGTCAGTTTTCTTTTTTGCCATTTTTGGGGAGGCATGCCTAACTATACTTATTACAGTGGATAAAGGTCATTTGTGGTTATTGCCGATTCCTTACTACGGCGTTAAAAAAGACTGGAAATACTTCCGCGATCTAATCAAGAACGACAAATAGTTCCATGATTTAAGGAACATATATATTACTATTCGTCGGCCTTCATTTGCACTGGGGTTTGATAACTTTAAGTGACTTTCCGGCTTAATTCGACGGTGGGAGACCCGCCTCCATGGTCGAGTGGTTAAGGTCGCTGACTTCAAATCACTGTAACCTCTCACTGATAGAGGGTCGTAGGTTCGAGCCCCGCTACCGACCATATCTCTTTATGTGAGAAAGTTGGCAGTTGCTTAGTACTGGTTCTTCCCTAAAGGATGGTGCTTAGGTGATCATTCCGCCTCTTATGACTCTGACTATTGAAAGGGGGCGTAAAACTCGATATAAACAAGCAAACAAACAAACATATTAACGGTGGGGGAGACTCCATGCGTACATCTGTGTAGAACCACTGACCTACCATAAACAATCTGGATATTACAATCCTAATATGCAATTTTGTTCAGGTCTCGGGTTCGATTCGGACACACAGCGGTGATGGATTAGTCATCGCTTCTTTTCAGTCATAATCTTTCGTAAAAACAATAACTAATGTGGTTTATGAGCCTCGAGGAATGCATTTGATAATGTAGTCGACAGGCTGTAGAAACGTGCATTGTATACTTTCTGCTATCAGTAATAATTAAGTGTAAAGAGGCACGCGTCTGTTCGTGAATCTTTGAGAAACAAGGAAGATAAACGTTTTATACCGACATAAAAAAAGATTCAATTTGCGTGCAGAATGTTGATACGTATAATAGAAAAGTATGCTTGATCAATTACAGTGATTTCAATCATTGTTTATCTATTTCTGCCTAGACAGTTTATTTGTATGTGATTAAACACAGACTGAATTAGTCAATTACAGAAACATCTTTATCTATAATTGGTTTGTTTGTTTGTTTGTTTGTTTAAAAACAGTTTTTTAACGTTTAGGTTCTGAGAACATGCAGCCGAAGTACTTCTTGAAATGTAATTAACCTAGCTGATTCTTGCTAAACAGCTAGTGTTAATTTTAATGTTGTATTACGGCGCATCGTCATCTAGTAGGTATTAAGGGCCTATATACAAACAAGGAAATGTTGCTAGTCTTAGAATGAATTGGGTAGAAAATATGTTTAATGGTGTGTAAGGCTCATCTTACATACATACTATTATAGAATGACAATGAAATGCATAGGAAATGTCTCAGCTCATTTTAATTCACCTCCCTTATACATGTATCGATAGGCAACACTTTTCTATAGCAGCAATAGTCGACCTAAGTCAGAGACAATATCAACAAAATGATCACTTATCCTAACCTAGGTTATATTTCTTCCAAAATTCTACACGACAACGAGAAAACATAGATATATTTACATGATTTAGTCCAGACCTATTTTCTGCGCGGAATAGCATGGCTGTTATCAGGTCGACGGACAATTTTTCAAACGATGTCATAGGAATGTGATTCAAGAATCACTTTCCAAGAAGGACACACGCAGTAAAAACACATAAAAAATATAACCAATGAGAGTATCGACTTGGAAGTAAGGGGGAAGCCAACACTAATATGCATTTTACGTTCTCGTCGATTAACTGCAGTTCTCAATATCTACGCAGTTGTAAGAGATTATATACTAAACTTAAAGGTTCGATAATCGGGTAATGTTCGTTATTTGCTATTCACGTTAAACATGTTTTAACATTGACAACAGAACAAAGTCGAATCTACAAATCTCCAGGTTAAATGTGCGACAATAGTATTCCAGTCAATAATGTTTTCTAATGCACGTCGATTGGAGAAACATTTTATGCCATAGCAATCATGATTTTTTTCGCCTGACAGCACGAGATCTCGAGGGAGTAACATAAAATATGATATAATGATTGCATTGATCGTAAAATTTCACGCGGATGCTAATTAGTAACGTGACAGGCTGTTTCGCATTTATCTCGACAGAATATAGCTAGCAATGGGGTCTGTTCTTTACAGTTGACAATACGGGGATTGGGAGACTAGATACTAGTTCTCAGTGCATGGAAACAACTAAGTACCACGTGCCACTTAGTTCATGGTGTATTTTGGTCACTCACTATTATCTTGTATCTAAGTAATCTTAATTATTATGCTGTACATACATAACTCTATATACTAGTGACATGTACGTCCTTGTGGTTCGAGTCCAAATTGGTTCACATGCTGGCTCTATACGAAACAAACACTCAAGCGCTGGTTAACTCCGTTCCAGAGATCGGTAATCATGCGCAGTCAGTGTTTATCAAAGCAGTTGTTTATTGTTATTAATATATGAGCACATAGAAATCAAATGTCAACATTTCATCGATTTTTAAACACAGTAAGTATTGATTTAGAAGGGGTATTTAAATAGGATTAATTATACATCAACAGAAACTAGGTAGCAGACATTGTAAGCCTCGATGATGCTTAGAGGCTGGCAATCGTTTATTCAAATTTAAGACTCTTTACTAATGCATGTTTTTCTAAAATCGATTTTTCCCCTACTGACTGTTTGACATGTCCCGAGAGTCAGTGACTGATTATGTCATTGTTTTATTAGAAGGACAAATCTTAGATTTCATGTCGTTACTAAGACGTACTTGTTTTTTTGAAAATTCACAAGATTTGACGTCGCTCGAACAGCCCGGGTCACGTCGTGAAGTTTTCCAACTTTTAGGAAGGCAAAGCATACACCTGGGTTAAACCACTAAACGTGGTCCTTAAGCTGAAAAAATTCTCATGCGTAAAGTTTGGTTGGCGGGTGAGATTTGAACTCATAGCGGTGTGGGGTACGTGATAACTTGTCAGATACCTTAATCACTGAACCGCAGAGGCCACAATCTATATTTGTAAAGCAAACTCTAGGGGTTATGGTATTTTGAATCTATGATATTATAAGCTGGTTACAAATTATCTAACCGCTGTGATGATTTACATATAATCCACAAAATTATAAATATGGTTATTTCTAGTAATCCTGATAGGAGAATGTATAATTTATAGTAATAGACAATGCAAGATTGATTGACAAACTGTGCGTTGTTAGGCGTTGATTTGTTAGAGAGGCGTTGCTATCGCAACACGTTGCAACATGAAATCATTACATCATTGACTAATTCATTAGTAAATCCATCTAAAAAAACTATTTTCAGTTTCTTTCAGCAAAGATATAAATGTAATAACATTTTCAAAACCTACCTGTAAAAACAGACGCTCTTAAAAAATCAAAAGTCGAGCCTTTATTCCCTTTGATAAATAGGACAAAATCCTCACAATACTACTGTAAAAATATCACTCGAAAATTTTTGAAAAATCACTTTTATTTATCCGATATATTAACTGTGGCATAGTTATGTACTTAAAAATTCCAGATTCACGCACAAATAAATAAATCCAGTTTTTGAAAGTCTTGTGTATACGAATATCGGAAATGTGGAATTTGTTCCATAAGCGCGGTGTACTTGTGAGAAATGGTTGTTTCAGCAACTTGAGCGGCTACGATAGAAAAGCTCGTGCTTCACGAGGTATGATGAACACTCAGACAGTCGCTATCATTGGTGAATATTTTTCTGGTTGCTTACGTTGTTGAATTTTTTTCTTGATTTCTTGATACACTGTATGCAACAATACGATTCTCTGTTTCATTGTTATAAATAGGACATAGTATAATTATATGCAACATTAACCACATTCTAGATAGACAATCGCTTCATTCTTACCGGATACAAAATAAAAATACAGTGCAACTTCTCCAAAGCAATAATCCTTTGGAGTTTGTTGCTCTAGAGAGGTTAGATTAATAATTAAAACGTGCAGTGAGAAAATCATGTTAATGCTGAAGAGAGGTTGTTGCTCAGAGAGGGCCGCTCTTGAGAGGATGTACTGTATGTTTTAAAGTAAAATGATTCCGGTTATTTAATCACAATAACTTAATCCTACATGTAAAATTAATTTGTACTTCGTTTTCCATAAATCAGAAAAAAAATCAGAGAAAAAACTTTCAAAAAGTTGAGTTGTGAAATGTGTTAATTATATAGACCTTAAATCGATACAGTATTTTCTATTCAGGTAGTCTAATCGACAAGTTATAATACAGTAGATATCAAATTTTGTCTTCAATTAAGTGTACGTGTATGTAGGTGTAAAGAAGTGTATTTGATGTTGATGAGGCCACTATTTGAGGTTTTACTGTAAAGACAAAGGTTTGCTATTACCTGAAGGTATACCTGTTATAAAACAAGAACAAACATTGACTCAGTGTTAAATATATGAATTTTGTGAAAACAACTCAATTACATCACGATTAGTTATACTCATACTTATTACCTCCCTTGGATTTGCAAAAATATGAAAGAAAATTATTGTCTTAAAAGATAATTTTTGTTCACAGCCCTTTTCAACGCAACAAACTAAATAAGTGCAAGATAATTGTTTTCTGTAATAAAATTCAAGCACGCTTTGTCTCCGTAATGCTAAGTAACAGACCTAACAAGAAAAACTATAACAAAACGTTATAGGTAGACGAATTACAATAATCATATTGGTTTATGTTTTTTGTATGAAGTTGCTTTTTTCATAAAGGGTATTGACGGTATATTTTATTCAATTCTACATTAAGGAAAGTATAAAATATTTACATGATATGAGTAAAACACATTATAATGACAACCATGAGTATTTGACAAATTAATAAAGTCATGCATATAGTTCACAAGCACATGGGAATATCATACCCTACATCAATCAATTAGAATCAACCCTAAATGTGAACGAATTCACCATAAATCTGAGCACTATCATACAACCTCATTGAACTTCAAATAGCCACACAACAACTTATCTAGGCAATGCCTTCATGATTTACTTACCTGTCAACTATTAATAGATTCAGTCATCACCATTAACCAATCAAATGACCAGGATTAGCCAAACTAGTAATAGACACTACACTATATACTCGCAAACAACTATACTAAACTAATATTCATTTTTGAAATCCCTGAGTAACTGACGAAGTAATACTCCGAAAATGATGTTCACTTTAATTCTTTGGCCTTTTACCTACACGGTACCTGCACACGACATACGGCAAACAATTGGGTCAATGTTATCACGGAATATATAGCTGACAAAGTCATGATTTAGACAAAAACAAATCGAACGCACATATACATACCAACGTGAAACAGCCGTGGCATCAATGATGTTAAGCTCGACGCTGGTGTATGCATAACTAACAGAATTCGTTTTGAACCTTAAGTAGTAATTTAAACATCAATTAATTTCGCTTTGAGACCATGTCTACACCAAGTCCATTTTCTAGACGAATTATACTTATGAGTATTAGTTTATTATAGCTGTTTGCGAGTATATAGTGTAGTGTCTATTACTAGTTTGGCTAATCCTGGCCATTTGATTGGCGAATGGTGATGACTCAATCTATTAATAGTTGCCAGGTAAGTAAATCATGAAGACATTGCATAGATAAGTTGTTGTGTAACTATTTGAAGTTCAATGTGCTTGTATGATAGTTCTCAGATTTATCGTGAATTAGTTAACATTTAGGGTTGATTTTACCTGATTGATGCAGGGTATGATATAACCATGTGCTTGTGAACTATATACATGAATGTATTCATTTGTCAAATACTCATGATTGTCATTATAACGTGTATTACTCATATCATATAAATATTTTATATTCTCTTTAATATAGTTGAATAAAATATACAGTCAATATCCTTTATGAAAAAAGCAACTTCATACAAAAAAACACAAACCAATATGCTTCTTGTAATTCGTCAACCTATAACGTTTTGTTATAGTTTTTCTTGTTAATATTCACTTAAAAAACTCGATTTTTGGAAGAAGCCGAATATGTGAATTACTTGGAATTGTGTTTTACAATACAATCGACCTACACAAAGGAATCTCGTATCCAAGTATACGAAAAATTGAACAATAAATAGTCCACCTGGTAATCAACCACTTGTATTCAAAGATTCCTTCCATTACAACGGGATACAAGGTCAATGTTTAGAAATTCAGCTCAGAGCAGAACAATCTTATACGTACGTATTTATCATTGAAAAAACAACAACACATAGGCAATGAATAATTCTTATATAAAAAGGATAGTAAAGGAAAAACAACGTATATATACAGCTACTTGATTTATTTTACATATATAAACTAAATACATAATATATTATTATATACACACATATAAATGTAATATGATAATTATATGAACATTGTATTTTTTTAAGCTTTATTTATTTATTATCTATATCAGGGTTTTTTCAATTGAATGGTCTGGACTCGTGCTCTTCAGGCGCATATCTCTGTATAAACATCAAGTTGTGCTGTCGATACTTATCGGAGAGCTTTTTTTCACGCGTTTATAGATAACACACAAAGTTTCAATTTCCATTTAGTCAAAAACAAGAAATCGAAAATTTAAAATAAAATCATGAATTAACGGAGTATTGATTTTGCAAGCATTTCAGCAATATTATTATTAAAGACGGAATCACTTACTAAAAATAGTAAAATCCATAACAACTGGTCAAACTTAAGATGGCGACTTCGTCAAAAAGCCTCAAATTCATGTACCATTTTTTCTTAGCATCAGAAACAATATGAAAAAGTAACTGCATGAGTTACTTCAACAACCTTTAAAACACACGAAATTAATCCCGACTACATCACTCTATAACTTAAAAGGGTTATATTTACTTACGAAAAATACTCGGTTGGCGACAACAATCTAGACGAGTTTTCGTCCATTTATGTACCGTCGGATTTGAACATAAATAAATGGATTTTATCCTAAGAAATTGGTCAAATTAGAAGGGAATATTACGATCTAACTTTTCGCGGAGCTCTACACCAATAAAATGATTAGTAATTTGTGAATATTTGGGTATCCTTTTCAATGCGTTCTTCACCATTTCACAACGACGGCCATCTTGAGCGCGATCACGTGATCGCTACACAACGCTTTAATTTAAGGAGTCCAGACTCTTCTATTTGAGTGACCCTGTCTATATGAAGTACAAAAAATTACATTCACAAAAGAATACATTTTATGTAAAATATATATACACAGTTAATATCTAAAACTAAACATAACATAAAAAATGGACATTGTATGTTTTAAATGACTCGACACATTAGGAAATTATCATAAAGAAAATCTGACAGGTACATGTAATTATGTCAAAATCAAGAACCAGAAAATGAGAGTATTGAATTACATTACGCAGTTAACATACCAATATTCTGTTCATGGATATATTGTCCCAACTGGTAGAAGGTATGAAAACATGCGAAGTTAACATGCGTCTGAGACAGAGTAACAAACTTAAGGTTACTTTCAACGTTTCAATAATCTAAAGTAGTGTTGAGATACTTGAAAATGCAATGTAGAATTATATACCAGTAATAACAAGAAATGTCTGTTAAAAAGACAATATATTAATAATTAATACGTTGTGCTAAGAAATATAAGTCAAAAGTGAGCTTAGACACCTTCGCGAAAAATTAACTACATTGATTTAAGACTAACATGTCAAACATTCAAGTTAAATACAAGATACAAACTTTATGCATAATCATTAAAACACATACATTAGTAAATACATTTTCGGCACACCAAAAAACCCAACAAATTGTGACAAAATTAATATGAATAACAAACCTCTGTACATCAGAATATGTTGACGATTGTCAGTCCCATTATAATACATGTACAATACAGTTTACAAACAAATAAACCAAAGGCTTAAAAAAGTAAAAAAATATAAAATAAAACATAAAGATATAGTCTATATTAGTACTCTATGAAATCATGAAGATTAATGACAGTTTCCCACATAAAAATAATAAGTCCCTCATAAAATATAAGATTAGTTGGTGGTACAAATGTATATAATATCCCATAAAAATAGCATCATGCTATTCTAAAATAGCTATTTACAATATGACACCCATAGAATGCAATCTATCTACATTATAATAATACGAATGGCATACTCTCCTATATGCAATGGTGTAATGTATTAAATCAATGTGTTCAATTATTAAAAAATCTTTTGAAAAGTGATTGATTATTAAGCAGAGTTGCGTTTAGAATATGAAAGTGTTTGTCACTCCAAATTGACACATGAAAAAAAATGCCTTTAAAAACACTCTTAGTACTAAGTATTGTGCTTTTATTCTATACATATACTTACTTTTTGAAAATATATGCTGAGGTGCAGAACGTACATGTATTGTTCTTTTTGAAGAACTAGGAGTATACTAAGATTTCTTTTCGAATAACTGTGCAAAAGATGTATTGTTCTTTTTGAATAACTGTGCAAAAAATGCATTGTTCTTTTTTTAATAACTGTGCAAAAATGTATTGTTCTTTTTGAATAACTGTGCAAAAAATATATTGTTCTTTTTGAATAACTGTGCAAAAAATATTGTTCTTTTTTAATAACTGTGCAAAATGTATTGTTCTTTTTGAAGTTCAGTACAAATGAGTTAAGCTCTTTTTGATGAGTTGTTCTTTTAACATGCACATTTTCTTTTTCTAATACTATTTCCGAAAATGTCTATTGAAGAACTGTAGTGAGTATATGGTTGCTGAGAAGTTTTCTAACGATTCTATGCTAGTAGAGTCTTAAGTTTCTTAGTGTATCTTACAAATGATCATCTGCAAGATAGTCAACTGTTGGGCGTTTTATTTGCAACTGAAAAAAGAAAAAAATATTTAGAATAAGCTACAACTAATAATTCTATTGCAAAAAAATAAAACCTATAAGTTTATCTAATGCAGCAAACAACGAGTTGCTTGAATTCTATAAATATAATGCAAAATCTACTTACGTTCTTAGAACGACCAAGGACCGAATTATAATGCCAACTATATTGTTCTGAAATACAATACAGGTTTTATAGCCATCATCATGCCAAGACAATCTTAGATATTAGAGTACAATGCAGTTTATATACCAGCAGCAATTATTTGGTTACATATTAACTATTGCAGTGAAGCCACCCTTAGCGAACATCTCAAAACTTCTTTTTACTTTTTATACTAAGACCAGATCAATGTTAAGAATGATTGATTGGGTACCTAAGGTGGTCTTTTTTATCGAGGTTTTACTGTATAAAATTCCAAGTACGGAAAATAAACGCCAGTTTTCAGTTTTAGAATAAAGCCAACATGTCCATAAGAAAATCGACGTGTCTTGTAAGTATTGTATAAGATATCAAAGGAATCGATAATTTTGCAGAAAATCATGATACATACACTGAAATGAATGTTTGCATTTCAGAATGAGAAAACAACTTGACTTTATACTATTCAAATATCTGTTATTGAGAGTTTGAGACTATAGAAAATATTATTCTTTACTGCTTATTTCTTCTGATGTGCACATAAAAACATGTCAAAAGCCAGTCAACGCGGTGAACAAACAACTTGTGCCCTTTATTGACAGGTGGCCTTTTTTCGAAGGTATTTTTTGTAAATAATGAACGTAAGTTTTTAAAAGAATGACCTTTATTCGCAAGGTAGCCTTTATTCAGAGATGGCCGCTAACACAATCGTACACAAATGGTTTTGACATAAAATCTACGCTTACCTTCAGCATTACTCCTTCTATAATACTCTGGACCTGGGTCAGAATAATCGACTGTAGGATGAAAGTTGTCATAAGGATGTTGGAATGACATTCTTGCAGCAATTTTGTTATCAAACACTGACTGACTTTCCTGTTTATCCATCACATCACTGAAAAATGTTTTCATATTAATACTGAAACTTGAGAGGAATAGAACGGCTTAAACCCCAAAGTTCTGGTAACTCAGTCAGTTAAAGGATTTATCAATACAACGATACCGAAAAGTTCGTCAAATTAAAATAGAAGAAACATTACAGTTCGATTACTGCAGCCGTTTGTTCAACACAAACAAGCGTGTAAAGACAACAACAACAACACCAACAACAAAACTAAGAGCAAAAACAACAATAACAACAAAAACAAAACAAAAACAGACATTGTCATACCTCCCTGATATTTCCTCATGTCGATTTTTTCTCATCATATGAATTGTGAGCAATATAACACCAACGACAAGTATGATGAATATCGGTACACCAATTACAATGCCAAGTATCAAATCTGTAATACATGAGACGTTATTTGTTGTCATATTGACTGAATCCAAAATAGGAAAACTTTATGAATTAAACAAATCATACTTTATAGAAGTTGTATCTGTAAAACATGCAGATACAGGCATATACCACATAGCAAATGAGCAGCTTTACATTTTTTTACTTATTTATTTTAATGTCATAAAATAAGTCGAATCAAGGCACTACTCGTCATATTCATTGTATAATGCGAAGACTTTCAGAAAAATCGCTTCACATCATTTGGGAAGCTGCTTAACTTATGTACTTACCGTTTCCTTTGTCTGGCCTGAAAAAATATGAACATATTCTATAAAATTAATATTGCTTCAATTGTTTCGTGGATTTTCAACCTTTTATGCAAATACGTTTTGAAACTAAAATTATGCACAATTTAAGATTAATTCAAAACAACACTTGACAATATTACGGCAATTTGTTGTTTGCGATTCAACAAGCCAAACTTTTGCTTAGCAATAGAACTATAACGAAAAATGAATATATATCTACATAAGGCAAAATGTGTTTCAGACAGACATTAATATATCAAGTTAAGAAGATTAAATTTTATTTATTTTGTTTTACTTTATTTTAGCTTTTGACTAATATCCTGTTGTTTATATAAGCATGTAGTAACTGATTATATCAACAGAAGACAGTCTATCAATGAGCCCGTCCTTTAAATTACGCCCTACTGCTGAATATGGCCTCGCATTCCTAGTTCAGTGCCTTCAAGAAAACTTACTCGCATGATGGCTCTCCATTGACAATTTCACATTGTGTATTCTCACCGCACTTGTCAATTGAGATTTCATAAATCTGACACATTAAGTCGTCTGTCTTTTCTGTGCTGATAGGAACTGTAGAATGTATACATAACAATATATATTAAACTAAGATATCAGTAGATCTATGAGCAAAGTTTACCAGAGGCCGAGAAATTCGAGACCTTTATACAAAGATCGCTTACAAGTTTAAGTACAATCAAATCTGTGAACAAAGGCAACCCTTGGGAAAAACATAATCCGACCATTATTTACTAGTGGCCTTTGAATGGATGTCATTTTGTTCTAGATTAACGAAGAAAGATCTTTAAAAAATGGTCTTTTTTCACATTTAGGTCATTGTTCGGAGATGGCCGTTAACTTAGTTTTGTGTATACTTTATTATTAAATGTATTTTTTTCGTATTTACTAAGATGTATATAGTTCATAGATATCACGAGTTCCTGAACAAGTTGTCTACACTTTTGTATCAGTTAACTGTATGTAAATTGACATGACACGTAAAGGGGCCTCCGTGGTCCTGTGAGGATGGTCACTGACTTGTAATAACTAGCTCTGCAGCGTTGTGAGTTCGAATCCCACTGACGCTAACTTTCACATGTTAGAAAGCTGTTCAGCTAGTTTATGGAAGGTCAATGGTTCTACCCAGATATATGCATACAGACTTCCTCCACGGTTAAAGCTTGAAAGTCACCAAATGTCCCTAGCTGTTGGTGCGACTTAAAACTTTGAACAGTGACATGATATGAAATATAATTCGCACCCAATACAAACAAGCAGGATGTATGCCTTCGTAACCATACTAAAAATTATATAAAAATGGTCAGGCTTCTTTTAAAATACAAGCACATTTGAAAATGGTATCTTCTGGTAGCCAAAATTCATCCCTGACCCGATCTACACAATGCAACAATGGTCAATTAATAGCATTATCTACACAAATTTGTTAATTACAGCAGTCAAATGTTTCCAACATGAAAATAAGTCACGTAGTCCACTCACAGGACTTACTCGTATCTAGAGATAAAAACTTGACTCTCTATTTTTGTTCGCATAAAAAAATACAGCAACAAAATAATATTCCTCATTCATCAAACTGATTTGTATAAGTAGACATTTACTTTTTGTTCCATCGATCTCCATGCCCTCTGGGAATGTGCTTTCATTGAACACTGGAACAGCGGTTTGTCCGGATGCCAAATCAGTATTCACCTTCGCTAATTGTGGAAGAGCGGTTTCAGGTATATCCACGGTGTAATTCACCTCAAGACTGCCCTTTCTGGTTGAATAAAGAAATCAATAGGATCATCAACTTTACGACGGTACGCAGAAAAGAATCAGCTGCCCCTTTTTCCGAAAATGCACACTCTAAACCATTTATAAACATCAAGGTAAAAGTCTACGAATCTATCTCTATGATGGTTTCATGACAGTCATGTAAGACCATTTTTGTGTTGTTTTTTCTCTCACTTCAATGAATGAAATGATTACCTTTTTTATTCGGCCCATTCATGTCCAACTTTGGCGGACATGGCCTTATCGAGTATCCGATCAATTTTCAAGGGAAACAACTACAATTCAGGGGTTTATATACAGTCTACCTATTGTTACCCTCCTTGCTTGCGTTATGCTGACTTTATTAGGGGTCATAAAGTAATAAAGTCAGTCACGCGTAACAGATAAAATCTGCTTTCTTAATTGATCCAAAAATCGATATTTCACTGTATAACTTTTGGATCTCTGATAAGACTTTAGCAAGTCCCAACTATATTATGTACGTCGTTAAAATGGACAGAAATATATGATATTGACATTAATTTGTTTCATCAGTAAAATTAATTTTGCAAATGCGAATATTATGAAAAGACAAAATTCAAAAATCCTAGTAATATTTTTGTTATTGTATGCAGTTAAATAGTAATTTGATTCTATTCTGCATATAAAATCATTAGCTTACAATACATTTATTTTCACTGCTGAAATTAACATTAAATCATCATGATTACACTTAGGCGTGAAAATATGTTTTTTCTTTTCTCATTAAAAGTCGGTTAGTAGGTATAGACTTTAATTGGCTTTTGAAAGCATGTGGGAAGGAAAAAATTAGAAAGAGGATTTTCCATTCCTCGGATAAAATCATGAAAATATCTAGGGTCGCGGGATAAAATTAATTAGGGTCGATCGAGTAATCAGAAATTTTGCACTATGTCGCACGTCTTGTAGGTCTATAATTATAAATGAAATTACTTCCAAATCCATTACAACCTTCAATAGCTGTTGCAGATATTTATTTCCATCACAAAATAGAAAAAAATACGAATGATATAAGCTATAGACCTGGTGTATAAACAGTACAATCAATTTCTGCAATTTTATGGCAATTTCCATCCGTCTTAATTAAAATAGTATCTAACAAAATTAATATAACTCGACGTGCCCAATTGCTTGTGAGTCAATGTGAGATGCGTATAAAAATATCAATAATCAGGTAAAGTTAGCAACCATATAAAGGGATCTCAAAAATATGATTTTATTATCCGTCCTTTGTTTTCACATCATTGAAAAAATAAATATACAAAGTAGGTAATCTATATTATTTTATGACATGTTTTTATAAGTGACATGTGGACGTATGCCAGAATGATATATTTAGCATATAATTATATTATCAAAAATGAATTAATAATAAATTTCATTTAATGAAATATCATCGTCTATGTAAGGCCCATTAGAACATTAGAACAATAGTAAAATATAAGAAATATAATTTATTATATTACTTAATTTGTAACAATATTTACATAATGCCTTCCATTAGGCATATCTCATAAAATAGTTGTCAGAGGCTTTTTCTTATTTATTGTAACATTATTAAAAAATACTATGCTGTATTATGAACTTTGTGATAAAAAATTGGAACGTTTTCATTACAAGTGAAAATCAGTTTCACATCTGTCTAGGTAAAATGAGACCTACTTCATTTTAACATCCAAAAAGTTAATTGGGATTTAACAATGGTGAAAACCATTTTTTTATTTTAATATGTTATTTTTTTATAATATCAACAAATTGGATCATAAATATCGATTTTGCTTTTTATACGGAAGTAAAGTAAACTATTTCAAAGATTCTAATATTTTCATCCATGTTGTAATATCTTTTAGTCTTCAATCTCAATTATCCTAAAAACTTGATTCAACGCGTCCATTTTTTATTACCCTGTATAATGTATCATGCTGTGACTGTATATACATGGATACCTAATCAGCAGATATGATCATCGCCAAATGCACGTTGTGTCCGTAAACGTACGTAAATATCCGAGATTTGCCGAACGATTGACGAATTGAACTTAAAAAAATCTAAGGGGTAGTTTTAAAAATCATCAAAAGGGTCGAAGAAGATATTATTTTATTGTTTTCATTTTTTACATGGTGAAAGAAATTAAATTTTCCAAACGAATGCAATGAGTACAAATTTGATCACATTTCCCCCAAAAGAGTTATGATGCTGAAAACATCAAATTTTCATTGAAAAATCTACCAATTTTACACTTTTTACATTGAATATAGAGGGAATCGATAGGTGTCTTTTTCAAACGCAAAAGGGTCGAAGAAAGCATTAATTCAAAATAATAAAAAATACACCATTAGAAAGATAAAAGATTAATTAAACTTTTGTGATGAGTACAAATTTCGTATTTTAAATAGAATAAAAGTTATGACGATTATAGTGAAAATCCCCTTCTTTGTTTAATGTAAATTTTTTATCGATTTTCCAAATCAGCATGTCCGCGAAAGTTGGGTATGTTTACTATATTATTCAGCGTTTTAATAGGTGGATATTGAAAGAAACTTTCAAGATACGAGTCTTCGTTTTACATATTTTGATCATTTGCCACATAAACATATTGATATTGATAACACAGTTCACAATGTATATTGTACAACGTTGGTGCATATAAACATTTATTGAGATATACCTCATGCCAGTGACTGTAATTGTAAATTCAAAACTTCCTCCAAAAGTTCTGTTGTAAATGGTAACAAGCTAAAAAGAAGAATACAGTAAATAATTATACTTTATTATGCTTAATTGTTTTGTGCTAAAGACCTATACTATATATCTGAATATGATATGTTACCTCATTTGTGTCAGGTCTTAAAATATTGTTCTCTAATTGTAATTCCTATCACGAAAAAGTAAATACCCAAAGGGGGGAGGGGGTGCTCCGTAGCGAGTGTTAAGGTCAATAGAACATATAAATCACTAGCCCCTCATCGTACCGAGTCTGACCCATTTTCGAACCAAATTTTACCTGTGAAGAAGCTGTCCGACCAGCTTATAGAAGGTCATTGTTCCTACCAATGTGTACACCTAGGGGTCTACCTCTACCATTATAGCAGGGATAGTTGCCAAATAACACTGGCTGTAGGTGCGACGTTAAACCCCAGTGAAAGAAATGAATATTTGAAATAAAATCATACCACAGGTTAAGCATTCATATTAAATAATGTAAACATACAAGATATAATGACAGTAGTATATAATTTGAACTGATAGTCGTGATTTAATGAGAACAGCACATGTAAAAAGGAATGTTATGATATAATATTTAAAACGTAGTTAAAACGTTTTGAATCGCCCCCTGAAATTTGGAGTTTTTTTATATCTGAGACGATCCCTTGTCAGTCTAGATGCAGATTTCTATGCTTGATTATGAAGGGAAGTGTCAAACAATGGAAGAAGTAAAGTGATGGAAAGGAGTAAACAGGATGGAAAGTAGTAAAAAGGACGGAAACAATAAAATTACTAACTTGAATCTCCACTTCAATTTTGAAAGCATTATATGTTGCGGTAACATTTAGGTTGGCAGAGGTTGATAATGTTATGTCCAGAGTTAGCTTCACTTGAATTTTTCGTCTGCCTACTGTGGATTAGAAATTGAAGTGTAACATACCATAAATAATTAAGATGACAAAATAAAGGTCAATAAATGCATTTATTAAACTAAACAAAATGGAATTAAGTAGATTCAAAATCAATTTTCCTATATTACGAGAATACGTACGTACACTATGCAACTCAGGAGTAGGAAATGAGTACCACCTCTTTTAAGAATGCAACTATTCACTATTCACTCACAAGAGTGTATTGCTGTGCTAACGACCAACTGAATTCCGAGTATACAATCATGAAATATAATAATAATGATAAACACTGTGTACCTTGAACTGTTGTAGGTAAAATAGTTGTGGTGGGTGCTACAAAACAGAATTATGATATTTGTGAAGGAAGAATGAAAAGCTTAAATGTACAGACTTTCTTCTAGTGACGTTAATTAATTCAATATAAACAATAACAGAATAATTATGAAACATATATTCCCACATTGTGAGTTTAACTGTTTAATTTACTGATATTTTTTTGAATACAGAAACATAGGATACGTCAATTAAAAAGTAGTTACGCATACGATTAATACACTGCATGACAAAATTAATGCTTTAGATATATTGCTACAAACCTGGATATCTAAGTACACATTGTATCAATTAAATACATTCCCTGTTGTTTTTAATTTACTATTTTTCTAGACGAATTATACTTATGAGTATTTGTTTATTATAGCTGTTTGCGAGTACATAGTGTAGTGTCTATTACTAGTTTGGCTAGTACTGGCCATTAGATTGGCTAATGGTGATGACTGAATCTGTTTATAGTTAAACAGGTAAGTAAATCATGCGATGTTTAACCTAGATAAGTTGTTGTGTGGCATTATATCTGAAATGCTATTTGAAGTTCAATGTGATTGTATCATAGCAGATTATTGCGAATTTGTTAACATTTAGGGTTTATTCTATTTGATTGATTTAGGCTGTGATATTACCATGTGCTTGTGAACTATATACATAAATTTATTCATTTGTCAAATACTCATGATTGTCAATATACGTGTATTACTCATACCATGTAAATAATTATGTTATACTCTCCATAATGGAGGATTGAATAAAATATACAGTCAATATCCTTTATGAAAAAAGCAAAAAATATGCTTCTTGTAATTCGTCTACCTATAACGTTTTATTATTGTTTTTCTTGTTATGATTACTTTCGAATGCGATGCAATATACAAAGAAAAAATCTTGAATCCAGTTTCTAAAAAAGCAAGCCGAGTGAAACAGTTTAGGAAGTACCATCAATGCAGGTGTCATTCTCGTCTTTCACATATCCTCGTAAACAATCACATATGAAATCTCCTGGTCGATTGTGGCAAGCTTCGTTCTCCCCAATGCAAAGATCCGGCGTTAAACATTCATCTATATCCATTTCGCATCTGCTACCTTCCCATCCTGGTTTACAATAACACGTGCCATTTACATGATCACATGACTGGGTGGGACTGACGGTGTTGGAAGTATTGCAGCCACATGGTGTTTCACAATCCAGACCATAACCGTTGTTAGTACATTCTGTAGTAGACAAAGAAAGAATAATTTTATGGTGATCTAAATGTCATTTAAGTAGAATAATCTACATTGTATTACTTTCTTTATTTTATTTCTTTAGATTTAACGACATTTTCAACAATTTTTTCAGCAATATCGTTACCAGCTCTGCACATCATCGAACTTGTCCAAGATCTTTAGGTCATACACATTCACTATAAATATGTAGGTTTGGTGAGGAAATGAAGGTGCTAGAGTGTAAACAATCTAAATACATGTATAGCAATTTTTCTATGTCTAGGGCACATAACTCTTGAAGTCCTAGTCAGATTTCACAACTAATCGAACTAGGAGGAGGTATTGTTTCTATATACATTGTGACCAAGTTTAATGCAGATTAGTAAAAGTTATATTGCTGTTCAAAGGGGTGTTTACTTGCTGAAGAACGTCGCGGACAGTGTGAGTGTCGCCTGGTGTTTGAACTCACAAACTCTTGATTAGTATATAAAAGCTTTATCCATTGAGCTAGAGTGTATTAATCTACTTTTTATTCAGGCATACATCTTTACTTTTAATCGACTTGTATAAGCAAATAACCAATTGCTTTTGCAACTTCTTTAAAAGTTTCAGGGTCAATGCCAAAATGGACTAGGCTATCAAAATAGTATTTATTTGAAAAACTGAATCAAATAGTATCAAATATAAAAATTCTATATCTATATTTACGTATATATGTATGTAGAGTAATAGCTTTGAAATATAATAGTATGACATATATTGAAAATAGCATAAATTATAGCATAATTATAATATATATTACACACTAGTAATGGAAGCCAGTGAAAATGTGCTATATTAGATTTTCCACTAATTTAAAAAAAAATATTTAGCATTATTTAGATTTAATAGTAATAGGAAATTGATTTACTAGCCTTTTTGTTTGTTCATATAATTATAAATCGTATTTGTTAAAGCAAAAATTATTGCATTGCGAGCATTGTATAGACTTATTCAACATACGCCTTACCCTCACATCCGCTTAGTTTGGTATCATACCCGATGTCACAGATGCATTCAAAACTTCCTAATGTGTTACTACAATTTGAGTTTGATGTATCACACGGGGTCTCCAATCCAGCGCATTCATCAATATCCTGCGTGCAATTCAACCCCTCCCAGCCGGCTGAACATATACAGGAACCATTTACGTTATCACAACTTTCAGTCTTTTCAATGTCACAAGTACAATCTGACGTACAATTATCTCCGTATGTCCAGTTTTCACACACTGTAAAATAGACAAAAACATAGCAGGAAGTTATATAATGAATTAAATAATGAAACAAAAATACTCTCATAAATATAACAGAAGTATAAAATACATAAGATTAAAACGTTCTTCTAGAAGTTTAGTTGCCTGTTTTTTTATTTACAGTATCAAGTGTTTGATCAGGGCAAACAAATAAGCCATAGAAAACAGGAAAGAAAAATACTACTTCCTACGAAAAGCAATGAAAGGTAGATGATGAAGGCAGACTATAATTGTAAACTTAGAATTACTGCCACCAGTAAGACCTTGAAAACTAAACATACAAAATGTTTGTCTAATTAGGCTTTGGCATACCAGAGCAATTACTTCCTATAGACAAATAGCCATGCTCGCAATCACACGTGAAGGATCCCTCTGTGTCGACGCATATTTGTGAACAGTCGTCAGTACCAAATTTGCATTCATCTTTATCTAAAGAAAATATAGACGAAAAAAAAAAGAATTTTTATTAATGCGCACTTCAGTTATATCTCAACTGAATAAGAACAAAATGAAAACGAAACGGATGTGTTCAAATAAAAGACAAAATATAAATATATATTTATGCTAAAAGCATATATTCAAACATAAATGGAAACACATTTACCTAAAATAATGATTTAATACAAAGGAAATAAATGTAAATGCATTCCATTGCCATTGAAATGATTATTATAAATGATTCATTATGAAATTTGTCGTTTTACTTAAAACTGACAGAGATTATTTGATCCATCATTGGACATATATGATACCAAGTTTAGTTGCAGACATTTTTTGTATGCAAAAAGCAAGCTTAATTACAATCGAGAAATCCTACGAAAAAACATAAAGAGGTAAATCAAAACAATACCTTCACATATTGATTCTTCATTCAAAATATACCCATCAATGCATTTACATAAGTATGAACCATTGGTGTTGGCACAAACAGTTCTGAGGCTGTCAGTACATGGATTCGTTGGGTTACATTCGTCAATATCGTCTGTACAATTGACACCATTCCAGCCAGTCTTACAGGTACATTTACCATCAACATTGTCACATAACTTAGCATTTAGTGGACCACACGAACATTCTTTTGCACAGTCTTTACCATATTTCCAACTGTCACAAACTGTAAGATGAGCGACATGTCAGGAATACTTGATACGAGCCTTTGTCAATACATTAAGGCCTCTCTGTTATAAATTATTATTCGAAAATTCTCACTTTTCAGTTAAGACACAACCAGACGCATGTAATTGATTTACCAGACGCTTTTAAATGAGAGTGCAACATCACACCAACTGCCATGGAAATTTGGTGACCTTTCCAGCCTTAACGGTGGACGAAGACACCTGAATGCAATTACCGACCTTCCGACAGCTAGCTGGAGAGCTTGCTCTTGGTTTTCCTTCAACTGAAAACTTGCTGAATTCTTACAAACAAATGATATCACTTGATCGGCTGAATAGCATGTATTCTGATAAAAAACGACAGAAAACATGATATTGAATAAAGAATATATTGAAAAAGAAAACATTGAAAGAAAAACACAATAATATAATTATTGATACGAGGCAAGTATGAAATGGACAGAAACAAACACGTACCCCGGCACGTCTTCTTGGGTGTTTTTATGAATCCTTCATTGCATTCACATACAAATGATCCCGGCACGTCTTTGCATGAAGAGTTCCCTGTACATTGATCTGTATTATCACATTCCGAGACATCTTGGCTACAATCATCGCCTTCCCAACCTTCTAGACAGTTACATGATCCATTAGCGGCATTGCAACTGTCAGCATTTGCCTGAGTACAATTACAGTCTGTATTACAGTTTTCTCCAAATTTCCAAGGACTGCAAGCTGCGAAAAGTAAACAAATACAATCCCATATATTAATGAAACAAAGACGAATACATATTTTTAGCGAGTGAAATATATTATAAGATAACTACTGTCCATTTATAATATAACTAATTGCTAATTAAATTTTGTTGTTTTGAGGTGATATGATAGTTTGGTCGAACATCAACATTTTAACCGCTCTGGTTGAGTTTGAAGTCAGATTTAAAAAAAATGTAATCACTTAATATGTAAATAGAATTGTAATATAAGATCTTACGTGTACAACTGGATTGATCATGGTCCAATTTGAATCCATCATCACAGCTACATGTATAACTTCCAGGTGGTTCATCCACACAGTCTCCGCCACAAACAGATGGATCATCTCTACATTCCTTAATATCTGTCATAGAAAATAGTGTTTCCTTTTTTTACATTGCGTAAAATATATCACATGCATCACGCTTCAACATATGCCTCTACTTTTATTCTAAATATAATTTTCACTGAAACGATTTCATTTGCCACAGATTTGGGGAGCGTCGTGCGGGTGAAATACAATAAATAAGTTGCCACGGTTTTAGAATTCGGCTATGATAGTTTTGACTTACCGGTACAAACAGTGTCATTTTCGTTTTGCTTTTCAAATCCCTTTATACATTCACAGAAGTCGTCATCTCTTCGTATACAAATCGTGTTATCACCACAAATACTTGCGTTTACACACACATCGTTCACTGTAATTTTATCATTTATCTTTTATTATTAAAGAACCGTTATATCAAAGATATACCGCAGAAGGCTAGAAGCATGGACATTAATTCTTCATGGTTATTTGTGCAGAAACAAATACATTTCAAATTTTGAATTTATGAGCATTATTCTCTTCTTTTTTTATTTTTTTTTAGAGTTAACAATAAAGGTTAAAGCAAGGTCCTTCAATGATTGACTTACGTCATGAACAAAACAAATGCAAAATGTGAGACTGTGCCGAAGAGCACCTTTTCCCATTTTTACTATAAATCGATCGCTGACTAAGCATTACATTTGGAAAAAGACACTCTTTATAAGGAATCATCTTGACAATCTGACACGTGTACCTAGAGATTTTTTTGACAGAACGTAACAGTAAGGAGAATTTTGAACATACCGAGGCAAGATTTTCTATCAGTTGTGTCTAGAATATAACCATCTCTACAAGCACATTTATAACTGCCATCAAAGTTTTCGCATTCTTGAGCGCAATCGTTTATTCCGGTACATTCATCAATATCTGAAAACGAAATGAATTTCTTAATAACTGCATACATACGGGTCTATATATACATGTATGTTATTTAATTCATTTCTAAATATTGCACAACAATTCACTTGATTGGAACAGACTTATGGATATATACACTTGTAAAGTTCACGATGGGAACGAACCAATTATTCTGCATATGAAGTCTATGAATAAAGACGTTCCTTCATATGTATAGATAAAAACAGCACAATATGTCTCATATTAGACAAACTTCATGATAATATGTTTTACTTGGATTACAATGAATGTATTCATCCTGTTACTACATCATTTTTAGACCTTATAAAGCAGTGACCCGTTAACATGGCTATAATATCCTGTCACTAGGTCATGTGGTTTGCTTTATTTTGTCCCTATGCATTGCTGCACGCCGTAGTCCTTATAAATTACTTGTATTGTGCTGTTTGATGTAATAAAATGAGACAATGGTCATACAGTTGATGTTTAAATTCTCAACGCATTTTATTGAGTTTTTAATCCAATTATTATGATGATTGTATGGGACTATTTATTGTCGCGTTATGTCGTTAAATGTTATGAGGCTGTCAAAGAGGGGCGTGACCTGTGTTTTAAAATCCAAGTAACATGGTATAGCACATCATTAAAATAAATAAATTATACAACCTTCGCAAGCAGTATCAACTTGTTTATAACCGGTTCTACAGCTACATGTAAATCCACCTTCATTGTTGGTACATGTCTGATCACAGGTATTTAAGTTTGAGTCAGCACATTCATCAATATCTACGAATAAACGTATTCTAGTTAAAATTCTCCGGAAGCTCGGAAGTAGGATGAACTGATAACTCAGGTTCGATATTGTGGTTTTTCGTTCTTTTTGTGTTGAACTACTTATGGGGGGGGGGGGGGGGGGGGCTGTAGTGACAACCTTGTCTTCGTTGTGTGTCGAGGGATCTGTGACGTCAACGATTGTTCCAAACGGAATCTTTGAAACCTCTAAGCCATTTTCCTCTATATTTCACAAAAGTGTATTCATTGAATGATATTCTGTCAAGATTTTACAAATGATGTCCCTGTGGTCAAAACTTGACCTAGCTCGGAGGTTACTTGTTTTATATGAGTGATGTATATGTCCTTTGCTTACATTTCCCTCTACGAACAAATGGTCTGAACGTATTTAACACAGACAAAACATGTAGACAGGTGACAAAACGAATAGCAAAGATGGATAATTCTTATAAAGCTGACAAGAAAATGCTTCAAATGCAGTAACATTTACAAAAAATAATAATAGCATTTATACCTTGACACACTCCTCCATTATCAGCAAAGCCTTCTTTACAAGAACAGATAAAACTACCATTAGTATTGATACATTGTGTGTGATCATTCTGACAGGGACTGGTTGCTGTGTCACATTCATCCTTATCAAGTTCACACTTGTCACCGTACCAACCGTCCTTGCAAATACACCCCTTGACGGGGTCACAACCTGCTGCACCGACACCACAGGCACATTCTTTCTCGCAGTTTGTACCAAAATGAAACTCGTCACATGCTGGGGAAATATATGCAGACATTAATTGAAAAATACACATCTTTGAAAAGACTGTATCTGTTTCCTGCATTTCTTCGTTGGTTAATATTTCAATTCCTAATTGGAAGTTACATTGTTGTCTATCTTTTTAAAACATTCAAGTGTCTCTTTTACATACATTATATAAGTATATTGTGGTAGAGTAGTGTATTCTTTAACCTACATTCTTTAATCATATCGTTATAAGTTCTTGAAATGTCTTTCTACAGTCATTTTTTCCCATTTATACCAATAACAAGAAAGAAGTCCTATGTAGAGGAAATCTGTTTGTTATTATATTATTTGCTTAAGTATAAACACAAACTTTGGTGTTCATGTCCAAATGGCCTCAATTCACATTAATCTTTTTTGCATATGGTTTGATAGAAACTAGAAATTCAAATAATTTTATATCAAGTAATTTGGTTACTGGTGCCAAATTTATTGAATGTAAATGTAATGTAGATAAATTACTTGTACAAGTAATGCCATCATTTTCTAAGAATTTGCCATCAGGACACGAGCATTGGAATCCACCAGGTGTGTTCTCGCACATGTCTTTGTTCTCACATTTATTGAGATTCTCATCTTCACATTCATTTATTTCTTCAAATATACAAACAATGAAAAATACGAACTAAACATACTTGAAGATAATTGGACATCTAACAATAAATCATGGTAATTATGAACTCCAAATAAACAAACAAACAAACAATGTTCCATGAACAGGCATATTCTTTTAAAATTATAAATTGTCTGCTTTGGTGTTACGTAATGTGTTATCATCTATTCTCACCATACGATGCTCGTCCATCTACTGGTCTTCTAATATGCGGACCATAGAGTGACTTAAACAATGTTTTCGACTCGTTCTAGGTAAATAAATTCAGTGCGGAATTCTTCTTTACATTTACAATCACAGAATTTCAGTTGTTTGCATCTCTGCATATTAAACTACTTTGGATATTCAAAATTCTATAACTTGATACAACATGTCTTATTTTGAATATCACAAAATCTTGATATCAAATGTCACTGTTGAACATCAAAAATAACAAAAAATGTGGAAAGATTAAAGACTTTTACCACTGCATGTTTGTCCATCGTCTGCAGCCAAAGAGTAACCAGTTGGGCATGCACAATAAGCCGCGTCAGTGTCGACAATGCAGTAGCCATCACAAGTAAGGCCTTCATTTTTGCATACATCTTCATCTGAGAACATGCGAACGTCAATTTATGTATAAGCATTATAGAAAGGAGAAGATATTAAATATATAAGTTGGAATTTCCAGGTTCGGCACCGAATCCTTGATCGCCATTCGGCATAGTTTTATACACATTTATAGCGATAAGGTCACAAAAAGACTTTTATTTCTAAAATAGTTCATGTCTTCTAGGTAAAATGTGAGTTATACATAAATATATAATATAATACATGTATGTGCATTGATGGTTAAGTACTGTAGAAACCATAATAACCTCTTAAAAGACTAACATATTAATCAATACTCTACCTGACAATTTGTTGCAAGTTTTTCCATCATTATCAAGTTCGAAACCATAGTAACAGAGACAATTAAAGGACCCTAGGACATCCTCACACAGCTGACTACATCCTGTATTACCGACTTCGCACTCATTCACATCTACAATTAAAATCACACCATATTAAACGGATGTAATTATGATAGATGAGTATTTCAGTGTTTGTTAGTCAGCAAGATGACATTATATCCTTGAGTTTGATTGGTTGAACTAGGTTCTGCTGCTCCTCAGCAACGATGTCGAATACCTAATTATACCGTAAATGTATTCATATCCAAATCATATTTGGCGGTTAGACTTCACCAAAGGTATTCGTAACGCACCACTGAAAATATTTGCGCTGTAACGTTATAGTCCAATAATACAAACTTGTCTAGAAATCAATTATAACGCAGATTGAAAAGATTCCCTTTAGGCTCCATCTAATTAAACATAATAATATTAGTCAAATGCAGTGACGAATCAACACAATTTATAATTCGGGTTAACATAAAACGCGAACATGTTACCTTCACACTTTTTATTGTCAGTGGCAATCTTCTTGTAGCCATCCTTACACTCACAGTTGTAACCACCCACTGTATTTACACAGGTCTGGCTGTCTCGATCGCAATCATTTAAGACAGTTGTACACTCATTTATATCTAAAACGTCATAATTGTTTTATTTTTTAAAGAGTGAACATAACCTGTTTACTAACTGAATTAAGCACTGCTTTACGTTATCTTGACATAGGAACGGAGCATGAGCTAGTCAACAAATTTCAAACTTAAAACCACTCCAACTTAAACCATTTCACACAGCAATCGGACAGAGTAAACCTATATTTGCTAGCAAACTTGGAGGTGATAATAATTACAAAAAACACATAATTTTTCGTTTAATTCTAGAACAACATTCTTTATAAACACAAAAACAAATTAGACTGTTGCACGGTAACTTACCTTGACAGAGGTCCTTATCCCCGAGTTCATAGTTGTCAATACAAGCACATTCGTACGATCCGATAGTATCTATGCATCTTTTGTATGGATCTTTACATATATTCACATCTTCACATTCATTCTTGTTTACAGAACAATGCACACCTTCCCAGCCGGCAACACACTGACATCCTGAAAATGCAAACAAATGAACTTAGCTTCATTTCAACAGTCCGATGCAGAAATGAAATGTCCAAAATATTATCTTCTTCTTTGAAAAGCAACCATCCAGATCAAATTCAAGTTACTCTGTACAAATAAAAACTTGAATAATAAAAATCAATGATTTCTCCATTGTCAATGGCAAAATGTTTATTGCTCAAAGGCCTACGGTCTTACCTATTGATAAGTACATGTATTACCTTTAGCACCGTGACAACCAGATGACCCTTGACTACTGCAAGCACAAGTGTTAGCACACTTATCTCCCCATGTGTTGCTCGGACAAACTGAAGATATCAATAACAAAATATGACATAGGATACAAACATTGATAAGCCCTTTATCCTAAGCCTTAAATTGCAATCGATTTATAAACAAAACTAAAATCTTTCTGATTATAATGTCAATATGCAAGTTTGTCCAATAGGTAAAATTAATGTCCTTGTTGTGGTTTTGCCAGTTAGTGTTAATGTATCCTCAATATTTCATTTGAGAACTGCAGACGGCTGATCTTCAGTTGCTCCTCCGTATCCTACCTTTGGCAACTGGTTTCAGATCTGATTCGATGAGCTACTAACAACTTTCCCTCATAGTATGTGAATGGGAGAATAAAGAAGATACAGTCGTTATCATAATTATATTTAAGATGTCTTACTGGAAATAATTATTTATCAGACTAATTATCTGTACATTGACCTACCAGAACAAGTGGTCTTGTCAGGGTTAAGAACGTATCCAGTGAAGCAACTACATGTAAATGAACCAGGAGGTTCATTGGAACAGTTCTGAGAACATATCGTCTGCGAACATTCATTGATATCTGAAACACAAAGAAACATGATAACTTTTCCGCTGGTCACTGCGTCTGTAATCTGTGTGAGCCATAGGCCTGTGAAGAGTTTAGTATCGGATAAAATCATGATCAACCTTCGCTTTCCGTTTTCCAAAGGTAAGTCTCGCTTGATTTGATTAATATTAATTTCTACATTCTATAAAAGGTTAAGGGGAACAATGGCCATTTGCAATTAACATCTGAAAATCTGTTCTTTTCAAGTCTTCAAATTAATGGATCAATTACAGCTTCAAAAATCAAGAATATTCAATGCTACAATAACCGAGTGTCTTAGATAATTATATTAAAACAGTCGTCCCAGCCTTAACTGTATTCAAGTCAGTTTTTCAAAGGCAATCCACCTGAATACCATAGCAACCAAAGAGAACGCACTTATAAAATGAGATTTTCTTCTGGTTTTCTTGGTACATGTATTAAGTAAAATACATTTGATTTAACATGTTTCTTATTTTGAATGAAGTACATGTTCCTTTTTAGTACGGTAACAGTTCTTATAGTAAGGTAGTAAAGGTTTTGCAAAAAATAATCTCAATGATACTTTTCGGTGTAGATGATCCTGTCATTTTATTTATTAAGAAATTACATTTTCATAGCTGTTTTCTACATAAATTATAAAGTACCTTCACATAAATTATTATCGGCTTGATTGTATCCCTGCTTACAAAAACACGACGGTTCTCCATTTTCCACTTTACAACCGCCATTCGTATCATCGCATGTCAATCCTTCACACAACGTATCATCAGCTTAAAACATAACACATAATCAGACTGAGTGATGTTAGTAGTGAAAATAGATAGGTTCGTTTATAATGTTTGAGCATCCTTGGTAAAGATGTTATTTTTTTCTGACTAGTAATTACAATCGCCGCACCACTGAGAGTTCGACAATCCGTGAATAATTGCACATATGAGGAGGTTGTCCAGCTAGATTACAGCTAGCTTACGAATGTCAGTTATTCTAGCCAGGTGCAGTCTTGGGTATTCCTCCACAATTGACTCTAGCTGTGTATGCGACGCTAAAAGTCAAGAAATGCGAGTTAATGACATTGATGTGTATCCAGACACTGTATAATAGCATGAAATATTATTTCCACTAAGGTGATCTTCACGAACTTACTAGGGTCGCACTTGTTGTTCAGTTCGTCAAAAGTGAAACCTCCATAACAGCTGCAGTTGAAGTCACCATCTGTGTTAATGCAAATCTGTTTACAATCGTGAGTGGCCTCGTCGCATTCATTAATATCTTAAAAAAATAATAATTACAAAAAATATTTTTAGAAATAGTGGATTTTGGGCAGTGAACGTCTGTTCAAATACGTTTTCAGCACTTATGCTCAGCTCCAAAAGTTTTCAAAGCGACTTTTTTTTCAGGGATAAAGATAATAAGTAAATGTGAGTTAACAAGATTATACTAATATTTAAAGAAAATCTGAACAGAGTTTTTCCATCAGAAATTTTGTATTGATACTGTGATCTTTAACTCACAAATTCTAAATAAATAAATGTTACACTGCTAATATTGCTTAACAATCTCATTGTTGTCGATTTAATTGATGTGGTTTTTATAATTACATGTACATTTTGTATTTCAAATAAATGACGAACCTATGCATTTGGTGTCTGACACAGCACGGTGTCCTGGCAAGCAACGGCAAATATAACTTCCAACTGTATTGTCACAAATATCAGTGCATTCATTGTTATCATCGTCAGCACATTCATTCACATCTGAAAACAGTTACTTTAATTTCATACGTCTGAATGAGCATGATGTATTTTTTATCAGGCGGATTTAACGTCGAACATACAGTCACGTTCTGGAGACCTTTCTGACTTAAAGGTGGAAAAAAACGTTCACCTAAGTAAAACCACTGACCTTCCGTAAACTAATCAATCGATCATTGAGGCCCCATTAAATGTAAATGAAATAAGAGTTTCTTACAATGTATTTGAACATTATGTACAATAAACACCGTTCTAGTCGGTTAACTAATCTTGGATCATTGACGATACTAGTAAGTTGGAGGAAATTATTTCTGAAACAGAGTTTATATTCATTACATAAAAAATCAATGCAAACAATATTTATATTTTTATACATCACCAAATTGTAAACGTAATAAAGAACCTCTCTAGCGCATAAAATCTTTAAGTGTTTCCATCCTAACAGACTAGCGACCATGCATGAAAAGCGAAGGTAATTGATACAATTTCATAATAATTATTGCGAAATCTGTTTTACACGATTTACCTTCGCATTCCCAACCATTAGCGACATAACCGTCTGGACATTCAGAGCACGAGTAAGCTTCACCAGTACTCATATGTTCAGTTACACTGTTATCTGTACAATTTCGACCAAGAGAGCAAGGAGCATCGAAACAAGCATCAAAATCTGTCTCACAATCATCGCCTGAAAAACAACAGTTTACACAAAATACAAACAAATGCAGCACATGTGTTTAAACTGTCTTATCAGTAAACACAACACAGACCACGAAAGGACCAGAAAAATGCGCCAAATGCCATTATTCAGATGTTAAATTGGTCTGTTGTATCTAAAGATGTCTGTTTAGCACGCAATTGGCTGTATACCACGCACGTTTTATTGACCGAACGACACATCTTCGAAAACAAATAACTGACCGAATGTTTTACTTATTCAGATTAACGACAATTTAAACACATATAAAAATATGCTAACGTACTTAAATTAATGTAAACCGGTAGTGTACAAACGTTTGAACTAAGTTCGATATATACCAATATCGATGGATTACGGCGGATTATTAACCATGCGCTCATTCAATTATTTTACGCATACGGAATACTTAGAAAATAATTGCTGCCTCTGCTGCACGCAAGACATAACGCATGTATCGTTTTTGGGAGTTTAACGCTGTTCAGCGATATTTCAGTTATATACGGCGACCGGTTCACCTTGCCCATCAAAATGTGACAAAGATGTCGATTTTCCTCCATCGGTGGAGAAGTAGCAGACACCCCGTGGGAGGATAAGTCAGTATAAGTTGAATACAGTCCGGGAAAACCGGCCGCCGTGTATAACTGAAATGTTGTTAAAAACCGCACTTAACTAACTGAAAGAAAATGAGACGTTTACACTGTACCTTCATGATACTCATCACATATACACTCAGCAATATCAAACCCTTCATCAGAAGTGTCCGGTCGTAAACTTTGGAAGTCACATTGTCCATTAGCATTACATTCGCTGCAAAAAATTGCATCTAGGACTAACACCGCAGCCTCAGCACCGAATGAATCTTCGACAGTAAAACTTGACATGGAAATAAATAATTTCATTATGAAAACATAACACATACTACATTTAATGACAGGTATATAAACTTGTTTCATTATGGAAACAAATTCTACAAAGTGTAACAAACGATAATTATTTTATGATATTGTGAATTCATAAAAAGGTTGTGAAACAAGCATACCAGCATACGAGTACATGTATAGTAATCATAAAATAATCACCTTATTATTAAAACAGGCATGTGCAGATCATTCCTATGTATTGTAAACATGTTTACTGAAGTTTATAAAAAGGTGATGGTGTTTTTCACTATCATAAAGAAACATAATATAACATCTGTAGAGCCGTATTAATAGTTTAATATTTCTATTTACATACACCATGTTATCCCTCTCATTTACAAATGACAAATGATCTAACACAAAGACAAATATATTACAATCGTCTTAATCATATAATTCCATGTTTTCCAAACACACTACAAACATTTCATAGTTCCACACGGACCACATGTTTATGTATTACTTACTTTCCATACATGCCATTCTGTGTATACCTAATGCGATCAGGTACCATTTTTGTCCTTATTTCCTAAACACATTCAGTATAACATCATCAATAATATCATTACACTACATAGAACTGATATTTACCTAACTATCTCAGCTTCCGTGGTGTTTATCGACACATTAGCTGTAAAGTTTGAATCTGGATCGACCGTAAGTGTTACACCACTTCCACTTACAATTTTAAATGTAACAGAATCACCATCATCTGTAGCTTGTAACTCGATGATAACCTCTGTATTCTTTAAAATGTGGATTTTGCCTGTTACATTATTAACTGGAGCCTTATATAGTGTAATGTTCGGTGCTACATTTGCTGTAAATTGGACAAAATAGTATGTTCAAAATATAATGTTATGACTATTATAAAAGGCGAACATTGTAATTTCTAATTTCAAGTAATTTACTCCCTGGACACAGTAGCTCTAAGGCATATATCAATGTCTTCAGTGCGGGCATTTTTGCCTCTGTTTAATTATAAAGATTTCTAAAAAAATAAAAGTTCTCTCCATCCCTTATCTATATAAACGCGTAAAAAATAACGTAATTCAGAAATACCTATTAAACAGAAGTCATGGAAATAATGATAATGCAAAAACACAGATCTTTGTTTAAACCTCATATAAATGGATATGACGTTTATAATACGATATGACGTTTATAATACGACACCAAACAATATTTTAGCAATTTGGTGAGCACAAGGAGGCCTATCAGTATGGACGTTCAATTGACTTAGTACTTGAGTCTCATAAATGAAAGCGATTAACAGAACACAAGTTGAAAACTATAAAACAAACTTTAGATTACCCAGCTGTTCACTTAATTCTTCTTGGTCTTCAACAGATCCTTTCGTATTCGTAGCAACATTTTTGTCACCAGTAAACACAAAATCGAAAATACATGGAATGTTATCTTCACCACACAATATTTTTGCATCTTTAACCAACTGTTCGCCAGCTGAGTCTAGGAAGTTTACTGTTGCATTTTTGTCCTGGTAGTCTTCAAAAGTCGACGGTGGTGGATATACAAATACAGATTCAGCTTCGCTTGATATTAACCCTGAGAAAAAAGACATTCAACGAACAGAGTACAATGGCTGGTCAGTGCGGAGGAAATAACTTTATTTTCGTTTCCTTTTTTCTGTTGTCAGTCAGCTTCGATAAGAATGACTTCGAACAATACTTATTTCAAATTGTACGTGTGCTTTAATCATTCGGAAACCTAGAAGACATCATTACTTAAACAGCCTGGGGTGGAAGACCAATGATAGTAAGAAAAATTAATGAGAAACACTGAAAATACGCTTATTCAACCAAAATATCACCTTAGATAACAATGTTTCAAAATGCGAGCTTGGTAATTGTAAATAATACTTTAGAAGGCATACACTCGCTGGTATTGGTAAAACCGAACACCTTTTACGTCACATGGAATTCAGGATAGTCATTGAATTATGAATTTATTGTTTCATAAAATGAAAGTTGCATTCAGATTGTGCCCTAAAATCGAAATTAAAATGTTGATATATGACGTGATATCTCCCCGAAGACAGGGGTGTCAGAGATCTCTGGCAGCGTCGTGTAATATCAGAACGAATAATCAAGTTCCTTGTCACATACACCTTAATTAATACAAATTAATTAAGGGGCCTTGTCTGAACTAAGTACGAGCAATGGTCAATTGAGGAAAAAGAATGCGAATCCCTTAAACGTCCATGCATGAGTCTCAAATGCACCAATTTGCTATTCAATTCCAATGTGTAGACTTAACTATTAAACTACAATTATAACCAGTTTTGTTTCAATTGGTTTACATGGAATATATCCATATATAGTGTTTCCTGCAGAGTTTAAGTGAGGCATGGCGTTTTTATGCTAAAAGGGCACTTTCAGAGCGCGGTTCGAACCTTGCAGGGTAAGTTGCTGGATTATTCCTTTAGTTAGTGATGTTCCTTGTCCCTGCATAGTATAATTTGCTATCACAGCAATCTGTGCATGATTATGTCTGAATTAATTGTGCTGCTAATTAATGATTGTTGCTTAAAATGACTCATCAGGCCAACAAAAGGGGCATATTTATGACAATTGGCCCTGTATACAATTTACAAAGGCAGCATGGCGATTTGTCTTTGAGACATGGAGGAAACACTACATATATCTTTGGTTATTTACAATTTGTCTAGGAATTCTATTTGAAACTTTGTCAAAGCCATACTGAAAGAAAAAATTACATGATTGTCCAAATTCATAAATTGTTTTCTCTGATGAGTTGCCAGGAATAGTGGTGCCATTTCGAAAAACAAAGTCATCTTCAGGATTGCCATTTAAATTTCCAAATAGTCCTTTCGTCAATGTTTGATATTTGTCTGGGACAGTTGCAGATATCGTCAACAACTTTGTTTTTAGTTCAATATCGAAACTAATACCTGAAAGTAAAAACATTCGGTTTCACTGTTGAACTGATTTGTTATAGGTATCAGGATTAAAGTCTCTATTCAGCCCTGTCTGCAAACAGAATATCCACCGAAACAAAATACATACACCACAGCAAAATACATACACCACAGCAAAATACATACACCACAGCAAAATACATACACATTGTAATGGAAAATTATTCGTCCTAATTCTATTTTCGAAAATTATGACAATGTCTTAAATCAAGTACTTTTAAAATGTACAAAATTTTTTACATTTTTGTATTCTCTAAAAAGATATCTACTTAATATACATATACAAAAGGGCTAATATAAATAAATACATTGTATACTTATTACACAGTTACATTTGTATATTTAACCAGTTACATCAAAAACAACAGCATTATAAAATAGACAAATTGCGGCATCGAAACTTGTCATTGATAAAAAAGGAACTATTTACCCGTGTTCGACAAATATACATTGAGAGCATTAGCTCGGGGTTTGGATACAGTCCCTGCAGCATTGCTTATGTCGTAGTTGAATGTTCCCATTGATGAATACTGTTGCGTCAGTGATATGCCATTTGCTTTGATTATTATTCCTTCAAATAATGACAGAGAGTTCATTGCAACTACAAATTATTACTTACTTATTTTTAACTCATATTTCATTGACTTTTAACAGCAAAAATATTGTAAGGAACAAACATCTAGACCACGATTTCATTTTTGTTAAATTTATGAAATTTTATTCAAGTGTTACCATCTTACCAGACTTATTGGAGTTGAGTTCAATCTGTACACGAGTGTCATCTACATGATCTTTAAACACAAAAGCAACAAAAACAGTCGCCCCAACGTTTTCACCATTTTCATTTTGGTATGAATCCGTGCGAGATTGTGCGGTGAATTTTGTTTGGTCAGTCGTATTTGAAGCCGGGGTTTCAATTACGATCAAACTGTATTCACCAAGTCCATTAAAGGAATACTGTTTACCGTCCAATGTCGAAATATGCGGGTCACCAAAAGCACCACCTGAATGAAGCAATACGATTGGACCATGCATATTGTTGTTTTATAAACAAATAAGGGCAATGTTCTAAATATATATTTGACTCTTACTTTGGAACATAGGAAAGAAGAAAAATTAAATACTGTAATTTTTATTTTTCGAGGACATGTCGATCACCCAAAACAGTTGAAACGCGAACTATTTCCAACTCGCTTATAACAAAATTCAGCTTAAATCGGAATAAAGATAAAGTACCGAATTCTAAAGTGACCATCTACGAGTACGTCGTACCAGTTAAGTCGCATATTAACAAAATAATATTCGCATCTTTATCTCCAACAAATACCTAAACTCAGATATCGGTATTAAGTTACTGACAGCTATTCAAACATGTCGAGTGTCTATGCTTGCAATCATTAAACTGATAAATTTAATACAAATATTAAGAGATCGTTATTTGTGTTCGCATTATGTAACATCAGTCCATCTACTAGTACTCTATGAGACTAATATACTGTATATGGAGTCAGATAAACCCCAAGAGACCGGAACAGGGTTGCAAGTCAGTTTATAAATAAGGTAGCAATACAATTATAAATGATTAGGTACCAATATTTGGACGGTACTACATATATCCCATATCCATAATTGTTTATATGAATAGTGCATGGTTAGAGTTTATTTGTTAACTAGTGTTTATATTCATTGATAGCTAAGATCAAGCTCTTTTGTTTTATATTTATATTAGAAACATTGATCATCGATATTATTTTCTAAAAAGATGATTATGTTAAACGCTTTTAAATTACAATTTAGGCCAGAGTAAAATGATTTTTAGCGATAGCAACCCGCTCAATACACGTTATATACAGCACTTGCGATAGTTCAATGCATTTTAATACTTTTTAGTTACAGAGGTCGTACGAAGTACATAAGGCCAATACAAGATAGAAATAAAACACTTGAGGAAATGAACTAAATGTACCTGCAACAAAGCCCGAGGTTGCCGAACATTGACCATTTAAAGGCCTTACTTCATGAAACAAATGACAAAGACTTGATCGGCAACATGTGTCCCGCATTGCTATTTCATTGTCAAAGTTTGTCTGATGAGTACTTCGATGGTATTTGGTTTTAAACCCAACATTACTGTAAGCGTTGCCGCTATAGCAACACACCTGAAATAACATTTATAAACTTGAGCTATCACAGAGGTGACTAATACCCCCGCCGCCGCTTTGACATCAAGAATGCAACAGTACACTAGGCGGTTAAGTTCAAGAAGACATAACTCTGCAATGAGTGAATGGCTGGGCATGGAAATTGTATCTTGCAATTCTACACTTCATGGTGATAACATATCTCAAGTTGCATGCAATCGCTTAAAGAATGTGAAAATAGTTCGCTCCACAAACTTTATGCGGACTGACCGACGGACACAGTGACTCCAACATATCCCCTCTCGAACTACGTTTGCGGGAGTATAATTAAGGATCGAGGAAGAAATGTGTTTCGAAGAGGACTTCGCAAATATGAATTGGTTTTCAGTTAAAAAACAGCGCGTATGACAACAACAAAACAATCCAATAAAATATCATGACAAAATGTGCGAACTAACTAACAGTTAATTAAGACCTCTTCGTAGATGGAGGGGTTCATCCAAACTATTAGTAAAATAATCCAAAGTCGACTCTATACAGAAGGCAAAAAACAGATACTTTCAACGTAAAACTATACGGTATTCGTGTAACCCTTATGATATTCTTTAATAGTGTCTACTCATAATTAATACGAAAGCATTGTGGTAGTTTTTGCATGTAATGTATATATGAACAATTTTTTTACGTAATGTATTCAGTTGATCTATATAACACGTTCTGATGATTCAGGATAAAAAGCTGACGCGTAGATATGAGAAACTGTAATTTTGATGATGAGCGCCCACTAGGCTTTGCAGCATTTATTTGCACGTCCAACTGGACGTCCATTAAGAAGGTTCTTACCATTCCACGATTGTTGTAACTGGCTTTTGGTTTGTTAAAAAAGCATTGGTTAGGAAACGGCAGATATACGTTCGAGAAAGAACCGGATCTCTGAATGTTCTGTTTGTTGCACGGACATTGTGGCATGGTGTTCCAGAACTGTGAATCATTGGTAATTGGCCTTTGCTGTGCTACCCATGTTCGACATTGAATACAATTAGACAAGGTGTTGTTTGTTCCGCTATTTAAGCTATACCAACCAAATCCACTTCTTCCTAAACAGAGAATGAAACACTGATATTTATAATTACACAACATTTGCAATTCCAAGGGTTTAAACCTACTAGTTCATTCAGTACTGCTTGAAATCTAGACATACTACCATATGAGCATAACCGTTATGTAACGTAACGTTTCCTGATAATGTCACGACATTTGTTATTGCAAACATTGAGTTTCTTGATTGCTGCTGAGAAATCTTATCTTCCTGCGTATTTGCAGGTCACGACATGACACGGCGTGTACCGTTGAACTCTAAGTTAATTCAAAATTGACAAGCAACATCGTCAACAAATGAATCAACGAATCATAAAAACATATTTTTCATTAGGATTTAAAATAACACAAACAACCAGTGTCATTTGACGACTTTTCCAATATCCACAGGAAGACCACATGCGTACAACTATGTAGAACCACCGACCTTTTGTAAGCTCGCTAGGCAGCTTCCTTACATGTGAAAGTCTGGTCCTGGCTGTGAGTCGATCTCACAACAGTGGGGGAGTAGAGATTACTAATATGTGACCTTAATAATTCAACAACAGAGGCCACTCCAGCTAGCAAGGACATATATAAAACAAACAATAGCAAAGCAAAAAAGCAACAAAACATCGCTTGACATTCAACTATCTCAACAAGGAAGAATCCATACTAAATTTAGACAGCGTCAGACCGCACTGAATAAATCACAACTTGCTGCAGTATATTCTAACCAATCAGACGATAGACTTCCTTTGGTTTCAACATGGTTGTATTGGCATTCAAAACAATTGAGTGTCCAGCGATATTTGTTGTTTTCAGTGTAAAACACATACGTGCAAAAAACCTTTTCGTCGAAAAGCAAGAAAACATGTTATCTATTGCAGGAAGCACTTTTTTACGTTCAAATATTGAGTCTTGATATGAAAATCGACTAGTTACTGTTTTTTACTGTATACCTATATGGGACGTCGGAAACAATATGTGTCAACATTTGTGTTGATTTGGTGAAGTTTTGCACCGTGCTTCGTGTCTTTAGTAGATTATTATCAAATATAGAATTGCTACGCATAAATAAAACCATCATGTAGTTAACCACTCCACAAGAAAAAGATAAGTATTAGGTCGTTTTTTTTATTGCATTTCAGCATGATAGTTTCACATGTCTGTTGAAGTTACGTTGGGTACCTTCCCTCATCATTAGATATAAGTAGCCTATGGAGCCAACATTTGATTGGATGTCAAGTACCTGTGGGAAAAAAGCAATGAACAAACATTTACATATTATTATCTCTGAGTTTATATTAATTTATACTTTACCTAAATCATTAAACTCAGTGTATGGATTTGCAACATGTGTTTGGAAACTCTTCAAGTACGGAACACCGATTAAATTATAGGGGTTCTGTGCAAACATATCGTCAAGAAATGCAATGAAGGCGAATGTATTGGTTTTGCCATCAGATACGATTCCTAACTGGAATGGTGGCTGGAAAATAATTTAAGACTATTATGCAAATTCAGTTTATTATAAATAATATAACGCATAAACTAAAAATAAACCAAGAAGGAAAGTATTATACTCTGTTTTATAACTTCATTTCAAATTCGTTGCAATTCAATCATAATGCGCTATAATAAAAAATGAAGAAAAAATGAATAAGCAAGGAAGAATTAAGGTTTGGCAAAATTCCAACAGTGTTTTATTTTTATTAAAATGTATTCAGAACAATACCTACCAACACCCTGTTTTGATAACTATGAGGTTGTACATTGGCCCATGTAACTTTTAGGAAAAAGAACGGGCTAAAACCTGAGTAACCAGCATCATTTAATATGGATGTTAATTTCTTAGTTGTGTCCTCATCATTTTCTAGATCCGCTTGATTGTATATCTGATAATGAACGTTTCCTTGGTCACTTTTGGCAAAATGGATGGCAATTGCTAGTTTTTGTTCAAATTTTTTTATCTTCTTTTTCTCTGGTACCAAAGACGCCTTTAATTTTCCGTACCATGTAACCATTCCATTTTCACAAATCTGTGTGTGAAATACATCCTTAATATGTCATGCTTTTGAATACAGTGACGTAATTATTATCTACTAAAGCTGAAAGCACTGCTATTATTCACGAATGAAGTGTTAAGACAATTGTTTCAATAGGTTATTCTACTACAAAGGTCATAATACCGATTCTGGTCGAACAACATTTTATTTAAATATCATTATTCCAATTTTAACCATTTCTAAAAACATGGTTCATAGTAAATTTATTACACAAAATGAGCATATAAAGTTGCAGTGTTCAAACAAAAATATATTACTGAATATACAAAGTGAGATTGTAAAATTATGGAAAGGTAAATAATATCAGTAAACAATTGAAATCATGTCACAAACGTTAAAATACAAGGATAACACAAAAAAGGAAGTAAATTCTTATATTCAAGTAAAATATTATTACTGGTAACGTATATACGACGTATGTTGAATTACTTTTAATATGATCCGCTTTTGACATGTTAAAGAAGTTGGTTTATTTAAGTAAATCTCAGAAAACAATAAAGCAAAAATTTGATTTCCTTTAAATAAATCAACGAAATTACATCCTCACGAAATAACCACTTTAAAAAGCAAAACCCGCGAGAATTAAAGCGAACGAAAAAAAATGACGCCACATAACTTACATAGACCGCATCAGCATACGTTTCGTTAACCATAATCGGACACTGGAAATCTGTTACTTTTCTGCAGCTGTTGCTTCCAGTAATGCTGAAATGTGAATCTCCATGACTTGCACCATAAGAAAATGGTAATGCTAAAATGAAAGAATAATATGAATATTTCATTTACAAGTAATGAATGCATTCTATTTAAAAGAAAGTGCATTAATATACAGGACTATTGTCGATGCATGTGTTTTAAACAGTTCACTTTCTTAGGTAAATAAATTGACAATTTTATGATAATTTAATTATATAAAATCTATTTCATTAGACGAAACATGAGTAGGTGGACACTTTACCCTGAAACAGAATTTCCCAGAACTAAATTCATAGTTCAGGCAGTCTACATTACTAAACTGATTTCATTAAGTACATCTTGATTGTTTAACAGAACAGAACAGAACAGAATGGAACAAGACAAAACAGAACGGAATATATATACGTATCAATTAAATATTGTACACCATCTATAATAAAATAAGTACTCCTTATTACAATAGCAATATGTAAAACAAACAAACAAACAAGGCATAACAACACATGACAATTATGATGTATTACTATATGAATATAAAGGTACATAGTTTAAGGAGGGCATTCATGATATGATATCTATTTCTGAACATAATAGATATCAACTGTTAAAAGGGAGCGCCTTATTACTATTGCTTATTAGATGAATAATGATATATTAATAAATCGGACACTGTTGGTTGAATTTAAAGTTTGAATGAATTTGTACACTTAAGAATTTTGAAATATTCAACTTTCAAATAAATGCATGCTTGGACCGTCAAATTATGCAGCTTTGACAGTTTTATTAAATCGCACCATACGCGTTACAAAAAAATCTAAGAACTTTACCATTTATACCTTATTTAAATTACTTTAAACGTCAGTCATTTCGGACATTACAACATACAAAGAGTTTAAATGAGTAACATATCACAACATGATGCGCGAACGACTACATTTCCATATAAAAATGAATAAGGTAAAGGTATGGAATCTTAATTCATCTGTTGTTTAACGGCCCAATCGATAGCTATGATCATTTCATAACCGCCCTAGAGGAAGCCGGTCATTTTTATAAGTACTATTTTCGAAAAGTGTTTCCTTGTTCTTTATCGTGATCGTACCGGCCTTGTCCGTTTTTCTGTAACTCTATAGATGTAGTACTTGGTCGCTTGTTGGGATAGGAAACTGAAAAAGCGTCCCTTAGAAGTTCGAAAGGCAAAGCCGTGAATTGAACCTAAGACCTTCAACAGACCGAAATGGTACAAACAAATTGTTCCTTGGAGAAAAATAAAGGACCCCAGAATAAATACAAAATGCACATATATAAAAATTGAATTGGAACTCTAAATGATAAGTACAAGTCAATTCCTAACTACAAAATTCCCATCCAATAAAATGATCACTTAAAAGAATACGCTTCATATCAACAAAAACCATGACAGCAATAAAACATGTAGCAAACAACCAACCTGGACACGGAGATTGAGTACACTCTTGATATTCTGACGCATTCCCTGTGCAGTTGGTTCCTCCATTTTCTGGTGGGGGATTACCACAAGTCCTAAGTCTCTCTTGTATACCCATACCACAAGTTACCGAACAATCGCCCCATGTACTCCAGTCAGTCCACTGTCTATCAACTTGAAACGTTACATATTATATAAAATTTGATCAATATTATGTTGTGAAGAGTCCATAGTGAAGCACTGGTGAAAAATAACTAACATTCCATAGGTATTATATATATTCAAAGTCCATATTTTGTTTGATAATGCTGGTCTCCAAGTCAAGAAAATTATAAGGCAATAGAGATGGTGGATTAGTTTTTGAAAAGAATGCTGAGATTATACTTGTGTATTGTTCGGGTATAGATGGTATTCCGATTGATGCGGGCTTATCGCCAATGTACAAACGTGCTTGTTTTTCACCGTCAACGTTCTTATCGGTATGTTGAAATAAAGAAACCGTCCCACGTAGTGGAGCAACCATTGTGATCAATATTATATTGTGAAGAGTCCATAGTGAAGCACTGGTGATCAAATACTTCATTTTGTTATAAAACAGCTCCTCAACTCATTGTGGAAAGTTCAAGGACACAGTTATATTATGTACATCTACCGCACTGAATCAAGATATCATTAGATGTCGTTTCCTTTTCTACACAAAATCGAAAGCCCAATGTAAATAGCAAATGGGGTTCGTTTGTCTTGGAATGAAGATGGACATTTGCTGCACTGATAATACCTGTATGACAGTTATACTAAAGTATATGAGTTATTGCAAAGGAGACTTAGAGTTGCACTGTTCCATCAACGCTTCATTGTTTGACTCAAATAGTACCTTACTCACTAATTCAAGAGATGGTTTGGGTACTGATTTCAGTTGACTTTTGCTACGAAATTAACACAGAATTTGTTTTCATGGTCAAGCATATGTCCACGTAACATTTGAACAGTCTTTGCTAAATGAAATGGGTCATAAGCATATGCAGTAAACAATGTAGGGCCTATATCTTTCTTCAAAGTCAGTAAGACTTTCTTACAGCATTGATGTGGTTGTAATTCAGGAACTTAGCACGAACAGTGTCTGTTCATACACAAATGCCTGCTCAGACAGCTGAACCATTGCACTCGTTTGACAAAGTTTGTGTTTCCAATATGTATGTAACTAGTTCAGCAAATGCTTTTTTCTCGAATGCCGATTTTTTACCGACTTCTACGTTTTGTATTGCACGATTTTCTCTGTTGAATCGGTAAATAGCTATTCATAGCTAATGTTTAACATGTTTATATACTATACTGAGAATAAATAAAGTTTGAACTTGCTAAGAGATGCAAGTATTTCAATGCTATTTCATTTCAAGGGCGACATCATAATCGGCACTAAGTTTGGCCAATAAAGAATTGAGTGTTTTTGGTACACTCATTAATGTATCGGTATCACATGACTGGTTATATCAAGTTCATCAATTTATAGATTTAAAAAACTACACCAGAATTATATACTTGAATAAATCCAGTGTATAAAGTACAATGGCAGTGTTTTGAAACAAATAGCATGTTTGGTTGGCCTTCTGTAAACCAATATCACACGGAGTTTACAAAAGTTTGAACAACGATATATATAAACTATTCTGTATTTAAATATATTTACAACAATTAGCCTTAAAATACTATAAATGTATAATGCAGGGAACCGTGCCTTATTTTTTTTATATTGTCCTATGTTCGTTAGATATTCCGAATCCTGAAACCCACTAATAGACTAAAATGAAATCAAGCATCGGAATTCTGAGGCACGGTTCCCTAGATAAATATGTCTGCTACAAAATTATGAAATCCGTAAAGGGCATTTTTAAAAATGCAAGTGTGTACAAACCTAAACTTGCAACACTACTGATTAATTAAACAAAGGGTGTTCGACTTATATTAAATGAAATGTGGTGCCGCGTACCACCGACGGACGTATTTTGACTTCCATGACAGACGGATGTCTATATACTCGATGAACTGTAAACTTTAAAGTAGACTTTAAATCTAATTTATACAATGAACATTGAAGCTGACTTGACTGTTTAGGGGTACCATCAAAATTACACATGCCGCGTTGAACACGATGAACTCTACCTTTACAATTTAGCCTCTCCAATAACCTATATATTCCATTGACCAAAACAACTGTCAAACATTTTTTTAAGTTTGCAGTTTAGTTATAAATCCCATTATTTACGGTAAGAATGATATTATGAGCATAAACGTTGGCTGACAATGTGTTATCCTATTATACATGTCATATAGCCTGGAAACAGTGGGTTCGAATTCGAGCGTGACTACAGCGTTCCGGACCAGGTACATATTGCCACACGGTCTTGAATTAACCCCGACACATGTAGACATCACCATACCAAGTTTGGTGCTTGTATGAAAATTTGCACTATTTTTTCCGAAAAGTGCGTTTTATTTATCCCGCTATCATAATACTCTAGTTCTTCAATTTCGTATGCAATGCAAACTTTTGTTTGCTCGTACATTCAAAAAGTAAATACACTTGCTAATGTTTCTTAAATGCCTCGAATGACCTCATTCAAGCTAATATCGACCTGATTATTTCATATTAAGATTATTTACGTAGATGTCAAAAATCTTGAAATGAATTTGACCTTTAAGTGCTCAAAGTATATCTACAGTGTTTGAATAAAATATGTAAAAAGTCTGCATATTCCATTGAGTTCTTGACATAATGTATAATGTTGCAAGAATAAGTACATAAATATTGTTATAGATGTTTTAAGCGGCCATGCTAAGGTGTTGCTCTTTATATCTGTTCAAATAAAATAGATATTATTTGGAATTTACCGGATTATATTGTTTAATAGTGAAATATATGTGAACGGATTAACTTTTTGATTTATGCAATACATAAAATTGATTAATTGAGCGAACTATGGATAATAATAGTGAGAATCGTGATTCTTTTCAATGGCGCGAAAGTCAAAACAAAGAAGACTACAATGGCGGCCATCGCAAGGAAAACATACCGCTAGTATTTATTCGTGAAAACAGCATATTTGGTGATCGTAAGGTTCACTACAAGGAATATATTAAACATGCAGAGATATATAAATCAATTGGACAGATAATTGATGAATCACACATCACCGGTCTCCAGCGAGTGAATGGTATGTGGAGAATCTATCTCGACAATCTAGATGATAAAGCAAAACTTGTCACTGAAGGGCTATATCTACGATCTTGTCATGTACCTGTACTTATAACAAATCCCCTCAGACTAGATAGTGAACTTACCACACGGATAAGAATTCAAAATAGTCCCTTGTCTTCTGATGACAATATCATAAAACATGCCTTGATAAAAAAGGGAGTTGAAATCATAGAATTTAAACACGAAAAATTGAGAATAGATGGAAAGTTGACGAACTGCGATACAGGAGATAGGCTAGTGACAGTCAAAACTCTAACTACGCCATTGGCAAGATTTACTCAATTTGGACAATTTAAGGCAAAAGTTATTCACAAAGGCCAAGAGACAACCACAGTAAAGTGCAAAAAGTGCCTACAAGAAGGACATAATACGGTTGATTGTAGGAATGACTGGAAATGTAAGAAATGTAATGAAATAGGACACAAACAGGGTGAATGCAACATGACAGAAGATCATGAAGAACCTACACAAGCCGATCATTTTGGCCAATCACACATGAATATTACACATAGTGAAGAAAACAAAAACGCGGAGTTTAACACAAAATTTAGATGACGACACAAATTCAACAGACCAGACAGAAACAATTCGTTCAAAACCATTGAGACGTGCCAGGACTCAGAAGAAAACGCAAACAAACATTGACTTTTTTTGTGAGCAAAACTCCATCAATGAAATCCTGCACACCACGGAGACATAGAAGTGTGTCCGTTGTACGCTCGCCACCAACACCACTAGAAACGCACGAAGAACCTAAGAAAAAGGCTCGTGGTTATCTGAATACCTAACATGACTTCATTTTTGTACTACTATGATTACAACGGACATATATAAACATATTACTTTAATGGACAATGATTCAAGCCCTGTGGAAATTAAACATGCAAATATGATGATAATTATACATTTTGCGTCGATATTTGACATTAATGAACATTTTGTATCAGGACTGATCTTATATTATACATGTATATTTATGATGTGTTTGATACAGTAAATATTCAAGATCATGCTAAATTTACATTGACTATTTTAAAACCATGCAGTATTATCTTGATTGTCATGCTTTTAAAAGTATTATGGAATCTATTTGTAATCACTTACTACGTCATAACTACTCTGATTTAATCAATGTATTGTACAAATGTATGATTCTGTCGTACATTTGTTGTCATAGGAAGTACTATCAGTCATGAAATGTTTTTCTATACGTGTTTGATAGTGCTAATCCTTTTATATTTAATCACAGCGTGCTGGTATGATGATACTTTGTAATTCTCTATAATAACAAGAAATGATAACAAATAGAACAAAAGTAGAATTGATGTATGGTTAATCAGTGAAAATATCGTACCTAACGTAATAAGTTCAGATATTCGACCCGCACAAATTACATTTACAGATCACCAAGCAATTTCATTGAAAATTAACTCCCCTTCGTCACGTGGTAAAGGGTACTGGAAGTTAAATAATAGCCTTCTGACAGAATATATTGACTTAATAACTAAAACCATGAAATACTATGCTGAAACACAAGGAAATATATCCAAGCAAACATTATGGGAACTTTGTAAAATAGAAATACGTAATAAAACTATAATGTATGGAAAACTTAAATCCAAATGTAATAATAACGGCCTACTTAGAAAAATACCTCTCTGAACTATATGAATATGAACCAAAAACAGATTCTATAAAAAGTAATATTAGAAGTGTAGAAACAGAATTACAATCGTTTTATAATGAAAAAGCGAAAGGTGCTCAAACAAGAGCAAAAGTTTTTCAGTTAGAACAATATGAAAATAATACAAAATATTTCCTTAACCTTGAAAAATCTCGACAAGCACGAAAGATTCTGAACACATTGAAAGTAGGAGATCGTATGATTACCGATACAAAAACAATTTTACAAGAAGAAGTTAAATTCTATTAAAATTTATTCACATCTAAATCTTGTGAGACAACAAAAATCAATGACTATTTAGAAAAGTAAAACCTGACTACATACTAAACGATATCGATGCAAAACTATGCGAAGGTCTCCTAGATATTGCAGAATGCGAGAATGCAGTGTCGTCTATGAAAAATTAAAAGAGTCCTGGACTTGATGGCTTAACTTGTGAATTTTATAAAAAGTTTTGGCATATTATTGGAAATAAAGTTACCAACTCTTTAAACAAATGATACTTGAAAACCGAGCTTTCACCCTCACAAAAAGCAGGTGCTCTATCTCTGTTATATAAAAAAGGTGATCCACACGAGCTAGAAAACTGGCGTCCTATAACTTTATTAAACAATGATTACAAAATTTTGGCAAAGGTTCTATCTAAAAGGATGCAAAAAGTCATTAATAAAATAGTTAGCTCAGATCAACAAGGGTATATTAAAAATAGATTCATTGGCTTCAATATAAGACAAATACAAGACGTAATAGATTTCGCAGAAGATCAACAATTAAGTGGTGCAATTTTGTTTTTAGACTTTAAAAAAGCGTTTGACACCGTCGAATGGAATTTCATGCTCAGTGTTCTTCAGCGTTTTGGTTTTAAAGAAATGTTTATAAACTGGATTAAATCATTATATACCAATATAAGAAGTTGCGTCTTAAACAATGGTTGGCAGTCACAATCCTTCAACCCACAACGTGGTATAAGGCAAGGATGTCCAATCTCGGCCTTAATTTTTATCCTTGTTACTGAAATAATGGCATTGCAAATACGAAACTCAGATCTAATATCAGGCATTAAAGTTAAAAATAACGAAAATGTAAAAATTACTCAATTAGCAGACGACACTACCTTATTTGTAAAGTCTGAACTAGAAGTCAATCTTACACTTAATATTATAGAATCGTTTGGACAATTATCGGGTTCAAAACTTAATAAAAATAAAACAGAAGGCATTTGGATAGGTGCAACAAAAAATAGCAACGCAACTCCTGGAGGGATACATTGGTAAAAAAAGCCAGTAAAAGCACTTGGTGTATATTTCAGTTCAAATAATAAAGTAGATTGCAATAAACTTAATTGGGACTCCAAACTAGAATCATGTAAAACATCCATAGAAAACTGGAAAAAAAGAAAACTTACTTACTTAGGAAAAATACAAGTCATTAAATCTCTTTTGCTACCCAAATTTACATACCTGTTCCACTCACTTGTTGTTCCAAGCAACGTTATTAAAGCGATCGAAAGTTTGTTTTTCAAATTTTTATGGAATGATAAGAGAGACAAAATTAAAAGAACAACATTGATAGGTGATAAACTTTTCGGAGGCCTGGAAATGATAGATATCAAAACATATAGACTCTTTAAAATTTAAATGGATTCAAGCCCTCTGCGAAAACAATAATACATCAAAACGGAAACTCATACCTAATTTTTATTTTGAACGCTACGGACAAAACTTCCTGCTATTCTATATGAACATAGAAGACAAAAAATCTATAGACTTGAAATTGCCATTATTTTACGTAGAAATCGTGAAAGTTTGGTTTAAAATAAAGAATAATCATTATAAGGAACCCTCAACATTTAGAGACATACGTAAGGAAATAATATGGGGAAATAAATATATAAAGTTTAATAACAAATGTCTAATACTCCAGTCATGGATAAAGTCAAATATAATTTTCATCAACGATATTTTAGACGAAAATGGCAAAATCAATTCACAAATAATTAGAAACAAGTTAATAAATACTCAAAATTGGATTTCTAAATACAGCAAACTTACAAAAGCTATACCTAAATCTTGGAAATTAAAATTAAATTCAACGGAATCGAAACAAACGTTAGTAAATACTCCTCTTGACGCTTGTTTTAATAGATTAAGAATCAAAGACATTGATAATAAAATTATCTATAAGCATATTGTCTCAAAAAAGAATTACTACTCCATATACTCATACTTCTTGGACAAGAGAACTTAACTTAGATGTCAATTGGTCAGATGTATATTCTTTCTTACATTCAATTCCCGACAATAGAGTAAAACAGTTCAAATATAGAATAATAGACAAAATGTTTACATCGAATGAAATAAAATATAAATGGTAAATATCAGCCTCAAACAATTGTAGTTTATGTAATGTAACCGAAACGTATCAGCATCTGTTTATTGACTGCCAAGCTACAGATAGATTGTGGCTTTTTATACAAATGTTTTCGACAAATGTGGTATATCCATAAATTTACGACAACTAAAATACTTAGTAATTGGTTATAAAATACATAATCACAAATATCATTTTATGAACCTAATTTTATCACTTGCCGGCTTCTGTATTGGTAAAACATATTTTGAAAGAGAAAACTGGACAAAAAAAGTAATATTAACAATACATTTATGTCTGAGTATTATATCCTATCTAAATGCCTAAAACAGAGAAAGATTTCAGATCACTTTATAACAACTTTTAACAAATACTTAACCATATAATGTATGTAATTCTAAAACCTACAATTAATCTACAATTAATCTCCGGACTAAATTTATCTATTACCCTATACCTTTTTCGTTTCGTAATAGGAAAATAGTACATCTTCATAATTATTATATTCTTCCATTCTACCATGTAATTGAACAACTATAAAATGAAATACGTCTTATTATCCTATGATTTTCGTTTCAACATATGACAATAAAAGGTGTATTCTACACATCGTAATAACTTACGATTGTATTTCTTTTGTCCTAATAGTTTTTCAGTGAAATGTACGTATTTATATGTATGTGTTTAGAAAAAGTTTCATATTATAATACTATTTCATATTATCATATTATTTTATAAACTGTATAATTTCGTGTATGTAATTTATCTGTAATTTGAAAAAAAATATAATAAACGAACCAAAAAAAAGTACATAAATATTATACACACATTGCTACGCGTTATGGCACCTTGATGTAGAAAACTTCAAATCAAGTTTCACTTAAACCTTCCAATTATGTTTATTTTGAGAAAACATTCACACCAGTTACTGTTTATGAATGACGCTTAGTGTTTTAATAGACTGGTTTTAAATGTTTCCGTTATTCTTTATATTCTAATGCAAGTCTAAAATAGCTGTTGTGGTATATAATTTCGAACATAATATTTGATGTTAGCAGTTGTAATCTAGTAGTTGGAATGTTCAGTTATGTTCATTTGGAGGAAATACTGAAACACTGACAATTTATTTCGTTCCACATGCAACCGTACATTCAATTAGCACCTCAATAAATTATGTCCAGACGCAACAATTTTAATTTCTAAGAAAGTTTACGGTTACAATGATAATTCAGATCATTATTACAAGAATGCTAATGGAATTAGTAGAAAATTAGATAAATGGACATGAAGAATGTATGAAAAACATTAAGTGTGGTGCACACAACAGTAAAATTATCAATAAAGACAACTGGTGAGGAATGCAAGCATGTAAATGAAAGAATATTATCTTTAAAAGTATATTTAATGTAGTGGAATCATTTATACGTCTAACGTTTCCAAACTCACCAATATTTTATCTCTAAGCCTTTTAAAGAACCACAAAGATGTATGTGTTGACCTATAAACATGGAACAAAAAGTCCATTGATACCAAGTCATATTGGAATATATTAGGATTTGCAGTAGAGCGGACAATTAAATACACGAGTGTGAGTAATTAAATACACACTTATCACATGTAGAACGCTGAACAAGTATCATTCTTGACAAAAAATAAAGGGCAAATACACGCAAATACATGTTCTTTCATAATCAACCCCCTCGTCAACACATGTTATCCTAAATATGAATTTTACTGGCATTAAACATCAGTTGGGACAAGATGTTGAAATGTCTATTCATGCACTTCATATACTTATTGGCATATCACGTTAGAATTTAACTTTTTGCAACACATGTTATCCTAAATATATGAATTTTAATGGCATTAAACATCTGTTGGGATAAGATGTTTAAATGTCTATTCATGCACGTCATATACACATTGGCATATCACGGTCGAATTTAAAGTTTTGCATTTGCAACCGTCCATTCCCAAACTGTTTCAATAGGCCTAACATTCAGGATTAAACAAACTCATGACATTGAAACATTTTAGATATTGACAAAATTAACATTTTCAACAGCTTGTACAATTCTTCTCCATATAAGTTATCATCATCCCTTTACATTAAAGAATGGGACAAACTTGCAAATCGAAGATATGAATGCAATAACTGACAAAACATCTGTCTAACACATATTTTACTATAAAATATTCTTGACAAATATTCTTTATCTCTAGGACTTTTAAAGAACTACAAGTATATATGTGTTGACTAATATACATGGAAAATAAAATCCATTGATACCAAGTCATATCGGAATATAAAGATGACATAGATAATGATGAATGACAATTCGAACATACCTGAACAAGCCGAAGTACATTCTTCTTCTTCACTTTCAAATAAAGTGCAATTGTTGACAGTGTTACATTCCCTAGATCTTGTTCTTGATTCGTTCCCACATGTTCCCGAACAATTAGTCCAACTACTCCAAGTTCCATTAGCTATATACGTTATGAGCAAATTAAAAGATTTACGAAATACCAGATAAAGAATATTATTAGGATTTGCAGTAGAGCGGACAATTAAATACACGAGTGTGAGTGATTAGATACACACTTAACACATGCAGAACCCTGAACAAGTATCATTTTTGACAAAAAATACAGGGTAAATACACATAAGTACTTGTTCTTTTATAGTCAACCCCCTCGTCAACACATGTTATCCTAAATATGAATTTCAATGGCATTAAACATCAGTTGGGATAAGATGTTCAAATGTCTATTCATGCACGTCATATACACATTGGCATATCACGGTCGAATTTAAAGTTTTGCATTTGCAACCGTCCAGTCCCAAACTGTTTCAATAGGCCTAACATTCAGGATTAAACAAACTCATGACATTGAAACATTTTAGATATTGACAAAATTAGCATTTTCAACAGCTTGTACAATTCTTCTCCATATAAGTTATCATCATCCCTTTACATTAAAGAATGGGACAAACTTGTATATCGAAGATATGAATGCAATAACTGACAAAACATCTGTCTAACACATATTTTACTATAAAATATTCTTGACAAATATTCTTTATCTCTAGGCCTTTTATAGAACTACAAGAATGTATGTGTTGACCAATATACATGGAAAATAAAATCCATTGATACCAAGTCATATCGGAATATAAAGATGACATAGATAATGATGAATGACAATTCGAACATACCTGAACAAGCCGAAGTACATTCTTCTTCTTCACTTTCAATTACAGTGCAATTGTTGACAGTGTTACATTCCCTAGATCTTGTTCTTGATTCGTTCCCACATGTTCCCGAACAATTAGTCCAACTACTCCAAGTTCCATTAGCTATATATGTTATGAGCAAATTAAAAGATTTACGAAATACCAGATAAAGAATATTATTAGGATTTGCAGTAGAGCGGACAATTAAATACACGAGTGTGAGTAATTAGATACACACTTAACACATGCAGAACCCTGAACAAGTATCATTTTTGACAAAAAATACAGGGTAAATACACATAAGTACTTGTTCTTTTATAGTCAACCCCCTCGTCAACACATGTTATCCTAAATGTGAATTTTAATGGCATTAAACATCAGCTGGGATAAGATGTTCAAATGTCTATTCATGCACGTCATATACACATTGGCATATCACGGTCGAATTTAACTTTTTGCAACACATGTTATCCTAAATATGAATTTTAATGGCATTAAACATCTGTTGGGATAAGATGTTTAAATGTCTATTCATGCACGTCATATACACATTGGCATATCACGGTCGAATTTAAAGTTTTGCATTTGCAACCGTCCAGTCCCAAACTGTTTCAATAGGCCTAACATTCAGGATTAAACAAACTCATGACATTGAAACATTTTAGATATTGACAAAATTAGCATTTTCAACAGCTTGTACAATTCTTCTCCATATAAGTTATCATCATCCCTTTACATTAAAGAATGGGACAAACTTGCAAATCGAAGATATGAATGCAATAACTGACAAAACATCTGTCTAACACATATTTTACTATAAAATATTCTTGACAAATATTCTTTATCTCTAGGACTTTTAAAGAACTACAAGTATATATGTGTTGACTAATATACATGGAAAATAAAATCCATTGATACCAAGTCATATCGGAATATAAAGATGACATAGATAATGATGAATGACAATTCGAACATACCTGAACAAGCCGAAGTACATTCTTCTTCTTCACTTTCAAATAAAGTGCAATTGTTGACAGTGTTACATTCCCTAGATCTTGTTCTTGATTCGTTCCCACATGTTCCCGAACAATTAGTCCAACTACTCCAAGTTCCATTAGCTATATACGTTATGAGCAAATTAAAAGATTTACGAAATACCAGATAAAGAATATTATTAGGATTTGCAGTAGAGCGGACAATTAAATACACGAGTGTGAGTGATTAGATACACACTTAACACATGCAGAACCCTGAACAAGTATCATTTTTGACAAAAAATACAGGGTAAATACACATAAGTACTTGTTCTTTTATAGTCAACCCCCTCGTCAACACATGTTATCCTAAATATGAATTTCAATGGCATTAAACATCAGTTGGGATAAGATGTTCAAATGTCTATTCATGCACGTCATATACACATTGGCATATCACGGTCGAATTTAAAGTTTTGCATTTGCAACCGTCCAGTCCCAAACTGTTTCAATAGGCCTAACATTCAGGATTAAACAAACTCATAACATTGAAACATTTTAGATATTGACAAAATTAGCATTTTCAACAGCTTGTACAATTCTTCTCCATATAAGTTATCATCATCCCTTTACATTAAAGAATGGGACAAACTTGTATATCGAAGATATGAATGCAATAACTGACAAAACATCTGTCTAACACATATTTTACTATAAAATATTCTTGACAAATATTCTTTATCTCTAGGCCTTTTATAGAACTACAAGAATGTATGTGTTGACCAATATACATGGAAAATAAAATCCATTGATACCAAGTCATATCGGAATATAAAGATGACATAGATAATGATGAATGACAATTCGAACATACCTGAACAAGCCGAAGTACATTCTTCTTCTTCACTTTCAATTACAGTGCAATTGTTGACAGTGTTACATTCCCTAGATCTTGTTCTTGATTCGTTCCCACATGTTCCCGAACAATTAGTCCAACTACTCCAAGTTCCATTAGCTATATATGTTATGAGCAAATTAAAAGATTTACGAAATACCAGATAAAGAATATTATTAGGATTTGCAGTAGAGCGGACAATTAAATACACGAGTGTGAGTAATTAGATACACACTTAACACATGCAGAACCCTGAACAAGTATCATTTTTGACAAAAAATACAGGGTAAATACACATAAGTACTTGTTCTTTTATAGTCAACCCCCTCGTCAACACATGTTATCCTAAATGTGAATTTTAATGGCATTAAACATCAGCTGGGATAAGATGTTCAAATGTCTATTCATGCACGTCATATACACATTGGCATATCACGGTCGAATTTAAAGTTTTGCATTTGCAACCGTCCAGTCCCAAACTGTTTCAATAGGCCTAACATTCAGGATTAAACAAACTAATAACATTGAAACATTTTAGATATTGACAAAATTAGCATTTTCAACTGCTTGTACAATTCGTCTCCATATAAGTTATCATTATCCCTTTACATTAAAGAATGGGACAAACTTGTATATCGAAGATATGAATGCAATAACTGACAAAACATCTGTCTAACACATATTTTACTATAAAATATTCTTGACAAATATTCTTTATCTCTAGGCCTTTTAAAGAACTACAAGAATGTATGTGTTGACCAATATACATGGAAAATAAAATCCATTGATACCAAGTCATATCGGAATATAAAGATGACATAGATAATGATGAATGACAATTCGAACATACCTGAACAAGCCGAAGTACATTCTTCTTCTTCACTTTCAATTACAGTGCAATTGTTGACAGTGTTACATTCCCTAGATCTTGTTCTTGATTCGTTCCCACATGTTCCCGAACAATTAGTCCAACTACTCCAAGTTCCATTAGCTATATACGTTATGAGCAAATTAAAAGATTTACGAAATACCAGATAAAGAATATTATTAGGATTTGCAGTAGAGCGGACAATTAAATACACGAGTGTGAGTAATTAGATACACACTTAACACATGCAGAACCCTGAACAAGTATCATTTTTGACAAAAAATACAGGGTAAATACACATAAGTACTTGTTCTTTTATAGTCAACCCCCTCGTCAACACATGTTATCCTAAATATGAATTTCAATGGCATTAAACATCAGTTGGGATAAGATGTTCAAATGTCTATTCATGCACGTCATATACACATTGGCATATCACGGTCGAATTTAAAGTTTTGCATTTGCAACCGTCCAGTCCCAAACTGTTTCAATAGGCCTAACATTCAGGATTAAACAAACTCATGACATTGAAACATTTTAGATATTGACAAAATTAGCATTTTCAACTGCTTGTACAATTCGTCTCCATATAAGTTATCATCATCCATTTACATTAAAGCATGGGACAAACTTGTATATCGAAGATATGAATGCAATAACTGACAAAACATCTGTCTAACACATATTTTACTATAAAATATTCTTGACAAATATTCTTTATCTCTAGGCCTTTTAAAGAACTACAAGAATGTATGTGTTGACCAATATACATGGAAAATAAAATCCATTGATACCAAGTCATATCGGAATATAAAGATGACATAGATAATGATGAATGACAATTCGAACATACCTGAACAAGCCGAAGTACATTCTTCTTCTTCACTTTCAATTACAGTGCAATTGTTGACAGTGTTACATTCCCTAGATCTTGTTCTTGATTCGTTCCCACATGTTCCCGAACAATTAGTCCAACTACTCCAAGTTCCATTAGCTATATATGTTATGAGCAAATTAAAAGATTTACGAAATACCAGATAAAGAATATTATTAGGATTTGCAGTAGAGCGGACAATTAAATACACGAGTGTGAGTAATTAGATACACACTTAACACATGCAGAACCCTGAACAAGTATCATTTTTGACAAAAAATACAGGGTAAATACACATAAGTACTTGTTCTTTTATAGTCAACCCCCTCGTCAACACATGTTATCCTAAATGTGAATTTTAATGGCATTAAACATCAGCTGGGATAAGATGTTCAAATGTCTATTCATGCACGTCATATACACATTGGCATATCACGGTCGAATTTAAAGTTTTGCATTTGCAACCGTCCAGTCCCAAACTGTTTCAATAGGCCTAACATTCAGGATTAAACAAACTAATAACATTGAAACATTTTAGATATTGACAAAATTAGCATTTTCAACTGCTTGTACAATTCGTCTCCATATAAGTTATCATTATCCCTTTACATTAAAGAATGGGACAAACTTGTATATCGAAGATATGAATGCAATAACTGACAAAACATCTGTCTAACACATATTTTACTATAAAATATTCTTGACAAATATTCTTTATCTCTAGGCCTTTTAAAGAACTACAAGAATGTATGTGTTGACCAATATACATGGAAAATAAAATCCATTGATACCAAGTCATATCGGAATATAAAGATGACATAGATAATGATGAATGACAATTCGAACATACCTGAACAAGCCGAAGTACATTCTTCTTCTTCACTTTCAATTACAGTGCAATTGTTGACAGTGTTACATTCCCTAGATCTTGTTCTTGATTCGTTCCCACATGTTCCCGAACAATTAGTCCAACTACTCCAAGTTCCATTAGCTATATATGTTATAAGCAAATTAAAAGATTTACGAAATACCAGATAAAGAATATTATTAGGATTTGCAGTAGAGCGGACAATTAAATACACGAGTGTGAGTGATTAGATACACACTTAACACATGCAGAACCCTGAACAAGTATCATTTTTGACAAAAAATACAGGGTAAATACACATAAGTACTTGTTCTTTTATAGTCAACCCCCTCGTCAACACATGTTATCCTAAATATGAATTTTAATGGCATTAAACATCTGTTGGGATAAGATGTTTAAATGTCTATTCATGCACGTCATATACACATTGGCATATCACGGTCGAATTTAAAGTTTTGCATTTGCAACCGTCCAGTCCCAAACTGTTTCAATAGGCCTAACATTCAGGATTAAACAAACTCATGACATTGAAACATTTTAGATATTGACAAAATTAGCATTTTCAACTGCTTGTACAATTCTTCTGCATATAAGTTATCATCATCCATTTACATTAAAGCATGGGACAAACTTGTATATCGAAGATATGAATGCAATAACTGACAAAACATCTGTCTAACACATATTTTACTATAAAATATTCTTGACAAATATTCTTTATCTCTAGGCCTTTTAAAGAACTACAAGAATGTATGTGTTGACCAATATACATGGAAAATAAAATCCATTGATACCAAGTCATATCGGAATATAAAGATGACATAGATAATGATGAATGACAATTCGAACATACCTGAACAAGCCGAAGTACATTCTTCTTCTTCACTTTCAATTACAGTGCAATTGTTGACAGTGTTACATTCCCTAGATCTTGTTCTTGATTCGTTCCCACATGTTCCCGAACAATTAGTCCAACTACTCCAAGTTCCATTAGCTATATATGTTATGAGCAAATTAAAAGATTTACGAAATACCAGATAAAGAATATTATTAGGATTTGCAGTAGAGCGGACAATTAAATACACGAGTGTGAGTAATTAGATACACACTTAACACATGCAGAACCCTGAACAAGTATCATTTTTGACAAAAAATACAGGGTAAATACACATAAGTACTTGTTCTTTTATAGTCAACCCCCTCGTCAACACATGTTATCCTAAATATGAATTTTAATGGCATTAAACATCAGTTGGGATAAGATGTTCAAATGTCTATTCATGCACGTCATATACACATTGGCATATCACGGTCGAATTTAAAGTTTTACATTTGCAACCGTCCAGTCCCAAACTGTTTCAATAGGCCTAACATTCAGGATTAAACAAACTCATGACATTGAAACATTTTAGATATTGACAAAATTAGCATTTTCAACTGCTTGTACAATTCTTCTGCATATAAGTTATCATCATCCATTTACATTAAAGCATGGGACAAACTTGTATATCGAAGATATGAATGCAATAACTGACAAAACATCTGTCTAACACATATTTTACTATAAAATATTCTTGACAAATATTCTTTATCTCTAGGCCTTTTAAAGAACTACAAGAATGTATGTGTTGACCAATATACATGGAAAATAAAATCCATTGATACCAAGTCATATCGGAATATAAAGATGACATAGATAATGATGAATGACAATTCGAACATACCTGAACAAGCCGAAGTACATTCTTCTTCATCACTTTCAATTACAGTGCAATTGTTGACAGTGTTACATTCCCTAGATCTTGTTCTTGATTCGTTCCCACATGTTCCCGAACAATTAGTCCAACTACTCCAAGTTCCATTAGCTATATATGTTATGAGCAAATTAAAAGATTTACGAAATACCAGATAAAGAATATTATTAGGATTTGCAGTAGAGCGGACAATTAAATACACGAGTGTGAGTAATTAGATACACACTTAACACATGCAGAACCCTGAACAAGTATCATTTTTGACAAAAAATACAGGGTAAATACACATAAGTACTTGTTCTTTTATAGTCAACCCCCTCGTCAACACATGTTATCCTAAATATGAATTTTAATGGCATTAAACATCAGTTGGGATAAGATATTCAAATGTCTATTCATGCACGTCATATACACATTGGCATATCACGGTCGAATTTAAAGTTTTACATTTGCAACCGTCCAGTCCGAAACTGTTTCAATAGGCCTAACATTCAGGATTAAACAAACTCATAACATTGAAACATTTTAGATATTGACAAAATTAGCATTTTCAACTGCTTGTACAATTCGTCTCCATATAAGTTATCATTATCCCTTTACATTAAAGAATGGGACAAACTTGTATATCGAAGATATGAATGCAATAACTGACAAAACATCTGTCTAACACATATTTTACTATAAAATATTCTTGACAAATATTCTTTATCTCTAGGCCTTTTAAAGAACTACAAGAATGTATGTGTTGACCAATATACATGGAAAATAAAATCCATTGATACCAAGTCATATCGGAATATAAAGATGACATAGATAATGATGAATGACAATTCGAACATACCTGAACAAGCCGAAGTACATTCTTCTTCTTCACTTTCAATTACAGTGCAATTGTTGACAGTGTTACATTCCCTAGATCTTGTTCTTGATTCGTTCCCACATGTTCCCGAACAATTAGTCCAACTACTCCAAGTTCCATTAGCTATATACGTTATGAGCAAATTAAAAGATTTACGAAATACCAGATAAAGAATATTATTAGGATTTGCAGTAGAGCGGACAATTAAATACACGAGTGTGAGTAATTAGATACACACTTAACACATGCAGAACCCTGAACAAGTATCATTTTTGACAAAAAATACAGGGTAAATACACATAAGTACTTGTTCTTTTATAGTCAACCCCCTCGTCAACACATGTTATCCTAAATATGAATTTCAATGGCATTAAACATCAGTTGGGATAAGATGTTCAAATGTCTATTCATGCACGTCATATACACATTGGCATATCACGGTCGAATTTAAAGTTTTGCATTTGCAACCGTCCAGTCCCAAACTGTTTCAATAGGCCTAACATTCAGGATTAAACAAACTCATGACATTGAAACATTTTAGATATTGACAAAATTAGCATTTTCAACTGCTTGTACAATTCGTCTCCATATAAGTTATCATCATCCATTTACATTAAAGCATGGGACAAACTTGTATATCGAAGATATGAATGCAATAACTGACAAAACATCTGTCTAACACATATTTTACTATAAAATATTCTTGACAAATATTCTTTATCTCTAGGCCTTTTAAAGAACTACAAGAATGTATGTGTTGACCAATATACATGGAAAATAAAATCCATTGATACCAAGTCATATCGGAATATAAAGATGACATAGATAATGATGAATGACAATTCGAACATACCTGAACAAGCCGAAGTACATTCTTCTTCTTCACTTTCAATTACAGTGCAATTGTTGACAGTGTTACATTCCCTAGATCTTGTTCTTGATTCGTTCCCACATGTTCCCGAACAATTAGTCCAACTACTCCAAGTTCCATTAGCTATATATGTTATGAGCAAATTAAAAGATTTACGAAATACCAGATAAAGAATATTATTAGGATTTGCAGTAGAGCGGACAATTAAATACACGAGTGTGAGTAATTAGATACACACTTAACACATGCAGAACCCTGAACAAGTATCATTTTTGACAAAAAATACAGGGTAAATACACATAAGTACTTGTTCTTTTATAGTCAACCCCCTCGTCAACACATGTTATCCTAAATGTGAATTTTAATGGCATTAAACATCAGCTGGGATAAGATGTTCAAATGTCTATTCATGCACGTCATATACACATTGGCATATCACGGTCGAATTTAAAGTTTTGCATTTGCAACCGTCCAGTCCCAAACTGTTTCAATAGGCCTAACATTCAGGATTAAACAAACTAATAACATTGAAACATTTTAGATATTGACAAAATTAGCATTTTCAACTGCTTGTACAATTCGTCTCCATATAAGTTATCATTATCCCTTTACATTAAAGAATGGGACAAACTTGTATATCGAAGATATGAATGCAATAACTGACAAAAAATCTGTCTAACACATATTTTACTATAAAATATTCTTGACAAATATTCTTTATCTCTAGGCCTTTTAAAGAACTACAAGAATGTATGTGTTGACCAATATACATGGAAAATAAAATCCATTGATACCAAGTCATATCGGAATATAAAGATGACATAGATAATGATGAATGACAATTCGAACATACCTGAACAAGCCGAAGTACATTCTTCTTCTTCACTTTCAATTACAGTGCAATTGTTGACAGTGTTACATTCCCTAGATCTTGTTCTTGATTCGTTCCCACATGTTCCCGAACAATTAGTCCAACTACTCCAAGTTCCATTAGCTATATATGTTATAAGCAAATTAAAAGATTTACGAAATACCAGATAAAGAATATTATTAGGATTTGCAGTAGAGCGGACAATTAAATACACGAGTGTGAGTGATTAGATACACACTTAACACATGCAGAACCCTGAACAAGTATCATTTTTGACAAAAAATACAGGGTAAATACACATAAGTACTTGTTCTTTTATAGTCAACCCCCTCGTCAACACATGTTATCCTAAATATGAATTTTAATGGCATTAAACATCTGTTGGGATAAGATGTTTAAATGTCTATTCATGCACGTCATATACACATTGGCATATCACGGTCGAATTTAAAGTTTTGCATTTGCAACCGTCCAGTCCCAAACTGTTTCAATAGGCCTAACATTCAGGATTAAACAAACTCATGACATTGAAACATTTTAGATATTGACAAAATTAGCATTTTCAACTGCTTGTACAATTCTTCTGCATATAAGTTATCATCATCCATTTACATTAAAGCATGGGACAAACTTGTATATCGAAGATATGAATGCAATAACTGACAAAACATCTGTCTAACACATATTTTACTATAAAATATTCTTGACAAATATTCTTTATCTCTAGGCCTTTTAAAGAACTACAAGAATGTATGTGTTGACCAATATACATGGAAAATAAAATCCATTGATACCAAGTCATATCGGAATATAAAGATGACATAGATAATGATGAATGACAATTCGAACATACCTGAACAAGCCGAAGTACATTCTTCTTCTTCACTTTCAATTACAGTGCAATTGTTGACAGTGTTACATTCCCTAGATCTTGTTCTTGATTCGTTCCCACATGTTCCCGAACAATTAGTCCAACTACTCCAAGTTCCATTAGCTATATATGTTATGAGCAAATTAAAAGATTTACGAAATACCAGATAAAGAATATTATTAGGATTTGCAGTAGAGCGGACAATTAAATACACGAGTGTGAGTAATTAGATACACACTTAACACATGCAGAACCCTGAACAAGTATCATTTTTGACAAAAAATACAGGGTAAATACACATAAGTACTTGTTCTTTTATAGTCAACCCCCTCGTCAACACATGTTATCCTAAATATGAATTTTAATGGCATTAAACATCAGTTGGGATAAGATGTTCAAATGTCTATTCATGCACGTCATATACACATTGGCATATCACGGTCGAATTTAAAGTTTTACATTTGCAACCGTCCAGTCCCAAACTGTTTCAATAGGCCTAACATTCAGGATTAAACAAACTCATGACATTGAAACATTTTAGATATTGACAAAATTAGCATTTTCAACTGCTTGTACAATTCGTCTCCATATAAGTTATCATCATCCATTTACATTAAAGCATGGGACAAACTTGTATATCGAAGATATGAATGCAATAACTGACAAAACATCTGTCTAACACATATTTTACTATAAAATATTCTTGACAAATATTCTTTATCTCTAGGCCTTTTAAAGAACTACAAGAATGTATGTGTTGACCAATATACATGGAAAATAAAATCCATTGATACCAAGTCATATCGGAATATAAAGATGACATAGATAATGATGAATGACAATTCGAACATACCTGAACAAGCCGAAGTACATTCTTCTTCATCACTTTCAATTACAGTGCAATTGTTGACAGTGTTACATTCCCTAGATCTTGTTCTTGATTCGTTCCCACATGTTCCCGAACAATTAGTCCAACTACTCCAAGTTCCATTAGCTATATATGTTATGAGCAAATTAAAAGATTTACGAAATACCAGATAAAGAATATTATTAGGATTTGCAGTAGAGCGGACAATTAAATACACGAGTGTGAGTAATTAGATACACACTTAACACATGCAGAACCCTGAACAAGTATCATTTTTGACAAAAAATACAGGGTAAATACACATAAGTACTTGTTCTTTTATAGTCAACCCCCTCGTCAACACATGTTATCCTAAATATGAATTTTAATGGCATTAAACATCAGTTGGGATAAGATATTCAAATGTCTATTCATGCACGTCATATACACATTGGCATATCACGGTCGAATTTAAAGTTTTACATTTGCAACCGTCCAGTCCCAAACTGTTTCAATAGGCCTAACATTCAGGATTAAACAAACTCATAACATTGAAACATTTTAGATATTGACAAAATTAGCATTTTCAACTGCTTGTACAATTCGTCTCCATATAAGTTATCATTATCCCTTTACATTAAAGAATGGGACAAACTTGTATATCGAAGATATGAATGCAATAACTGACAAAACATCTGTCTAACACATATTTTACTATAAAATATTCTTGACAAATATTCTTTATCTCTAGGCCTTTTAAAGAACTACAAGAATGTATGTGTTGACCAATATACATGGAAAATAAAATCCATTGATACCAAGTCATATCGGAATATAAAGATGACATAGATAATGATGAATGACAATTCGAACATACCTGAACAAGCCGAAGTACATTCTTCTTCTTCACTTTCAATTACAGTGCAATTGTTGACAGTGTTACATTCCCTAGATCTTGTTCTTGATTCGTTCCCACATGTTCCAGAACAATTAGTCCAACTACTCCAAGTTCCATTAGCTATATATGTTATGAGCAAATTAAAAGATTTACGAAATACCAGATAAAGAATATTATTAGGATTTGCAGTAGAGCGGACAATTAAATACACGAGTGTGAGTAATTAGATACACACTTAACACATGCAGAACCCTGCACAAGTATCATTTTTGACAATAAATACAGGGTAAATACACATAAGTACTTGTTCTTTTATAGTCAACCCCCTCGTCAACACATGTTATCCTAAATATGAATTTTAATGGCATTAAACATCTGTTGGGATAAGATGTTCAAATGTCTATTCATGCACGTCATATACACATTGGCATATCACGGTCGAATTTAAAGTTTTGCATTTGCAACCGTCCAGTCCGAAACTGTTTCAATAGGCCTAACATTCAGGATTAAACAAACTCATAACATTGAAACATTTTAGATATTGACAAAATTAGCATTTTCAACTGCTTGTACAATTCGTCTCCATATAAGTTATCATTATCCCTTTACATTAAAGAATGGGACAAACTTGTATATCGAAGATATGAATGCAATAACTGACAAAACATCTGTCTAACACATATTTTACTATAAAATATTCTTGACAAATATTCTTTATCTCTAGGCCTTTTAAAGAACTACAAGAATGTATGTGTTGACCAATATACATGGAAAATAAAATCCATTGATACCAAGTCATATCGGAATATAAAGATGACATAGATAATGATGAATGACAATTCGAACATACCTGAACAAGCCGAAGTACATTCTTCTTCTTCACTTTCAATTACAGTGCAATTGTTGACAGTGTTACATTCCCTAGATCTTGTTCTTGATTCGTTCCCACATGTTCCCGAACAATTAGTCCAACTACTCCAAGTTCCATTAGCTATATATGTTATGAGCAAATTAAAAGATTTACGAAATACCAGATAAAGAATATTATTAGGATTTGCAGTAGAGCGGACAATTAAATACACGAGTGTGAGTAATTAGATACACACTTAACACATGCAGAACCCTGAACAAGTATCATTTTTGACAAAAAATACAGGGTAAATACACATAAGTACTTGTTCTTTTATAGTCAACCCCCTCGTCAACACATGTTATCCTAAATGTGAATTTTAATGGCATTAAACATCAGCTGGGATAAGATGTTCAAATGTCTATTCATGCACGTCATATACACATTGGCATATCACGGTCGAATTTAAAGTTTTGCATTTGCAACCGTCCAGTCCCAAACTGTTTCAATAGGCCTAACATTCAGGATTAAACAAACTAATAACATTGAAACATTTTAGATATTGACAAAATTAGCATTTTCAACTGCTTGTACAATTCGTCTCCATATAAGTTATCATTATCCCTTTACATTAAAGAATGGGACAAACTTGTATATCGAAGATATGAATGCAATAACTGACAAAACATCTGTCTAACACATATTTTACTATAAAATATTCTTGACAAATATTCTTTATCTCTAGGCCTTTTAAAGAACTACAAGAATGTATGTGTTGACCAATATACATGGAAAATAAAATCCATTGATACCAAGTCATATCGGAATATAAAGATGACATAGATAATGATGAATGACAATTCGAACATACCTGAACAAGCCGAAGTACATTCTTCTTCTTCACTTTCAATTACAGTGCAATTGTTGACAGTGTTACATTCCCTAGATCTTGTTCTTGATTCGTTCCCACATGTTCCCGAACAATTAGTCCAACTACTCCAAGTTCCATTAGCTATATATGTTATAAGCAAATTAAAAGATTTACGAAATACCAGATAAAGAATATTATTAGGATTTGCAGTAGAGCGGACAATTAAATACACGAGTGTGAGTGATTAGATACACACTTAACACATGCAGAACCCTGAACAAGTATCATTTTTGACAAAAAATACAGGGTAAATACACATAAGTACTTGTTCTTTTATAGTCAACCCCCTCGTCAACACATGTTATCCTAAATATGAATTTTAATGGCATTAAACATCTGTTGGGATAAGATGTTTAAATGTCTATTCATGCACGTCATATACACATTGGCATATCACGGTCGAATTTAAAGTTTTGCATTTGCAACCGTCCAGTCCGAAACTGTTTCAATAGGCCTAACATTCAGGATTAAACAAACTCATGACATTGAAACATTTTAGATATTGACAAAATTAGCATTTTCAACTGCTTGTACAATTCTTCTGCATATAAGTTATCATCATCCATTTACATTAAAGCATGGGACAAACTTGTATATCGAAGATATGAATGCAATAACTGACAAAACATCTGTCTAACACATATTTTACTATAAAATATTCTTGACAAATATTCTTTATCTCTAGGCCTTTTAAAGAACTACAAGAATGTATGTGTTGACCAATATACATGGAAAATAAAATCCATTGATACCAAGTCATATCGGAATATAAAGATGACATAGATAATGATGAATGACAATTCGAACATACCTGAACAAGCCGAAGTACATTCTTCTTCTTCACTTTCAATTACAGTGCAATTGTTGACAGTGTTACATTCCCTAGATCTTGTTCTTGATTCGTTCCCACATGTTCCCGAACAATTAGTCCAACTACTCCAAGTTCCATTAGCTATATATGTTATGAGCAAATTAAAAGATTTACGAAATACCAGATAAAGAATATTATTAGGATTTGCAGTAGAGCGGACAATTAAATACACGAGTGTGAGTAATTAGATACACACTTAACACATGCAGAACCCTGAACAAGTATCATTTTTGACAAAAAATACAGGGTAAATACACATAAGTACTTGTTCTTTTATAGTCAACCCCCTCGTCAACACATGTTATCCTAAATATGAATTTTAATGGCATTAAACATCAGTTGGGATAAGATGTTCAAATGTCTATTCATGCACGTCATATACACATTGGCATATCACGGTCGAATTTAAAGTTTTACATTTGCAACCGTCCAGTCCCAAACTGTTTCAATAGGCCTAACATTCAGGATTAAACAAACTCATGACATTGAAACATTTTAGATATTGACAAAATTAGCATTTTCAACTGCTTGTACAATTCGTCTCCATATAAGTTATCATCATCCATTTACATTAAAGCATGGGACAAACTTGTATATCGAAGATATGAATGCAATAACTGACAAAACATCTGTCTAACACATATTTTACTATAAAATATTCTTGACAAATATTCTTTATCTCTAGGCCTTTTAAAGAACTACAAGAATGTATGTGTTGACCAATATACATGGAAAATAAAATCCATTGATACCAAGTCATATCGGAATATAAAGATGACATAGATAATGATGAATGACAATTCGAACATACCTGAACAAGCCGAAGTACATTCTTCTTCATCACTTTCAATTACAGTGCAATTGTTGACAGTGTTACATTCCCTAGATCTTGTTCTTGATTCGTTCCCACATGTTCCCGAACAATTAGTCCAACTACTCCAAGTTCCATTAGCTATATATGTTATGAGCAAATTAAAAGATTTACGAAATACCAGATAAAGAATATTATTAGGATTTGCAGTAGAGCGGACAATTAAATACACGAGTGTGAGTAATTAGATACACACTTAACACATGCAGAACCCTGAACAAGTATCATTTTTGACAAAAAATACAGGGTAAATACACATAAGTACTTGTTCTTTTATAGTCAACCCCCTCGTCAACACATGTTATCCTAAATATGAATTTTAATGGCATTAAACATCAGTTGGGATAAGATATTCAAATGTCTATTCATGCACGTCATATACACATTGGCATATCACGGTCGAATTTAAAGTTTTACATTTGCAACCGTCCAGTCCGAAACTGTTTCAATAGGCCTAACATTCAGGATTAAACAAACTCATAACATTGAAACATTTTAGATATTGACAAAATTAGCATTTTCAACTGCTTGTACAATTCGTCTCCATATAAGTTATCATTATCCCTTTACATTAAAGAATGGGACAAACTTGTATATCGAAGATATGAATGCAATAACTGACAAAACATCTGTCTAACACATATTTTACTATAAAATATTCTTGACAAATATTCTTTATCTCTAGGCCTTTTAAAGAACTACAAGAATGTATGTGTTGACCAATATACATGGAAAATAAAATCCATTGATACCAAGTCATATCGGAATATAAAGATGACATAGATAATGATGAATGACAATTCGAACATACCTGAACAAGCCGAAGTACATTCTTCTTCTTCACTTTCAATTACAGTGCAATTGTTGACAGTGTTACATTCCCTAGATCTTGTTCTTGATTCGTTCCCACATGTTCCAGAACAATTAGTCCAACTACTCCAAGTTCCATTAGCTATATATGTTATGAGCAAATTAAAAGATTTACGAAATACCAGATAAAGAATATTATTAGGATTTGCAGTAGAGCGGACAATTAAATACACGAGTGTGAGTAATTAGATACACACTTAACACATGCAGAACCCTGCACAAGTATCATTTTTGACAATAAATACAGGGTAAATACACATAAGTACTTGTTCTTTTATAGTCAACCCCCTCGTCAACACATGTTATCCTAAATATGAATTTTAATGGCATTAAACATCTGTTGGGATAAGATGTTCAAATGTCTATTCATGCACGTCATATACACATTGGCATATCACGGTCGAATTTAAAGTTTTGCATTTGCAACCGTCCAGTCCGAAACTGTTTCAATAGGCCTAACATTCAGGATTAAACAAACTCATAACATTGAAACATTTTAGATATTGACAAAATTAGCATTTTCAACTGCTTGTACAATTCGTCTCCATATAAGTTATCATTATCCCTTTACATTAAAGAATGGGACAAACTTGTATATCGAAGATATGAATGCAATAACTGACAAAACATCTGTCTAACACATATTTTACTATAAAATATTCTTGACAAATATTCTTTATCTCTAGGCCTTTTAAAGAACTACAAGAATGTATGTGTTGACCAATATACATGGAAAATAAAATCCATTGATACCAAGTCATATCGGAATATAAAGATGACATAGATAATGATGAATGACAATTCGAACATACCTGAACAAGCCGAAGTACATTCTTCTTCTTCACTTTCAATTACAGTGCAATTGTTGACAGTGTTACATTCCCTAGATCTTGTTCTTGATTCGTTCCCACATGTTCCCGAACAATTAGTCCAACTACTCCAAGTTCCATTAGCTATATACGTTATGAGCAAATTAAAAGATTTACGAAATACCAGATAAAGAATATTATTAGGATTTGCAGTAGAGCGGACAATTAAATACACGAGTGTGAGTAATTAGATACACACTTAACACATGCAGAACCCTGAACAAGTATCATTTTTGACAAAAAATACAGGGTAAATACACATAAGTACTTGTTCTTTTATAGTCAACCCCCTCGTCAACACATGTTATCCTAAATATGAATTTTAATGGCATTAAACATCTGTTGGGATAAGATGTTTAAATGTCTATTCATGCACGTCATATACACATTGGCATATCACGGTCGAATTTAAAGTTTTGCATTTGCAACCGTCCAGTCCCAAACTGTTTCAATAGGCCTAACATTCAGGATTAAACAAACTCATGACATTGAAACATTTTAGATATTGACAAAATTAGCATTTTCAACTGCTTGTACAATTCTTCTGCATATAAGTTATCATCATCCATTTACATTAAAGCATGGGACAAACTTGTATATCGAAGATATGAATGCAATAACTGACAAAACATCTGTCTAACACATATTTTACTATAAAATATTCTTGACAAATATTCTTTATCTCTAGGCCTTTTAAAGAACTACAAGAATGTATGTGTTGACCAATATACATGGAAAATAAAATCCATTGATACCAAGTCATATCGGAATATAAAGATGACATAGATAATGATGAATGACAATTCGAACATACCTGAACAAGCCGAAGTACATTCTTCTTCTTCACTTTCAATTACAGTGCAATTGTTGACAGTGTTACATTCCCTAGATCTTGTTCTTGATTCGTTCCCACATGTTCCCGAACAATTAGTCCAACTACTCCAAGTTCCATTAGCTATATATGTTATGAGCAAATTAAAAGATTTACGAAATACCAGATAAAGAATATTATTAGGATTTGCAGTAGAGCGGACAATTAAATACACGAGTGTGAGTAATTAGATACACACTTAACACATGCAGAACCCTGAACAAGTATCATTTTTGACAAAAAATACAGGGTAAATACACATAAGTACTTGTTCTTTTATAGTCAACCCCCTCGTCAACACATGTTATCCTAAATATGAATTTTAATGGCATTAAACATCAGTTGGGATAAGATGTTCAAATGTCTATTCATGCACGTCATATACACATTGGCATATCACGGTCGAATTTAAAGTTTTACATTTGCAACCGTCCAGTCCCAAACTGTTTCAATAGGCCTAACATTCAGGATTAAACAAACTCATGACATTGAAACATTTTAGATATTGACAAAATTATCATTTTCAACTGCTTGTACAATTCGTCTCCATATAAGTTATCATCATCCATTTACATTAAAGCATGGGACAAACTTGTATATCGAAGATATGAATGCAATAACTGACAAAACATCTGTCTAACACATATTTTACTATAAAATATTCTTGACAAATATTCTTTATCTCTAGGCCTTTTAAAGAACTACAAGAATGTATGTGTTGACCAATATACATGGAAAATAAAATCCATTGATACCAAGTCATATCGGAATATAAAGATGACATAGATAATGATGAATGACAATTCGAACATACCTGAACAAGCCGAAGTACATTCTTCTTCATCACTTTCAATTACAGTGCAATTGTTGACAGTGTTACATTCCCTAGATCTTGTTCTTGATTCGTTCCCACATGTTCCCGAACAATTAGTCCAACTACTCCAAGTTCCATTAGCTATATATGTTATGAGCAAATTAAAAGATTTACGAAATACCAGATAAAGAATATTATTAGGATTTGCAGTAGAGCGGACAATTAAATACACGAGTGTGAGTAATTAGATACACACTTAACACATGCAGAACCCTGAACAAGTATCATTTTTGACAAAAAATACAGGGTAAATACACATAAGTACTTGTTCTTTTATAGTCAACCCCCTCGTCAACACATGTTATCCTAAATATGAATTTTAATGGCATTAAACATCAGTTGGGATAAGATATTCAAATGTCTATTCATGCACGTCATATACACATTGGCATATCACGGTCGAATTTAAAGTTTTACATTTGCAACCGTCCAGTCCGAAACTGTTTCAATAGGCCTAACATTCAGGATTAAACAAACTCATAACATTGAAACATTTTAGATATTGACAAAATTAGCATTTTCAACTGCTTGTACAATTCGTCTCCATATAAGTTATCATTATCCCTTTACATTAAAGAATGGGACAAACTTGTATATCGAAGATATGAATGCAATAACTGACAAAACATCTGTCTAACACATATTTTACTATAAAATATTCTTGACAAATATTCTTTATCTCTAGGCCTTTTAAAGAACTACAAGAATGTATGTGTTGACCAATATACATGGAAAATAAAATCCATTGATACCAAGTCATATCGGAATATAAAGATGACATAGATAATGATGAATGACAATTCGAACATACCTGAACAAGCCGAAGTACATTCTTCTTCTTCACTTTCAATTACAGTGCAATTGTTGACAGTGTTACATTCCCTAGATCTTGTTCTTGATTCGTTCCCACATGTTCCAGAACAATTAGTCCAACTACTCCAAGTTCCATTAGCTATATATGTTATGAGCAAATTAAAAGATTTACGAAATACCAGATAAAGAATATTATTAGGATTTGCAGTAGAGCGGACAATTAAATACACGAGTGTGAGTAATTAGATACACACTTAACACATGCAGAACCCTGCACAAGTATCATTTTTGACAATAAATACAGGGTAAATACACATAAGTACTTGTTCTTTTATAGTCAACCCCCTCGTCAACACATGTTATCCTAAATATGAATTTTAATGGCATTAAACATCTGTTGGGATAAGATGTTCAAATGTCTATTCATGCACGTCATATACACATTGGCATATCACGGTCGAATTTAAAGTTTTGCATTTGCAACCGTCCAGTCCGAAACTGTTTCAATAGGCCTAACATTCAGGATTAAACAAACTCATAACATTGAAACATTTTAGATATTGACAAAATTAGCATTTTCAACTGCTTGTACAATTCGTCTCCATATAAGTTATCATTATCCCTTTACATTAAAGAATGGGACAAACTTGTATATCGAAGATATGAATGCAATAACTGACAAAACATCTGTCTAACACATATTTTACTATAAAATATTCTTGACAAATATTCTTTATCTCTAGGCCTTTTAAAGAACTACAAGAATGTATGTGTTGACCAATATACATGGAAAATAAAATCCATTGATACCAAGTCATATCGGAATATAAAGATGACATAGATAATGATGAATGACAATTCGAACATACCTGAACAAGCCGAAGTACATTCTTCTTCTTCACTTTCAATTACAGTGCAATTGTTGACAGTGTTACATTCCCTAGATCTTGTTCTTGATTCGTTCCCACATGTTCCCGAACAATTAGTCCAACTACTCCAAGTTCCATTAGCTATATACGTTATGAGCAAATTAAAAGATTTACGAAATACCAGATAAAGAATATTATTAGGATTTGCAGTAGAGCGGACAATTAAATACACGAGTGTGAGTAATTAGATACACACTTAACACATGCAGAACCCTGAACAAGTATCATTTTTGACAAAAAATACAGGGTAAATACACATAAGTACTTGTTCTTTTATAGTCAACCCCCTCGTCAACACATGTTATCCTAAATATGAATTTCAATGGCATTAAACATCAGTTGGGATAAGATGTTCAAATGTCTATTCATGCACGTCATATACACATTGGCATATCACGGTCGAATTTAAAGTTTTGCATTTGCAACCGTCCAGTCCCAAACTGTTTCAATAGGCCTAACATTCAGGATTAAACAAACTCATGACATTGAAACATTTTAGATATTGACAAAATTAGCATTTTCAACTGCTTGTACAATTCGTCTCCATATAAGTTATCATCATCCATTTACATTAAAGCATGGGACAAACTTGTATATCGAAGATATGAATGCAATAACTGACAAAACATCTGTCTAACACATATTTTACTATAAAATATTCTTGACAAATATTCTTTATCTCTAGGCCTTTTAAAGAACTACAAGAATGTATGTGTTGACCAATATACATGGAAAATAAAATCCATTGATACCAAGTCATATCGGAATATAAAGATGACATAGATAATGATGAATGACAATTCGAACATACCTGAACAAGCCGAAGTACATTCTTCTTCTTCACTTTCAATTACAGTGCAATTGTTGACAGTGTTACATTCCCTAGATCTTGTTCTTGATTCGTTCCCACATGTTCCCGAACAATTAGTCCAACTACTCCAAGTTCCATTAGCTATATATGTTATGAGCAAATTAAAAGATTTACGAAATACCAGATAAAGAATATTATTAGGATTTGCAGTAGAGCGGACAATTAAATACACGAGTGTGAGTAATTAGATACACACTTAACACATGCAGAACCCTGAACAAGTATCATTTTTGACAAAAAATACAGGGTAAATACACATAAGTACTTGTTCTTTTATAGTCAACCCCCTCGTCAACACATGTTATCCTAAATGTGAATTTTAATGGCATTAAACATCAGCTGGGATAAGATGTTCAAATGTCTATTCATGCACGTCATATACACATTGGCATATCACGGTCGAATTTAAAGTTTTGCATTTGCAACCGTCCAGTCCCAAACTGTTTCAATAGGCCTAACATTCAGGATTAAACAAACTAATAACATTGAAACATTTTAGATATTGACAAAATTAGCATTTTCAACTGCTTGTACAATTCGTCTCCATATAAGTTATCATTATCCCTTTACATTAAAGAATGGGACAAACTTGTATATCGAAGATATGAATGCAATAACTGACAAAACATCTGTCTAACACATATTTTACTATAAAATATTCTTGACAAATATTCTTTATCTCTAGGCCTTTTAAAGAACTACAAGAATGTATGTGTTGACCAATATACATGGAAAATAAAATCCATTGATACCAAGTCATATCGGAATATAAAGATGACATAGATAATGATGAATGACAATTCGAACATACCTGAACAAGCCGAAGTACATTCTTCTTCTTCACTTTCAATTACAGTGCAATTGTTGACAGTGTTACATTCCCTAGATCTTGTTCTTGATTCGTTCCCACATGTTCCCGAACAATTAGTCCAACTACTCCAAGTTCCATTAGCTATATATGTTATAAGCAAATTAAAAGATTTACGAAATACCAGATAAAGAATATTATTAGGATTTGCAGTAGAGCGGACAATTAAATACACGAGTGTGAGTGATTAGATACACACTTAACACATGCAGAACCCTGAACAAGTATCATTTTTGACAAAAAATACAGGGTAAATACACATAAGTACTTGTTCTTTTATAGTCAACCCCCTCGTCAACACATGTTATCCTAAATATGAATTTTAATGGCATTAAACATCTGTTGGGATAAGATGTTTAAATGTCTATTCATGCACGTCATATACACATTGGCATATCACGGTCGAATTTAAAGTTTTGCATTTGCAACCGTCCAGTCCCAAACTGTTTCAATAGGCCTAACATTCAGGATTAAACAAACTCATGACATTGAAACATTTTAGATATTGACAAAATTAGCATTTTCAACTGCTTGTACAATTCTTCTGCATATAAGTTATCATCATCCATTTACATTAAAGCATGGGACAAACTTGTATATCGAAGATATGAATGCAATAACTGACAAAACATCTGTCTAACACATATTTTACTATAAAATATTCTTGACAAATATTCTTTATCTCTAGGCCTTTTAAAGAACTACAAGAATGTATGTGTTGACCAATATACATGGAAAATAAAATCCATTGATACCAAGTCATATCGGAATATAAAGATGACATAGATAATGATGAATGACAATTCGAACATACCTGAACAAGCCGAAGTACATTCTTCTTCTTCACTTTCAATTACAGTGCAATTGTTGACAGTGTTACATTCCCTAGATCTTGTTCTTGATTCGTTCCCACATGTTCCCGAACAATTAGTCCAACTACTCCAAGTTCCATTAGCTATATATGTTATGAGCAAATTAAAAGATTTACGAAATACCAGATAAAGAATATTATTAGGATTTGCAGTAGAGCGGACAATTAAATACACGAGTGTGAGTAATTAGATACACACTTAACACATGCAGAACCCTGAACAAGTATCATTTTTGACAAAAAATACAGGGTAAATACACATAAGTACTTGTTCTTTTATAGTCAACCCCCTCGTCAACACATGTTATCCTAAATATGAATTTTAATGGCATTAAACATCAGTTGGGATAAGATGTTCAAATGTCTATTCATGCACGTCATATACACATTGGCATATCACGGTCGAATTTAAAGTTTTACATTTGCAACCGTCCAGTCCCAAACTGTTTCAATAGGCCTAACATTCAGGATTAAACAAACTCATGACATTGAAACATTTTAGATATTGACAAAATTAGCATTTTCAACTGCTTGTACAATTCGTCTCCATATAAGTTATCATCATCCATTTACATTAAAGCATGGGACAAACTTGTATATCGAAGATATGAATGCAATAACTGACAAAACATCTGTCTAACACATATTTTACTATAAAATATTCTTGACAAATATTCTTTATCTCTAGGCCTTTTAAAGAACTACAAGAATGTATGTGTTGACCAATATACATGGAAAATAAAATCCATTGATACCAAGTCATATCGGAATATAAAGATGACATAGATAATGATGAATGACAATTCGAACATACCTGAACAAGCCGAAGTACATTCTTCTTCATCACTTTCAATTACAGTGCAATTGTTGACAGTGTTACATTCCCTAGATCTTGTTCTTGATTCGTTCCCACATGTTCCCGAACAATTAGTCCAACTACTCCAAGTTCCATTAGCTATATATGTTATGAGCAAATTAAAAGATTTACGAAATACCAGATAAAGAATATTATTAGGATTTGCAGTAGAGCGGACAATTAAATACACGAGTGTGAGTAATTAGATACACACTTAACACATGCAGAACCCTGAACAAGTATCATTTTTGACAAAAAATACAGGGTAAATACACATAAGTACTTGTTCTTTTATAGTCAACCCCCTCGTCAACACATGTTATCCTAAATATGAATTTTAATGGCATTAAACATCAGTTGGGATAAGATATTCAAATGTCTATTCATGCACGTCATATACACATTGGCATATCACGGTCGAATTTAAAGTTTTACATTTGCAACCGTCCAGTCCGAAACTGTTTCAATAGGCCTAACATTCAGGATTAAACAAACTCATAACATTGAAACATTTTAGATATTGACAAAATTAGCATTTTCAACTGCTTGTACAATTCGTCTCCATATAAGTTATCATTATCCCTTTACATTAAAGAATGGGACAAACTTGTATATCGAAGATATGAATGCAATAACTGACAAAACATCTGTCTAACACATATTTTACTATAAAATATTCTTGACAAATATTCTTTATCTCTAGGCCTTTTAAAGAACTACAAGAATGTATGTGTTGACCAATATACATGGAAAATAAAATCCATTGATACCAAGTCATATCGGAATATAAAGATGACATAGATAATGATGAATGACAATTCGAACATACCTGAACAAGCCGAAGTACATTCTTCTTCTTCACTTTCAATTACAGTGCAATTGTTGACAGTGTTACATTCCCTAGATCTTGTTCTTGATTCGTTCCCACATGTTCCAGAACAATTAGTCCAACTACTCCAAGTTCCATTAGCTATATATGTTATGAGCAAATTAAAAGATTTACGAAATACCAGATAAAGAATATTATTAGGATTTGCAGTAGAGCGGACAATTAAATACACGAGTGTGAGTAATTAGATACACACTTAACACATGCAGAACCCTGCACAAGTATCATTTTTGACAATAAATACAGGGTAAATACACATAAGTACTTGTTCTTTTATAGTCAACCCCCTCGTCAACACATGTTATCCTAAATATGAATTTTAATGGCATTAAACATCTGTTGGGATAAGATGTTCAAATGTCTATTCATGCACGTCATATACACATTGGCATATCACGGTCGAATTTAAAGTTTTGCATTTGCAACCGTCCAGTCCCAAACTGTTTCAATAGGCCTAACATTCAGGATTAAACAAACTCATGACATTGAAACATTTTAGATATTGACAAAATTAGCATTTTCAACTGCTGGTACAATTCTTCTCCATATAAGTTATCATCATCCCTTTACATTAAAGAATGGGACAAACTTGTATATCGAAGATATGAATGCAATAACTGACAAAACATCTGTCTAACACATATTTTACTATAAAATATTCTTGACAAATATTCTTTATCTCTAGGCCTTTTAAAGAACTACAAGAATGTATGTGTTGACCAATATACATGGAAAATAAAATCCATTGATACCAAGTCATATCGGAATATAAAGATGACATAGATAATGATGAATGACAATTCGAACATACCTGAACAAGCCGAAGTACATTCTTCTTCTTCACTTTCAATTACAGTGCAATTGTTGACAGTGTTACATTCCCTAGATCTTGTTCTTGATTCGTTCCCACATGTTCCCGAACAATTAGTCCAACTACTCCAAGTTCCATTAGCTATATATGTTATGAGCAAATTAAAAGATTTACGAAATACCAGATAAAGAATATTATTAGGATTTGCAGTACAGCGGACAATTAAATACACGAGTGTGAGTAATTAGATACACACTTAACACATGCAGAACCCTGAACAAGTATCATTTTTGACAAAAAATACAGGGTAAATACACATAAGTACTTGTTCTTTTATAGTCAACCCCCTCGTCAACACATGTTATCCTAAATATGAATTTTAATGGCATTAAACATCTGTTGGGATAAGATGTTTAAATGTCTATTCATGCACGTCATATACACATTGGCATATCACGGTCGAATTTAAAGTTTTGCATTTGCAACCGTCCAGTCCCAAACTGTTTCAATAGGCCTAACATTCAGGATTAAACAAACTCATGACATTGAAACATTTTAGATATTGACAAAATTAGCATTTTCAACTGCTTGTACAATTCTTCTGCATATAAGTTATCATCATCCATTTACATTAAAGCATGGGACAAACTTGTATATCGAAGATATGAATGCAATAACTGACAAAACATCTGTCTAACACATATTTTACTATAAAATATTCTTGACAAATATTCTTTATCTCTAGGCCTTTTAAAGAACTACAAGAATGTATGTGTTGACCAATATACATGGAAAATAAAATCCATTGATACCAAGTCATATCGGAATATAAAGATGACATAGATAATGATGAATGACAATTCGAACATACCTGAACAAGCCGAAGTACATTCTTCTTCTTCACTTTCAATTACAGTGCAATTGTTGACAGTGTTACATTCCCTAGATCTTGTTCTTGATTCGTTCCCACATGTTCCCGAACAATTAGTCCAACTACTCCAAGTTCCATTAGCTATATATGTTATGAGCAAATTAAAAGACTTACGAAATACCAGATAAAGAATATTATTAGGATTTGCAGTAGAGCGGACAATTAAATACACGAGTGTGAGTAATTAGATACACACTTAACACATGCAGAACCCTGAACAAGTATCATTTTTGACAAAAAATACAGGGTAAATACACATAAGTACTTGTTCTTTTATAGTCAACCCCCTCGTCAACACATGTTATCCTAAATATGAATTTTAATGGCATTAAACATCAGTTGGGATAAGATGTTCAAATGTCTATTCATGCACGTCATATACACATTGGCATATCACGGTCGAATTTAAAGTTTTACATTTGCAACCGTCCAGTCCCAAACTGTTTCAATAGGCCTAACATTCAGGATTAAACAAACTCATGACATTGAAACATTTTAGATATTGACAAAATTAGCATTTTCAACTGCTTGTACAATTCGTCTCCATATAAGTTATCATCATCCATTTACATTAAAGCATGGGACAAACTTGTATATCGAAGATATGAATGCAATAACTGACAAAACATCTGTCTAACACATATTTTACTATAAAATATTCTTGACAAATATTCTTTATCTCTAGGCCTTTTAAAGAACTACAAGAATGTATGTGTTGACCAATATACATGGAAAATAAAATCCATTGATACCAAGTCATATCGGAATATAAAGATGACATAGATAATGATGAATGACAATTCGAACATACCTGAACAAGCCGAAGTACATTCTTCTTCATCACTTTCAATTACAGTGCAATTGTTGACAGTGTTACATTCCCTAGATCTTGTTCTTGATTCGTTCCCACATGTTCCCGAACAATTAGTCCAACTACTCCAAGTTCCATTAGCTATATATGTTATGAGCAAATTAAAAGATTTACGAAATACCAGATAAAGAATATTATTAGGATTTGCAGTAGAGCGGACAATTAAATACACGAGTGTGAGTAATTAGATACACACTTAACACATGCAGAACCCTGAACAAGTATCATTTTTGACAAAAAATACAGGGTAAATACACATAAGTACTTGTTCTTTTATAGTCAACCCCCTCGTCAACACATGTTATCCTAAATATGAATTTTAATGGCATTAAACATCAGTTGGGATAAGATATTCAAATGTCTATTCATGCACGTCATATACACATTGGCATATCACGGTCGAATTTAAAGTTTTACATTTGCAACCGTCCAGTCCGAAACTGTTTCAATAGGCCTAACATTCAGGATTAAACAAACTCATAACATTGAAACATTTTAGATATTGACAAAATTAGCATTTTCAACTGCTTGTACAATTCGTCTCCATATAAGTTATCATTATCCCTTTACATTAAAGAATGGGACAAACTTGTATATCGAAGATATGAATGCAATAACTGACAAAACATCTGTCTAACACATATTTTACTATAAAATATTCTTGACAAATATTCTTTATCTCTAGGCCTTTTAAAGAACTACAAGAATGTATGTGTTGACCAATATACATGGAAAATAAAATCCATTGATACCAAGTCATATCGGAATATAAAGATGACATAGATAATGATGAATGACAATTCGAACATACCTGAACAAGCCGAAGTACATTCTTCTTCTTCACTTTCAATTACAGTGCAATTGTTGACAGTGTTACATTCCCTAGATCTTGTTCTTGATTCGTTCCCACATGTTCCAGAACAATTAGTCCAACTACTCCAAGTTCCATTAGCTATATATGTTATGAGCAAATTAAAAGATTTACGAAATACCAGATAAAGAATATTATTAGGATTTGCAGTAGAGCGGACAATTAAATACACGAGTGTGAGTAATTAGATACACACTTAACACATGCAGAACCCTGCACAAGTATCATTTTTGACAATAAATACAGGGTAAATACACATAAGTACTTGTTCTTTTATAGTCAACCCCCTCGTCAACACATGTTATCCTAAATATGAATTTTAATGGCATTAAACATCTGTTGGGATAAGATGTTCAAATGTCTATTCATGCACGTCATATACACATTGGCATATCACGGTCGAATTTAAAGTTTTGCATTTGCAACCGTCCAGTCCCAAACTGTTTCAATAGGCCTAACATTCAGGATTAAACAAACTCATGACATTGAAACATTTTAGATATTGACAAAATTAGCATTTTCAACTGCTGGTACAATTCTTCTCCATATAAGTTATCATCATCCCTTTACATTAAAGAATGGGACAAACTTGTATATCGAAGATATGAATGCAATAACTGACAAAACATCTGTCTAACACATATTTTACTATAAAATATTCTTGACAAATATTCTTTATCTCTAGGCCTTTTAAAGAACTACAAGAATGTATGTGTTGACCAATATACATGGAAAATAAAATCCATTGATACCAAGTCATATCGGAATATAAAGATGACATAGATAATGATGAATGACAATTCGAACATACCTGAACAAGCCGAAGTACATTCTTCTTCTTCACTTTCAATTACAGTGCAATTGTTGACAGTGTTACATTCCCTAGATCTTGTTCTTGATTCGTTCCCACATGTTCCCGAACAATTAGTCCAACTACTCCAAGTTCCATTAGCTATATATGTTATGAGCAAATTAAAAGATTTACGAAATACCAGATAAAGAATATTATTAGGATTTGCAGTACAGCGGACAATTAAATACACGAGTGTGAGTAATTAGATACACACTTAACACATGCAGAACCCTGAACAAGTATCATTTTTGACAAAAAATACAGGGTAAATACACATAAGTACTTGTTCTTTTATAGTCAACCCCCTCGTCAACACATGTTATCCTAAATATGAATTTTAATGGCATTAAACATCAGTTGGGATAAGATGTTCAAATGTCTATTCATGCACGTCATATACACATTGGCATATCACGGTCGAATTTAAAGTTTTACATTTGCAACCGTCCAGTCCCAAACTGTTTCAATAGGCCTAACATTCAGGATTAAACAAACTCATAACATTGAAACATTTTAGATATTGACAAAATTAGCATTTTCAACTGCTTGTACAATTCGTCTCCATATAAGTTATCATCATCCCTTTACATTAAAGAATGGGACAAACTTGTATATCGAAGATATGAATGCAATAACTGACAAAACATCTGTCTAACACATATTTTACTATAAAATATTCTTGACAAATATTCTTTATCTCTAGGCCTTTTAAAGAACTACAAGAATGTATGTGTTGACCAATATACATGGAAAATAAAATCCATTGATACCAAGTCATATCGGAATATAAAGATGACATAGATAATGATGAATGACAATTCGAACATACCTGAACAAGCCGAAGTACATTCTTCTTCTTCACTTTCAATTACAGTGCAATTGTTGACAGTGTTACATTCCCTAGATCTTGTTCTTGATTCGTTCCCACATGTTCCCGAACAATTAGTCCAACTACTCCAAGTTCCATTAGCTATATACGTTATGAGCAAATTAAAAGATTTACGAAATACCAGATAAAGAATATTATTAGGATTTGCAGTAGAGCGGACAATTAAATACACGAGTGTGAGTAATTAGATACACACTTAACACATGCAGAACCGTGAACAAGTATCATTTTTGACAAAAAATACAGGGTAAATACACATAAGTACTTGTTCTTTTATAGTCAACCCCCTCGTCAACACATGTTATCCTAAATATGAATTTTAATGGCATTAAACATCTGTTGGGATAAGATGTTCAAATGTCTATTCATGCACGTCATATACACATTGGCATATCACGGTCGAATTTAAAGTTTTGCATTTGCAACCGTCCAGTCCCAAACTGTTTCAATAGGCCTAACATTCAGGATTAAACAAACTCATGACATTGAAACATTTTAGATATTGACAAAATTAGCATTTTCAACTGCTTGTACAATTCTTCTCCATATAAGTTATCATCGTCCCTTTACATTAAAGAATGGGACAAACTTGTATATCGAAGATATGAATGCAATAACTGACAAAACATCTGTCTAACACATATTTTACTATAAAATATTCTTGACAAATATTCTTTATCTCTAGGCCTTTTAAAGAACTACAAGAATGTATGTGTTGACCGATATACAAGGAAAATAATATCCATTGATACCAAGTCATATCGGAATATAAAGATGACATAGATAATGATGAATGACAATTCGAACATACCTGAACAAGCCGAAGTACATTCTTCTTCTTCACTTTCATTTACAGTGCAATTGTTGACAGTGTTACATTCCCTAGATCTTGTTCTTGATTCGTTCCCACATGTTCCCGAACAATTAGTCCAACTACTCCAAGTTCCATTAGCTATATATGTTATGAGCAAATTAAAAGATTTACGAAATACCAGATAAAGAATATTATTAGGATTTGCAGTAGAGCGGACAATTAAATACACGAGTGTGAGTAATTAGATACACACTTAACACATGCAGAACCCTGAACAAGTATCATTTTTGACAAAAAATACAGGGTAAATACACATAAGTACTTGTTCTTTTATAGTCAACCCCCTCGTCAACACATGTTATCCTAAATATGAATTTTAATGGCATTAAACATCAGTTGGGATAAGATGTTCAAATGTCTATTCATGCACGTCATATACACATTGGCATATCACGGTCGAATTTAAAGTTTTACATTTGCAACCGTCCAGTCCCAAACTGTTTCAATAGGCCTAACATTCAGGATTAAACAAACTCATAACATTGAAACATTTTAGATATTGACAAAATTAGCATTTTCAACTGCTTGTACAATTCGTCTCCATATAAGTTATCATCATCCCTTTACATTAAAGAATGGGACAAACTTGTATATCGAAGATATGAATGCAATAACTGACAAAACATCTGTCTAACACATATTTTACTATAAAATATTCTTGACAAATATTCTTTATCTCTAGGCCTTTTAAAGAACTACAAGAATGTATGTGTTGACCAATATACATGGAAAATAAAATCCATTGATACCAAGTCATATCGGAATATAAAGATGACATAGATAATGATGAATGACAATTCGAACATACCTGAACAAGCCGAAGTACATTCTTCTTCTTCACTTTCAATTACAGTGCAATTGTTGACAGTGTTACATTCCCTAGATCTTGTTCTTGATTCGTTCCCACATGTTCCCGAACAATTAGTCCAACTACTCCAAGTTCCATTAGCTATATACGTTATGAGCAAATTAAAAGATTTACGAAATACCAGATAAAGAATATTATTAGGATTTGCAGTAGAGCGGACAATTAAATACACGAGTGTGAGTAATTAGATACACACTTAACACATGCAGAATCCTGAACAAGTATCATTTTTGACAATAAATACAGGGTAAATACACATAAGTACTTGTTCTTTTATAGTCAACCCCCTCGTCAACACATGTTATCCTAAATATGAATTTTAATGGCATTAAACATCTGTTGGGATAAGATGTTTAAATGTCTATTCATGCACGTCATATACACATTGGCATATCACGGTCGAATTTAAAGTTTTGCATTTGCAACCGTCCAGTCCCAAACTGTTTCAATAGGCCTAACATTCAGGATTAAACAAACTCATGACATTGAAACATTTTAGATATTGACAAAATTAGCATTTTCAACTGCTTGTACAATTCGTCTCCATATAAGTTATCATCATCCATTTACATTAAAGCATGGGACAAACTTGTATATCGAAGATATGAATGCAAAACATCTGTCTAACACATATTTTACTATAAAATATTCTTGACAAATATTCTTTATCTCTAGGCCTTTTAAAGAACTACAAGAATGTATGTGTTGACCAATATACATGGAAAATAAAATCCATTGATACCAAGTCATATCGGAATATAAAGATGACATAGATAATGATGAATGACAATTCGAACATACCTGAACAAGCCGAAGTACATTCTTCTTCATCACTTTCAATTACAGTGCAATTGTTGACAGTGTTACATTCCCTAGATCTTGTTCTTGATTCGTTCCCACATGTTCCCGAACAATTAGTCCAACTACTCCAAGTTCCATTAGCTATATATGTTATGAGCAAATTAAAAGATTTACGAAATACCAGATAAAGAATATTATTAGGATTTGCAGTAGAGCGGACAATTAAATACACGAGTGTGAGTAATTAGATACACACTTAACACATGCAGAACCCTGAACAAGTATCATTTTTGACAAAAAATACAGGGTAAATACACATAAGTACTTGTTCTTTTATAGTCAACCCCCTCGTCAACACATGTTATCCTAAATATGAATTTTAATGGCATTAAACATCAGTTGGGATAAGATATTCAAATGTCTATTCATGCACGTCATATACACATTGGCATATCACGGTCGAATTTAAAGTTTTACATTTGCAACCGTCCAGTCCGAAACTGTTTCAATAGGCCTAACATTCAGGATTAAACAAACTCATAACATTGAAACATTTTAGATATTGACAAAATTAGCATTTTCAACTGCTTGTACAATTCGTCTCCATATAAGTTATCATTATCCCTTTACATTAAAGAATGGGACAAACTTGTATATCGAAGATATGAATGCAATAACTGACAAAACATCTGTCTAACACATATTTTACTATAAAATATTCTTGACAAATATTCTTTATCTCTAGGCCTTTTAAAGAACTACAAGAATGTATGTGTTGACCAATATACATGGAAAATAAAATCCATTGATACCAAGTCATATCGGAATATAAAGATGACATAGATAATGATGAATGACAATTCGAACATACCTGAACAAGCCGAAGTACATTCTTCTTCTTCACTTTCAATTACAGTGCAATTGTTGACAGTGTTACATTCCCTAGATCTTGTTCTTGATTCGTTCCCACATGTTCCAGAACAATTAGTCCAACTACTCCAAGTTCCATTAGCTATATATGTTATGAGCAAATTAAAAGATTTACGAAATACCAGATAAAGAATATTATTAGGATTTGCAGTAGAGCGGACAATTAAATACACGAGTGTGAGTAATTAGATACACACTTAACACATGCAGAACCCTGCACAAGTATCATTTTTGACAATAAATACAGGGTAAATACACATAAGTACTTGTTCTTTTATAGTCAACCCCCTCGTCAACACATGTTATCCTAAATATGAATTTTAATGGCATTAAACATCTGTTGGGATAAGATGTTCAAATGTCTATTCATGCACGTCATATACACATTGGCATATCACGGTCGAATTTAAAGTTTTGCATTTGCAACCGTCCAGTCCCAAACTGTTTCAATAGGCCTAACATTCAGGATTAAACAAACTCATGACATTGAAACATTTTAGATATTGACAAAATTAGCATTTTCAACTGCTGGTACAATTCTTCTCCATATAAGTTATCATCATCCCTTTACATTAAAGAATGGGACAAACTTGTATATCGAAGATATGAATGCAATAACTGACAAAACATCTGTCTAACACATATTTTACTATAAAATATTCTTGACAAATATTCTTTATCTCTAGGCCTTTTAAAGAACTACAAGAATGTATGTGTTGACCAATATACATGGAAAATAAAATCCATTGATACCAAGTCATATCGGAATATAAAGATGACATAGATAATGATGAATGACAATTCGAACATACCTGAACAAGCCGAAGTACATTCTTCTTCTTCACTTTCAATTACAGTGCAATTGTTGACAGTGTTACATTCCCTAGATCTTGTTCTTGATTCGTTCCCACATGTTCCCGAACAATTAGTCCAACTACTCCAAGTTCCATTAGCTATATATGTTATGAGCAAATTAAAAGATTTACGAAATACCAGATAAAGAATATTATTAGGATTTGCAGTACAGCGGACAATTAAATACACGAGTGTGAGTAATTAGATACACACTTAACACATGCAGAACCCTGAACAAGTATCATTTTTGACAAAAAATACAGGGTAAATACACATAAGTACTTGTTCTTTTATAGTCAACCCCCTCGTCAACACATGTTATCCTAAATATGAATTTTAATGGCATTAAACATCAGTTGGGATAAGATGTTCAAATGTCTATTCATGCACGTCATATACACATTGGCATATCACGGTCGAATTTAAAGTTTTACATTTGCAACCGTCCAGTCCCAAACTGTTTCAATAGGCCTAACATTCAGGATTAAACAAACTCATAACATTGAAACATTTTAGATATTGACAAAATTAGCATTTTCAACTGCTTGTACAATTCGTCTCCATATAAGTTATCATCATCCCTTTACATTAAAGAATGGGACAAACTTGTATATCGAAGATATGAATGCAATAACTGACAAAACATCTGTCTAACACATATTTTACTATAAAATATTCTTGACAAATATTCTTTATCTCTAGGCCTTTTAAAGAACTACAAGAATGTATGTGTTGACCAATATACATGGAAAATAAAATCCATTGATACCAAGTCATATCGGAATATAAAGATGACATAGATAATGATGAATGACAATTCGAACATACCTGAACAAGCCGAAGTACATTCTTCTTCTTCACTTTCAATTACAGTGCAATTGTTGACAGTGTTACATTCCCTAGATCTTGTTCTTGATTCGTTCCCACATGTTCCCGAACAATTAGTCCAACTACTCCAAGTTCCATTAGCTATATACGTTATGAGCAAATTAAAAGATTTACGAAATACCAGATAAAGAATATTATTAGGATTTGCAGTAGAGCGGACAATTAAATACACGAGTGTGAGTAATTAGATACACACTTAACACATGCAGAACCGTGAACAAGTATCATTTTTGACAAAAAATACAGGGTAAATACACATAAGTACTTGTTCTTTTATAGTCAACCCCCTCGTCAACACATGTTATCCTAAATATGAATTTTAATGGCATTAAACATCTGTTGGGATAAGATGTTCAAATGTCTATTCATGCACGTCATATACACATTGGCATATCACGGTCGAATTTAAAGTTTTGCATTTGCAACCGTCCAGTCCCAAACTGTTTCAATAGGCCTAACATTCAGGATTAAACAAACTCATGACATTGAAACATTTTAGATATTGACAAAATTAGCATTTTCAACTGCTTGTACAATTCGTCTCCATATAAGTTATCATCGTCCCTTTACATTAAAGAATGGGACAAACTTGTATATCGAAGATATGAATGCAATAACTGACAAAACATCTGTCTAACACATATTTTACTATAAAATATTCTTGACAAATATTCTTTATCTCTAGGCCTTTTAAAGAACTACAAGAATGTATGTGTTGACCGATATACAAGGAAAATAATATCCATTGATACCAAGTCATATCGGAATATAAAGATGACATAGATAATGATGAATGACAATTCGAACATACCTGAACAAGCCGAAGTACATTCTTCTTCTTCACTTTCATTTACAGTGCAATTGTTGAAAGTGTTACATTCCCTAGATCTTGTTCTTGATTCGTTCCCACATGTTCCCGAACAATTAGTCCAACTACTCCAAGTTCCATTAGCTATATATGTTATGAGCAAATTAAAAGATTTACGAAATACCAGATAAAGAATATTATTAGGATTTGCAGTAGAGCGGACAATTAAATACACGAGTGTGAGTAATTAGATACACACTTAACACATGCAGAACCCTGAACAAGTATCATTTTTGACAAAAAATACAGGGTAAATACACATAAGTACTTGTTCTTTTATAGTCAACCCCCTCGTCAACACATGTTATCCTAAATATGAATTTTAATGGCATTAAACATCAGTTGGGATAAGATGTTCAAATGTCTATTCATGCACGTCATATACACATTGGCATATCACGGTCGAATTTAAAGTTTTACATTTGCAACCGTCCAGTCCCAAACTGTTTCAATAGGCCTAACATTCAGGATTAAACAAACTCATAACATTGAAACATTTTAGATATTGACAAAATTAGCATTTTCAACTGCTTGTACAATTCGTCTCCATATAAGTTATCATCATCCCTTTACATTAAAGAATGGGACAAACTTGTATATCGAAGATATGAATGCAATAACTGACAAAACATCTGTCTAACACATATTTTACTATAAAATATTCTTGACAAATATTCTTTATCTCTAGGCCTTTTAAAGAACTACAAGAATGTATGTGTTGACCAATATACATGGAAAATAAAATCCATTGATACCAAGTCATATCGGAATATAAAGATGACATAGATAATGATGAATGACAATTCGAACATACCTGAACAAGCCGAAGTACATTCTTCTTCTTCACTTTCAATTACAGTGCAATTGTTGACAGTGTTACATTCCCTAGATCTTGTTCTTGATTCGTTCCCACATGTTCCCGAACAATTAGTCCAACTACTCCAAGTTCCATTAGCTATATATGTTATGAGCAAATTAAAAGATTTACGAAATACCAGATAAAGAATATTATTAGGATTTGCAGTAGAGCGGACAATTAAATACACGAGTGTGAGTAATTAGATACACACTTAACACATGCAGAATCCTGAACAAGTATCATTTTTGACAATAAATACAGGGTAAATACACATAAGTACTTGTTCTTTTATAGTCAACCCCCTCGTCAACACATGTTATCCTAAATATGAATTTTAATGGCATTAAACATCTGTTGGGATAAGATGTTTAAATGTCTATTCATGCACGTCATATACACATTGGCATATTACGGTCGAATTTAAAATTTTGCATTTGCAACCGTCCAGTCCCAAACTGTTTCAATAGGCCTAACATTCAGGATTAAACAAACTCATGACATTGAAACATTTTAGATATTGACAAAATTAGCATTTTCAACTGCTTGTACAATTCGTCTCCATATAAGTTATCATCATCCCTTTACATTAAAGAATGGGACAAACTTGTATATCGAAGATATGAATGCAATAACTGACAAAACATCTGTCTAACACATATTTTACTATAAAATATTCTTGACAAATATTCTTTATCTCTAGGCCTTTTAAAGAACTACAAGAATGTATGTGTTGACCAATATACATGGAAAATAAAATCCATTGATACCAAGTCATATCGGAATATAAAGATGACATAGATAATGATGAATGACAATTCGAACATACCTGAACAAGCCGAAGTACATTCTTCTTCTTCACTTTCAATTACAGTGCAATTGTTGACAGTGTTACATTCCCTAGATCTTGTTCTTGATTCGTTCCCACATGTTCCCGAACAATTAGTCCAACTACTCCAAGTTCCATTAGCTATATATGTTATGAGCAAATTAAAAGATTTACGAAATACCAGATAAAGAATATTCTTAGGATTTGCAGTAGAGCGGACAATTAAATACACGAGTGTGAGTAATTAGATACACACTTAACACATCCAGAACAATGAACAAGTATCATTTTTGACAAAAAATACAGGGTAAATACACATAAGTACTTGTTCTTTTATAGTCAACCCCCTCGTCAACACATGTTATCCTAAATATGAATTTTAATGGCATTAAACATCAGTTGGGATAAGATGTTCAAATGTCTATTCATGCACGTCATATACACATTGGCATATCACGGTCGAATTTAAAGTTTTACATTTGCAACCGTCCAGTCCCAAACTGTTTCAATAGGCCTAACATTCAGGATTAAACAAACTCATAACATTGAAACATTTTAGATATTGACAAAATTAGCATTTTCAACTGCTTGTACAATTCGTCTCCATATAAGTTATCATCATCCCTTTACATTAAAGAATGGGACAAACTTGTATATCGAAGATATGAATGCAATAACTGACAAAACATCTGTCTAACACATATTTTACTATAAAATATTCTTGACAAATATTCTTTATCTCTAGGCCTTTTAAAGAACTACAAGAATGTATGTGTTGACCAATATACATGGAAAATAAAATCCATTGATACCAAGTCATATCGGAATATAAAGATGACATAGATAATGATGAATGACAATTCGAACATACCTGAACAAGCCGAAGTACATTCTTCTTCTTCACTTTCAATTACAGTGCAATTGTTGACAGTGTTACATTCCCTAGATCTTGTTCTTGATTCGTTCCCACATGTTCCCGAACAATTAGTCCAACTACTCCAAGTTCCATTAGCTATATACGTTATGAGCAAATTAAAAGATTTACGAAATACCAGATAAAGAATATTATTAGGATTTGCAGTAGAGCGGACAATTAAATACACGAGTGTGAGTAATTAGATACACACTTAACACATGCAGAACCGTGAACAAGTATCATTTTTGACAAAAAATACAGGGTAAATACACATAAGTACTTGTTCTTTTATAGTCAACCCCCTCGTCAACACATGTTATCCTAAATATGAATTTTAATGGCATTAAACATCTGTTGGGATAAGATGTTCAAATGTCTATTCATGCACGTCATATACACATTGGCATATCACGGTCGAATTTAAAGTTTTGCATTTGCAACCGTCCAGTCCCAAACTGTTTCAATAGGCCTAACATTCAGGATTAAACAAACTCATGACATTGAAACATTTTAGATATTGACAAAATTAGCATTTTCAACTGCTTGTACAATTCGTCTCCATATAAGTTATCATCATCCCTTTACATTAAAGAATGGGACAAACTTGTATATCGAAGATATGAATGCAATAACTGACAAAACATCTGTCTAACACATATTTTACTATAAAATATTCTTGACAAATATTCTTTATCTCTAGGCCTTTTAAAGAACTACAAGAATGTATGTGTTGACCAATATACATGGAAAATAAAATCCATTGATACCAAGTCATATCGGAATATAAAGATGACATAGATAATGATGAATGACAATTCGAACATACCTGAACAAGCCGAAGTACATTCTTCTTCTTCACTTTCAATTACAGTGCAATTGTTGACAGTGTTACATTCCCTAGATCTTGTTCTTGATTCGTTCCCACATGTTCCCGAACAATTAGTCCAACTACTCCAAGTTCCATTAGCTATATATGTTATGAGCAAATTAAAAGATTTACGAAATACCAGATAAAGAATATTATTAGGATTTGCAGTAGAGCGGACAATTAAATACACGAGTGTGAGTAATTAGATACACACTTAACACATCCAGAACAATGAACAAGTATCATTTTTGACAAAAAATACAGGGTAAATACACATAAGTACTTGTTCTTTTATAGTCAACCCCCTCGTCAACACATGTTATCCTAAATATGAATTTTAATGGCATTAAACATCAGTTGGGATAAGATGTTCAAATGTCTATTCATGCACGTCATATACACATTGGCATATCACGGTCGAATTTAAAGTTTTACATTTGCAACCGTCCAGTCCCAAACTGTTTCAATAGGCCTAACATTCAGGATTAAACAAACTCATAACATTGAAACATTTTAGATATTGACAAAATTAGCATTTTCAACTGCTTGTACAATTCGTCTCCATATAAGTTATCATCATCCCTTTACATTAAAGAATGGGACAAACTTGTATATCGAAGATATGAATGCAATAACTGACAAAACATCTGTCTAACACATATTTTACTATAAAATATTCTTGACAAATATTCTTTATCTCTAGGCCTTTTAAAGAACTACAAGAATGTATGTGTTGACCAATATACATGGAAAATAAAATCCATTGATACCAAGTCATATCGGAATATAAAGATGACATAGATAATGATGAATGACAATTCGAACATACCTGAACAAGCCGAAGTACATTCTTCTTCTTCACTTTCAATTACAGTGCAATTGTTGACAGTGTTACATTCCCTAGATCTTGTTCTTGATTCGTTCCCACATGTTCCAGAACAATTAGTCCAACTACTCCAATTTCCATTAGCTATATATGTTATGAGCAAATTAAAAGATTTACGAAATACCAGATAAAGAATATTATTAGGATTTGCAGTAGAGCGGACAATTAAATACACGAGTGTGAGTAATTAGATACACACTTAACACATGCAGAACCCTGAACAAGTATCATTTTTGACAATAAATACAGGGTAAATACACATAAGTACTTGTTCTTTTATAGTCAACCCCCTCGTCAACACATGTTATCCTAAATATGAATTTTAATGGCATTAAACATCTGTTGGGATAAGATGTTTAAATGTCTATTCATGCACGTCATATACACATTGGCATATTACGGTCGAATTTAAAGTTTTGCATTTGCAACCGTCCAGTCCCAAACTGTTTCAATAGGCCTAACATTCAGGATTAAACAAACTCATGACATTGAAACATTTTAGATATTGACAAAATTAGCATTTTCAACTGCTTGTACAATTCTTCTCCATATAAGTTATCATCATCCCTTTACATTAAAGAATGGGACAAACTTGTATATCGAAGATATGAATGCAATAACTGACAAAACATCTGTCTAACACATATTTTACTATAAAATATTCTTGACAAATATTCTTTATCTCTAGGCCTTTTAAAGAACTACAAGAATGTATGTGTTGACCAATATACATGGAAAATAAAATCCATTGATACCAAGTCATATCGGAATATAAAGATGACATAGATAATGATGAATGACAATTCGAACATACCTGAACAAGCCGAAGTACATTCTTCTTCTTCACTTTCAATTACAGTGCAATTGTTGACAGTGTTACATTCCCTAGATCTTGTTCTTGATTCGTTCCCACATGTTCCCGAACAATTAGTCCAACTACTCCAAGTTCCATTAGCTATATATGTTATGAGCAAATTAAAAGATTTACGAAATACCAGATAAAGAATATTATTAGGATTTGCAGTAGAGCGGACAATTAAATACACGAGTGTGAGTAATTAGATACACACTTAACACATCCAGAACAATGAACAAGTATCATTTTTGACAAAAAATACAGGGTAAATACACATAAGTACTTGTTCTTTTATAGTCAACCCCCTCGTCAACACATGTTATCCTAAATATGAATTTTAATGGCATTAAACATCAGTTGGGATAAGATGTTCAAATGTCTATTCATGCACGTCATATACACATTGGCATATCACGGTCGAATTTAAAGTTTTACATTTGCAACCGTCCAGTCCCAAACTGTTTCAATAGGCCTAACATTCAGGATTAAACAAACTCATAACATTGAAACATTTTAGATATTGACAAAATTAGCATTTTCAACTGCTTGTACAATTCGTCTCCATATAAGTTATCATCATCCCTTTACATTAAAGAATGGGACAAACTTGTATATCGAAGATATGAATGCAATAACTGACAAAACATCTGTCTAACACATATTTTACTATAAAATATTCTTGACAAATATTCTTTATCTCTAGGCCTTTTAAAGAACTACAAGAATGTATGTGTTGACCAATATACATGGAAAATAAAATCCATTGATACCAAGTCATATCGGAATATAAAGATGACATAGATAATGATGAATGACAATTCGAACATACCTGAACAAGCCGAAGTACATTCTTCTTCTTCACTTTCAATTACAGTGCAATTGTTGACAGTGTTACATTCCCTAGATCTTGTTCTTGATTCGTTCGCACATGTTCCCGAACAATTAGTCCAACTACTCCAAGTTCCATTAGCTATATATGTTATGAGCAAATTAAAAGATTTACGAAATACCAGATAAAGAATATTATTAGGATTTGCAGTAGAGCGGACAATTAAATACACGAGTGTGAGTAATTAGATACACACTTAACACATCCAGAACAATGAACAAGTATCATTTTTGACAAAAAATACAGGGTAAATACACATAAGTACTTGTTCTTTTATAGTCAACCCCCTCGTCAACACATGTTATCCTAAATATGAATTTTAATGGCATTAAACATCAGTTGGGATAAGATGTTCAAATGTCTATTCATGCACGTCATATACACATTGGCATATCACGGTCGAATTTAAAGTTTTACATTTGCAACCGTCCAGTCCCAAACTGTTTCAATAGGCCTAACATTCAGGATTAAACAAACTCATAACATTGAAACATTTTAGATATTGACAAAATTAGCATTTTCAACTGCTTGTACAATTCGTCTCCATATAAGTTATCATCATCCCTTTACATTAAAGAATGGGACAAACTTGTATATCGAAGATATGAATGCAATAACTGACAAAACATCTGTCTAACACATATTTTACTATAAAATATTCTTGACAAATATTCTTTATCTCTAGGCCTTTTAAAGAACTACAAGAATGTATGTGTTGACCAATATACATGGAAAATAAAATCCATTGATACCAAGTCATATCGGAATATAAAGATGACATAGATAATAATGAATGACAATTCGAACATACCTGAACAAGCCGAAGTACATTCTTCTTCTTCACTTTCAATTACAGTGCAATTGTTGACAGTGTTACATTCCCTAGATCTTGTTCTTGATTCGTTCCCACATGTTCCCGAACAATTAGTCCAACTACTCCAAGTTCCATTAGCTATATATGTTATGAGCAAATTAAAAGATTTACGAAATACCAGATAAAGAATATTATTAGGATTTGCAGTAGAGCGGACAATTAAATACACGAGTGTGAGTAATTAGATACACACTTAACACATCCAGAACAATGAACAAGTATCATTTTTGACAAAAAATACAGGGTAAATACACATAAGTACTTGTTCTTTTATAGTCAACCCCCTCGTCAACACATGTTATCCTAAATATGAATTTTAATGGCATTAAACATCAGTTGGGATAAGATGTTCAAATGTCTATTCATGCACGTCATATACACATTGGCATATCACGGTCGAATTTAAAGTTTTACATTTGCAACCGTCCAGTCCCAAACTGTTTCAATAGGCCTAACATTCAGGATTAAACAAACTCATAACATTGAAACATTTTAGATATTGACAAAATTAGCATTTTCAACTGCTTGTACAATTCGTCTCCATATAAGTTATCATCATCCCTTTACATTAAAGAATGGGACAAACTTGTATATCGAAGATATGAATGCAATAACTGACAAAACATCTGTCTAACACATATTTTACTATAAAATATTCTTGACAAATATTCTTTATCTCTAGGCCTTTTAAAGAACTACAAGAATGTATGTGTTGACCAATATACATGGAAAATAAAATCCATTGATACCAAGTCATATCGGAATATAAAGATGACATAGATAATGATGAATGACAATTCGAACATACCTGAACAAGCCGAAGTACATTCTTCTTCTTCACTTTCAATTACAGTGCAATTGTTGACAGTGTTACATTCCCTAGATCTTGTTCTTGATTCGTTCCCACATGTTCCCGAACAATTAGTCCAACTACTCCAAGTTCCATTAGCTATATATGTTATGAGCAAATTAAAAGATTTACGAAATACCAGATAAAGAATATTATTAGGATTTGCAGTAGAGCGGACAATTAAATACACGAGTGTGAGTAATTAGATACACACTTAACACATCCAGAACAATGAACAAGTATCATTTTTGACAAAAAATACAGGGTAAATACACATAAGTACTTGTTCTTTTATAGTCAACCCCCTCGTCAACACATGTTATCCTAAATATGAATTTTAATGGCATTAAACATCAGTTGGGATAAGATGTTCAAATGTCTATTCATGCACGTCATATACACATTGGCATATCACGGTCGAATTTAAAGTTTTACATTTGCAACCGTCCAGTCCCAAACTGTTTCAATAGGCCTAACATTCAGGATTAAACAAACTCATAACATTGAAACATTTTAGATATTGACAAAATTAGCATTTTCAACTGCTTGTACAATTCGTCTCCATATAAGTTATCATCATCCCTTTACATTAAAGAATGGGACAAACTTGTATATCGAAGATATGAATGCAATAACTGACAAAACATCTGTCTAACACATATTTTACTATAAAATATTCTTGACAAATATTCTTTATCTCTAGGCCTTTTAAAGAACTACAAGAATGTATGTGTTGACCAATATACATGGAAAATAAAATCCATTGATACCAAGTCATATCGGAATATAAAGATGACATAGATAATGATGAATGACAATTCGAACATACCTGAACAAGCCGAAGTACATTCTTCTTCTTCACTTTCAATTACAGTGCAATTGTTGACAGTGTTACATTCCCTAGATCTTGTTCTTGATTCGTTCCCACATGTTCCCGAACAATTAGTCCAACTACTCCAAGTTCCATTAGCTATATATGTTATGAGCAAATTAAAAGATTTACGAAATACCAGATAAAGAATATTATTAGGATTTGCAGTAGAGCGGACAATTAAATACACGAGTGTGAGTAATTAGATACACACTTAACACATGCAGAACCCTGAACAAGTATCATTTTTGACAAAAAATACAGGGTAAATACACATAAGTACTTGTTCTTTTATAGTCAACCCCCTCGTCAACACATGTTATCCTAAATATGAATTTTAATGGCATTAAACATCAGTTGGGATAAGATGTTCAAATGTCTATTCATGCACGTCATATACACATTGGCATATCACGGTCGAATTTAAAGTTTTACATTTGCAACCGTCCAGTCCCAAACTGTTTCAATAGGCCTAACATTCAGGATTAAACAAACTCATAACATTGAAACATTTTAGATATTGACAAAATTAGCATTTTCAACTGCTTGTACAATTCGTCTCCATATAAGTTATCATCATCCCTTTACATTAAAGAATGGGACAAACTTGTATATCGAAGATATGAATGCAATAACTGACAAAACATCTGTCTAACACATATTTTACTATAAAATATTCTTGACAAATATTCTTTATCTCTAGGCCTTTTAAAGAACTACAAGAATGTATGTGTTGACCAATATACATGGAAAATAAAATCCATTGATACCAAGTCATATCGGAATATAAAGATGACATAGATAATGATGAATGACAATTCGAACATACCTGAACAAGCCGAAGTACATTCTTCTTCTTCACTTTCAATTACAGTGCAATTGTTGACAGTGTTACATTCCCTAGATCTTGTTCTTGATTCGTTCCCACATGTTCCCGAACAATTAGTCCAACTACTCCAAGTTCCATTAGCTATATATGTTATGAGCAAATTAAAAGATTTACGAAATACCAGATAAAGAATATTATTAGGATTTGCAGTAGAGCGGACAATTAAATACACGAGTGTGAGTAATTAGATACACACTTAACACATCCAGAACAATGAACAAGTATCATTTTTGACAAAAAATACAGGGTAAATACACATAAGTACTTGTTCTTTTATAGTCAACCCCCTCGTCAACACATGTTATCCTAAATATGAATTTTAATGGCATTAAACATCAGTTGGGATAAGATGTTCAAATGTCTATTCATGCACGTCATATACACATTGGCATATCACGGTCGAATTTAAAGTTTTACATTTGCAACCGTCCAGTCCCAAACTGTTTCAATAGGCCTAACATTCAGGATTAAACAAACTCATAACATTGAAACATTTTAGATATTGACAAAATTAGCATTTTCAACTGCTTGTACAATTCGTCTCCATATAAGTTATCATCATCCCTTTACATTAAAGAATGGGACAAACTTGTATATCGAAGATATGAATGCAATAACTGACAAAACATCTGTCTAACACATATTTTACTATAAAATATTCTTGACAAATATTCTTTATCTCTAGGCCTTTTAAAGAACTACAAGAATGTATGTGTTGACCAATATACATGGAAAATAAAATCCATTGATACCAAGTCATATCGGAATATAAAGATGACATAGATAATGATGAATGACAATTCGAACATACCTGAACAAGCCGAAGTACATTCTTCTTCTTCACTTTCAATTACAGTGCAATTGTTGACAGTGTTACATTCCCTAGATCTTGTTCTTGATTCGTTCCCACATGTTCCCGAACAATTAGTCCAACTACTCCAAGTTCCATTAGCTATATATGTTATGAGCAAATTAAAAGATTTACGAAATACCAGATAAAGAATATTATTAGGATTTGCAGTAGAGCGGACAATTAAATACACGAGTGTGAGTAATTAGATACACACTTAACACATGCAGAACCCTGAACAAGTATCATTTTTGACAAAAAATACAGGGTAAATACACATAAGTACTTGTTCTTTTATAGTCAACCCCCTCGTCAACACATGTTATCCTAAATATGAATTTTAATGGCATTAAACATCAGTTGGGATAAGATGTTCAAATGTCTATTCATGCACGTCATATACACATTGGCATATCACGGTCGAATTTAAAGTTTTACATTTGCAACCGTCCAGTCCCAAACTGTTTCAATAGGCCTAACATTCAGGATTAAACAAACTCATAACATTGAAACATTTTAGATATTGACAAAATTAGCATTTTCAACTGCTTGTACAATTCGTCTCCATATAAGTTATCATCATCCCTTTACATTAAAGAATGGGACAAACTTGTATATTGAAGATATGAATGCAATAACTGACAAAACATCTGTCTAACACATATTTTACTATAAAATATTCTTGACAAATATTCTTTATCTCTAGGCCTTTTAAAGAACTACAAGAATGTATGTGTTGACCAATATACATGGAAAATAAAATCCATTGATACCAAGTCATATCGGAATATAAAGATGACATAGATAATGATGAATGACAATTCGAACATACCTGAACAAGCCGAAGTACATTCTTCTTCTTCACTTTCAATTACAGTGCAATTGTTGACAGTGTTACATTCCCTAGATCTTGTTCTTGATTCGTTCCCACATGTTCCCGAACAATTAGTCCAACTACTCCAAGTTCCATTAGCTATATATGTTATGAGCAAATTAAAAGATTTACGAAATACCAGATAAAGAATATTATTAGGATTTGCAGTAGAGCGGACAATTAAATACACGAGTGTGAGTAATTAGATACACACTTAACACATCCAGAACAATGAACAAGTATCATTTTTGACAAAAAATACAGGGTAAATACACATAAGTACTTGTTCTTTTATAGTCAACCCCCTCGTCAACACATGTTATCCTAAATATGAATTTTAATGGCATTAAACATCAGTTGGGATAAGATGTTCAAATGTCTATTCATGCACGTCATATACACATTGGCATATCACGGTCGAATTTAAAGTTTTACATTTGCAACCGTCCAGTCCCAAACTGTTTCAATAGGCCTAACATTCAGGATTAAACAAACTCATAACATTGAAACATTTTAGATATTGACAAAATTAGCATTTTCAACTGCTTGTACAATTCGTCTCCATATAAGTTATCATCATCCCTTTACATTAAAGAATGGGACAAACTTGTATATCGAAGATATGAATGCAATAACTGACAAAACATCTGTCTAACACATATTTTACTATAAAATATTCTTGACAAATATTCTTTATCTCTAGGCCTTTTAAAGAACTACAAGAATGTATGTGTTGACCAATATACATGGAAAATAAAATCCATTGATACCAAGTCATATCGGAATATAAAGATGACATAGATAATGATGAATGACAATTCGAACATACCTGAACAAGCCGAAGTACATTCTTCTTCTTCACTTTCAATTACAGTGCAATTGTTGACAGTGTTACATTCCCTAGATCTTGTTCTTGATTCGTTCCCACATGTTCCCGAACAATTAGTCCAACTACTCCAAGTTCCATTAGCTATATATGTTATGAGCAAATTAAAAGATTTACGAAATACCAGATAAAGAATATTATTAGGATTTGCAGTAGAGCGGACAATTAAATACACGAGTGTGAGTAATTAGATACACACTTAACACATCCAGAACAATGAACAAGTATCATTTTTGACAAAAAATACAGGGTAAATACACATAAGTACTTGTTCTTTTATAGTCAACCCCCTCGTCAACACATGTTATCCTAAATATGAATTTTAATGGCATTAAACATCAGTTGGGATAAGATGTTCAAATGTCTATTCATGCACGTCATATACACATTGGCATATCACGGTCGAATTTAAAGTTTTACATTTGCAACCGTCCAGTCCCAAACTGTTTCAATAGGCCTAACATTCAGGATTAAACAAACTCATAACATTGAAACATTTTAGATATTGACAAAATTAGCATTTTCAACTGCTTGTACAATTCGTCTCCATATAAGTTATCATCATCCCTTTACATTAAAGAATGGGACAAACTTGTATATCGAAGATATGAATGCAATAACTGACAAAACATCTGTCTAACACATATTTTACTATAAAATATTCTTGACAAATATTCTTTATCTCTAGGCCTTTTAAAGAACTACAAGAATGTATGTGTTGACCAATATACATGGAAAATAAAATCCATTGATACTAAGTCATATCGGAATATAAAGATGACATAGATAATGATGAATGACAATTCGAACATACCTGAACAAGCCGAAGTACATTCTTCTTCTTCACTTTCAATTACAGTGCAATTGTTGACAGTGTTACATTCCCTAGATCTTGTTCTTGATTCGTTCCCACATGTTCCCGAACAATTAGTCCAACTACTCCAAGTTCCATTAGCTATATATGTTATGAGCAAATTAAAAGATTTACGAAATACCAGATAAAGAATATTATTAGGATTTGCAGTAGAGCGGACAATTAAATACACGAGTGTGAGTAATTAGATACACACTTAACACATCCAGAACAATGAACAAGTATCATTTTTGACAAAAAATACAGGGTAAATACACATAAGTACTTGTTCTTTTATAGTCAACCCCCTCGTCAACACATGTTATCCTAAATATGAATTTTAATGGCATTAAACATCAGTTGGGATAAGATGTTCAAATGTCTATTCATGCACGTCATATACACATTGGCATATCACGGTCGAATTTAAAGTTTTACATTTGCAACCGTCCAGTCCCAAACTGTTTCAATAGGCCTAACATTCAGGATTAAACAAACTCATAACATTGAAACATTTTAGATATTGACAAAATTAGCATTTTCAACTGCTTGTACAATTCGTCTCCATATAAGTTATCATCATCCCTTTACATTAAAGAATGGGACAAACTTGTATATCGAAGATATGAATGCAATAACTGACAAAACATCTGTCTAACACATATTTTACTATAAAATATTCTTGACAAATATTCTTTATCTCTAGGCCTTTTAAAGAACTACAAGAATGTATGTGTTGACCAATATACATGGAAAATAAAATCCATTGATACCAAGTCATATCGGAATATAAAGATGACATAGATAATGATGAATGACAATTCGAACATACCTGAACAAGCCGAAGTACATTCTTCTTCTTCACTTTCAATTACAGTGCAATTGTTGACAGTGTTACATTCCCTAGATCTTGTTCTTGATTCGTTCCCACATGTTCCCGAACAATTAGTCCAACTACTCCAAGTTCCATTAGCTATATATGTTATGAGCAAATTAAAAGATTTACGAAATACCAGATAAAGAATATTATTAGGATTTGCAGTAGAGCGGACAATTAAATACACGAGTGTGAGTAATTAGATACACACTTAACACATCCAGAACAATGAACAAGTATCATTTTTGACAAAAAATACAGGGTAAATACACATAAGTACTTGTTCTTTTATAGTCAACCCCCTCGTCAACACATGTTATCCTAAATATGAATTTTAATGGCATTAAACATCAGTTGGGATAAGATGTTCAAATGTCTATTCATGCACGTCATATACACATTGGCATATCACGGTCGAATTTAAAGTTTTACATTTGCAACCGTCCAGTCCCAAACTGTTTCAATAGGCCTAACATTCAGGATTAAACAAACTCATAACATTGAAACATTTTAGATATTGACAAAATTAGCATTTTCAACTGCTTGTACAATTCGTCTCCATATAAGTTATCATCATCCCTTTACATTAAAGAATGGGACAAACTTGTATATCGAAGATATGAATGCAATAACTGACAAAACATCTGTCTAACACATATTTTACTATAAAATATTCTTGACAAATATTCTTTATCTCTAGGCCTTTTAAAGAACTACAAGAATGTATGTGTTGACCAATATACATGGAAAATAAAATCCATTGATACCAAGTCATATCGGAATATAAAGATGACATAGATAATGATGAATGACAATTCGAACATACCTGAACAAGCCGAAGTACATTCTTCTTCTTCACTTTCAATTACAGTGCAATTGTTGACAGTGTTACATTCCCTAGATCTTGTTCTTGATTCGTTCCCACATGTTCCCGAACAATTAGTCCAACTACTCCAAGTTCCATTAGCTATATATGTTATGAGCAAATTAAAAGATTTACGAAATACCAGATAAAGAATATTATTAGGATTTGCAGTAGAGCGGACAATTAAATACACGAGTGTGAGTAATTAGATACACACTTAACACATCCAGAACAATGAACAAGTATCATTTTTGACAAAAAATACAGGGTAAATACACATAAGTACTTGTTCTTTTATAGTCAACCCCCTCGTCAACACATGTTATCCTAAATATGAATTTTAATGGCATTAAACATCAGTTGGGATAAGATGTTCAAATGTCTATTCATGCACGTCATATACACATTGGCATATCACGGTCGAATTTAAAGTTTTACATTTGCAACCGTCCAGTCCCAAACTGTTTCAATAGGCCTAACATTCAGGATTAAACAAACTCATAACATTGAAACATTTTAGATATTGACAAAATTAGCATTTTCAACTGCTTGTACAATTCGTCTCCATATAAGTTATCATCATCCCTTTACATTAAAGAATGGGACAAACTTGTATATCGAAGATATGAATGCAATAACTGACAAAACATCTGTCTAACACATATTTTACTATAAAATATTCTTGACAAATATTCTTTATCTCTAGGCCTTTTAAAGAACTACAAGAATGTATGTGTTGACCAATATACATGGAAAATAAAATCCATTGATACCAAGTCATATCGGAATATAAAGATGACATAGATAATGATGAATGACAATTCGAACATACCTGAACAAGCCGAAGTACATTCTTCTTCTTCACTTTCAATTACAGTGCAATTGTTGACAGTGTTACATTCCCTAGATCTTGTTCTTGATTCGTTCCCACATGTTCCCGAACAATTAGTCCAACTACTCCAAGTTCCATTAGCTATATATGTTATGAGCAAATTAAAAGATTTACGAAATACCAGATAAAGAATATTATTAGGATTTGCAGTAGAGCGGACAATTAAATACACGAGTGTGAGTAATTAGATACACACTTAACACATCCAGAACAATGAACAAGTATCATTTTTGACAAAAAATACAGGGTAAATACACATAAGTACTTGTTCTTTTATAGTCAACCCCCTCGTCAACACATGTTATCCTAAATATGAATTTTAATGGCATTAAACATCAGTTGGGATAAGATGTTCAAATGTCTATTCATGCACGTCATATACACATTGGCATATCACGGTCGAATTTAAAGTTTTACATTTGCAACCGTCCAGTCCCAAACTGTTTCAATAGGCCTAACATTCAGGATTAAACAAACTCATAACATTGAAACATTTTAGATATTGACAAAATTAGCATTTTCAACTGCTTGTACAATTCGTCTCCATATAAGTTATCATCATCCCTTTACATTAAAGAATGGGACAAACTTGTATATCGAAGATATGAATGCAATAACTGACAAAACATCTGTCTAACACATATTTTACTATAAAATATTCTTGACAAATATTCTTTATCTCTAGGCCTTTTAAAGAACTACAAGAATGTATGTGTTGACCAATATACATGGAAAATAAAATCCATTGATACCAAGTCATATCGGAATATAAAGATGACATAGATAATGATGAATGACAATTCGAACATACCTGAACAAGCCGAAGTACATTCTTCTTCTTCACTTTCAATTACAGTGCAATTGTTGACAGTGTTACATTCCCTAGATCTTGTTCTTGATTCGTTCCCACATGTTCCCGAACAATTAGTCCAACTACTCCAAGTTCCATTAGCTATATATGTTATGAGCAAATTAAAAGATTTACGAAATACCAGATAAAGAATATTATTAGGATTTGCAGTAGAGCGGACAATTAAATACACGAGTGTGAGTAATTAGATACACACTTAACACATCCAGAACAATGAACAAGTATCATTTTTGACAAAAAATACAGGGTAAATACACATAAGTACTTGTTCTTTTATAGTCAACCCCCTCGTCAACACATGTTATCCTAAATATGAATTTTATGGCATTAAACATCAGTTGGGATAAGATGTTCAAATGTCTATTCATGCACGTCATATACACATTGGCATATCACGGTCGAATTTAAAGTTTTACATTTGCAACCGTCCAGTCCCAAACTGTTTCAATAGGCCTAACATTCAGGATTAAACAAACTCATAACATTGAAACATTTTAGATATTGACAAAATTAGCATTTTCAACTGCTTGTACAATTCGTCTCCATATAAGTTATCATCATCCCTTTACATTAAAGAATGGGACAAACTTGTATATCGAAGATATGAATGCAATAACTGACAAAACATCTGTCTAACACATATTTTACTATAAAATATTCTTGACAAATATTCTTTATCTCTAGGCCTTTTAAAGAACTACAAGAATGTATGTGTTGACCAATATACATGGAAAATAAAATCCATTGATACCAAGTCATATCGGAATATAAAGATGACATAGATAATGATGAATGACAATTCGAACATACCTGAACAAGCCGAAGTACATTCTTCTTCTTCACTTTCAATTACAGTGCAATTGTTGACAGTGTTACATTCCCTAGATCTTGTTCTTGATTCGTTCCCACATGTTCCCGAACAATTAGTCCAACTACTCCAAGTTCCATTAGCTATATATGTTATGAGCAAATTAAAAGATTTACGAAATACCAGATAAAGAATATTATTAGGATTTGCAGTAGAGCGGACAATTAAATACACGAGTGTGAGTAATTAGATACACACTTAACACATCCAGAACAATGAACAAGTATCATTTTTGACAAAAAATACAGGGTAAATACACATAAGTACTTGTTCTTTTATAGTCAACCCCCTCGTCAACACATGTTATCCTAAATATGAATTTTAATGGCATTAAACATCAGTTGGGATAAGATGTTCAAATGTCTATTCATGCACGTCATATACACATTGGCATATCACGGTCGAATTTAAAGTTTTACATTTGCAACCGTCCAGTCCCAAACTGTTTCAATAGGCCTAACATTCAGGATTAAACAAACTCATAACATTGAAACATTTTAGATATTGACAAAATTAGCATTTTCAACTGCTTGTACAATTCGTCTCCATATAAGTTATCATCATCCCTTTACATTAAAGAATGGGACAAACTTGTATATCGAAGATATGAATGCAATAACTGACAAAACATCTGTCTAACACATATTTTACTATAAAATATTCTTGACAAATATTCTTTATCTCTAGGCCTTTTAAAGAACTACAAGAATGTATGTGTTGACCAATATACATGGAAAATAAAATCCATTGATACCAAGTCATATCGGAATATAAAGATGACATAGATAATGATGAATGACAATTCGAACATACCTGAACAAGCCGAAGTACATTCTTCTTCTTCACTTTCAATTACAGTGCAATTGTTGACAGTGTTACATTCCCTAGATCTTGTTCTTGATTCGTTCCCACATGTTCCCGAACAATTAGTCCAACTACTCCAAGTTCCATTAGCTATATATGTTATGAGCAAATTAAAAGATTTACGAAATACCAGATAAAGAATATTATTAGGATTTGCAGTAGAGCGGACAATTAAATACACGAGTGTGAGTAATTAGATACACACTTAACACATCCAGAACAATGAACAAGTATCATTTTTGACAAAAAATACAGGGTAAATACACATAAGTACTTGTTCTTTTATAGTCAACCCCCTCGTCAACACATGTTATCCTAAATATGAATTTTAATGGCATTAAACATCAGTTGGGATAAGATGTTCAAATGTCTATTCATGCACGTCATATACACATTGGCATATCACGGTCGAATTTAAAGTTTTACATTTGCAACCGTCCAGTCCCAAACTGTTTCAATAGGCCTAACATTCAGGATTAAACAAACTCATAACATTGAAACATTTTAGATATTGACAAAATTAGCATTTTCAACTGCTTGTACAATTCGTCTCCATATAAGTTATCATCATCCCTTTACATTAAAGAATGGGACAAACTTGTATATCGAAGATATGAATGCAATAACTGACAAAACATCTGTCTAACACATATTTTACTATAAAATATTCTTGACAAATATTCTTTATCTCTAGGCCTTTTAAAGAACTACAAGAATGTATGTGTTGACCAATATACATGGAAAATAAAATCCATTGATACCAAGTCATATCGGAATATAAAGATGACATAGATAATGATGAATGACAATTCGAACATACCTGAACAAGCCGAAGTACATTCTTCTTCTTCACTTTCAATTACAGTGCAATTGTTGACAGTGTTACATTCCCTAGATCTTGTTCTTGATTCGTTCCCACATGTTCCCGAACAATTAGTCCAACTACTCCAAGTTCCATTAGCTATATATGTTATGAGCAAATTAAAAGATTTACGAAATACCAGATAAAGAATATTATTAGGATTTGCAGTAGAGCGGACAATTAAATACACGAGTGTGAGTAATTAGATACACACTTAACACATCCAGAACAATGAACAAGTATCATTTTTGACAAAAAATACAGGGTAAATACACATAAGTACTTGTTCTTTTATAGTCAACCCCCTCGTCAACACATGTTATCCTAAATATGAATTTTAATGGCATTAAACATCAGTTGGGATAAGATGTTCAAATGTCTATTCATGCACGTCATATACACATTGGCATATCACGGTCGAATTTAAAGTTTTACATTTGCAACCGTCCAGTCCCAAACTGTTTCAATAGGCCTAACATTCAGGATTAAACAAACTCATAACATTGAAACATTTTAGATATTGACAAAATTAGCATTTTCAACTGCTTGTACAATTCGTCTCCATATAAGTTATCATCATCCCTTTACATTAAAGAATGGGACAAACTTGTATATCGAAGATATGAATGCAATAACTGACAAAACATCTGTCTAACACATATTTTACTATAAAATATTCTTGACAAATATTCTTTATCTCTAGGCCTTTTAAAGAACTACAAGAATGTATGTGTTGACCAATATACATGGAAAATAAAATCCATTGATACCAAGTCATATCGGAATATAAAGATGACATAGATAATGATGAATGACAATTCGAACATACCTGAACAAGCCGAAGTACATTCTTCTTCTTCACTTTCAATTACAGTGCAATTGTTGACAGTGTTACATTCCCTAGATCTTGTTCTTGATTCGTTCCCACATGTTCCCGAACATTTAGTCCAACTACTCCAAGTTCCATTAGCTATATATGTTATGAGCAAATTAAAAGATTTACGAAATACCAGATAAAGAATATTATTAGGATTTGCAGTAGAGCGGACAATTAAATACACGAGTGTGAGTAATTAGATACACACTTAACACATCCAGAACAATGAACAAGTATCATTTTTGACAAAAAATACAGGGTAAATACACATAAGTACTTGTTCTTTTATAGTCAACCCCCTCGTCAACACATGTTATCCTAAATATGAATTTTAATGGCATTAAACATCAGTTGGGATAAGATGTTCAAATGTCTATTCATGCACGTCATATACACATTGGCATATCACGGTCGAATTTAAAGTTTTACATTTGCAACCGTCCAGTCCCAAACTGTTTCAATAGGCCTAACATTCAGGATTAAACAAACTCATAACATTGAAACATTTTAGATATTGACAAAATTAGCATTTTCAACTGCTTGTACAATTCGTCTCCATATAAGTTATCATCATCCCTTTACATTAAAGAATGGGACAAACTTGTATATCGAAGATATGAATGCAATAACTGACAAAACATCTGTCTAACACATATTTTACTATAAAATATTCTTGACAAATATTCTTTATCTCTAGGCCTTTTAAAGAACTACAAGAATGTATGTGTTGACCAATATACATGGAAAATAAAATCCATTGATACCAAGTCATATCGGAATATAAAGATGACATAGATAATGATGAATGACAATTCGAACATACCTGAACAAGCCGAAGTACATTCTTCTTCTTCACTTTCAATTACAGTGCAATTGTTGACAGTGTTACATTCCCTAGATCTTGTTCTTGATTCGTTCCCACATGTTCCCGAACAATTAGTCCAACTACTCCAAGTTCCATTAGCTATATATGTTATGAGCAAATTAAAAGATTTACGAAATACCAGATAAAGAATATTATTAGGATTTGCAGTAGAGCGGACAATTAAATACACGAGTGTGAGTAATTAGATACACACTTAACACATCCAGAACAATGAACAAGTATCATTTTTGACAAAAAATACAGGGTAAATACACATAAGTACTTGTTCTTTTATAGTCAACCCCCTCGTCAACACATGTTATCCTAAATATGAATTTTAATGGCATTAAACATCAGTTGGGATAAGATGTTCAAATGTCTATTCATGCACGTCATATACACATTGGCATATCACGGTCGAATTTAAAGTTTTACATTTGCAACCGTCCAGTCCCAAACTGTTTCAATAGGCCTAACATTCAGGATTAAACAAACTCATAACATTGAAACATTTTAGATATTGACAAAATTAGCATTTTCAACTGCTTGTACAATTCGTCTCCATATAAGTTATCATCATCCCTTTACATTAAAGAATGGGACAAACTTGTATATCGAAGATATGAATGCAATAACTGACAAAACATCTGTCTAACACATATTTTACTATAAAATATTCTTGACAAATATTCTTTATCTCTAGGCCTTTTAAAGAACTACAAGAATGTATGTGTTGACCAATATACATGGAAAATAAAATCCATTGATACCAAGTCATATCGGAATATAAAGATGACATAGATAATGATGAATGACAATTCGAACATACCTGAACAAGCCGAAGTACATTCTTCTTCTTCACTTTCAATTACAGTGCAATTGTTGACAGTGTTACATTCCCTATATCTTGTTCTTGATTCGTTCCCACATGTTCCCGAACAATTAGTCCAACTACTCCAAGTTCCATTAGCTATATATGTTATGAGCAAATTAAAAGATTTACGAAATACCAGATAAAGAATATTATTAGGATTTGCAGTAGAGCGGACAATTAAATACACGAGTGTGAGTAATTAGATACACACTTAACACATCCAGAACAATGAACAAGTATCATTTTTGACAAAAAATACAGGGTAAATACACATAAGTACTTGTTCTTTTATAGTCAACCCCCTCGTCAACACATGTTATCCTAAATATGAATTTTAATGGCATTAAACATCAGTTGGGATAAGATGTTCAAATGTCTATTCATGCACGTCATATACACATTGGCATATCACGGTCGAATTTAAAGTTTTACATTTGCAACCGTCCAGTCCCAAACTGTTTCAATAGGCCTAACATTCAGGATTAAACAAACTCATAACATTGAAACATTTTAGATATTGACAAAATTAGCATTTTCAACTGCTTGTACAATTCGTCTCCATATAAGTTATCATCATCCCTTTACATTAAAGAATGGGACAAACTTGTATATCGAAGATATGAATGCAATAACTGACAAAACATCTGTCTAACACATATTTTACTATAAAATATTCTTGACAAATATTCTTTATCTCTAGGCCTTTTAAAGAACTACAAGAATGTATGTGTTGACCAATATACATGGAAAATAAAATCCATTGATACCAAGTCATATCGGAATATAAAGATGACATAGATAATGATGAATGACAATTCGAACATACCTGAACAAGCCGAAGTACATTCTTCTTCTTCACTTTCAATTACAGTGCAATTGTTGACAGTGTTACATTCCCTAGATCTTGTTCTTGATTCGTTCCCACATGTTCCAGAACAATTAGTCCAACTACTCCAAGTTCCATTAGCTATATATGTTATGAGCAAATTAAAAGATTTACGAAATACCAGATAAAGAATATTATTAGGATTTGCAGTAGAGCGGACAATTAAAAACACGAGTGTGAGTAATTAGATACACACTTAACACATGCAGAACCCTGAACAAGTATCATTTTTGACAATAAATACAGGGTAAATACACATAAGTACTTGTTCTTTTATAGTCAACCCCCTCGTCAACACATGTTATCCTAAATATGAATTTTAATGGCATTAAACAACTGTTGGGATAAGATGTTTAAATGTCTATTCATGCACGTCATATACACATTGGCATATCACGGTCGAATTTAAAGTTTTGCATTTGCAACCGTCCAGTCCCAAACTGTTTCAATAGGCCTAACATTCAGGATTAAACAAACTCATGACATTGAAACATTTTAGATATTGACAAAATTAGCATTTTCAACTGCTTGTACAATTCTTCTCCATATAAGTTATCATCATCCCTTTACATTAAAGAATGGGACAAACTTGTATATCGAAGATATGAATGCAATAACTGACAAAACATCTGTCTAACACATATTTTACTATAAAATATTCTTGACAAATATTCTTTATCTCTAGGCCTTTTAAAGAACTACAAGAATGTATGTGTTGACCAATATACATGGAAAATAAAATCCATTGATACCAAGTCATATCGGAATATAAAGATGACATAGATAATGATGAATGACAATTCGAACATACCTGAACAAGCCGAAGTACATTCTTCTTCTTCACTTTCAATTACAGTGCAATTGTTGACAGTGTTACATTCCCTAGATCTTGTTCTTGATTCGTTCCCACATGTTCCCGAACAATTAGTCCAACTACTCCAAGTTCCATTAGCTATATATGTTATGAGCAAATTAAAAGATTTACGAAATACCAGATAAAGAATATTATTAGGATTTGCAGTAGAGCGGACAATTAAATACACGAGTGTGAGTAATTAGATACACACTTAACACATGCAGAACCCTGAACAAGTATCATTTTTGACAAAAAATACAGGGTAAATACACATAAGTACTTGTTCTTTTATAGTCAACCCCCTCGTCAACACATGTTATCCTAAATATGAATTTTAATGGCATTAAACATCAGTTGGGATAAGATGTTCAAATGTCTATTCATGCACGTCATATACACATTGGCATATCACGGTCGAATTTAAAGTTTTACATTTGCAACCGTCCAGTCCCAAACTGTTTCAATAGGCCTAACATTCAGGATTAAACAAACTCATAACATTGAAACATTTTAGATATTGACAAAATTAGCATTTTCAACTGCTTGTACAATTCGTCTCCATATAAGTTATCATCATCCCTTTACATTAAAGAATGGGACAAACTTGTATATCGAAGATATGAATGCAATAACTGACAAAACATCTGTCTAACACATATTTTACTATAAAATATTCTTGACAAATATTCTTTATCTCTAGGCCTTTTAAAGAACTACAAGAATGTATGTGTTGACCAATATACATGGAAAATAAAATCCATTGATACCAAGTCATATCGGAATATAAAGATGACATAGATAATGATGAATGACAATTCGAACATACCTGAACAAGCCGAAGTACATTCTTCTTCTTCACTTTCAATTACAGTGCAATTGTTGACAGTGTTACATTCCCTAGATCTTGTTCTTGATACGTTCCCACATGTTCCCGAACAATTAGTCCAACTACTCCAAGTTCCATTAGCTATATATGTTATGAGCAAATTAAAAGATTTACGAAATACCAGATAAAGAATATTATTAGGATTTGCAGTAGAGCGGACAATAAAATACACGAGTGTGAGTAATTAGATACACACTTAACACATCCAGAACAATGAACAAGTATCATTTTTGACAAAAAATACAGGGTAAATACACATAAGTACTTGTTCTTTTATAGTCAACCCCCTCGTCAACACATGTTATCCTAAATATGAATTTTAATGGCATTAAACATCAGTTGGGATAAGATGTTCAAATGTCTATTCATGCACGTCATATACACATTGGCATATCACGGTCGAATTTAAAGTTTTACATTTGCAACCGTCCAGTCCCAAACTGTTTCAATAGGCCTAACATTCAGGATTAAACAAACTCATAACATTGAAACATTTTAGATATTGACAAAATTAGCATTTTCAACTGCTTGTACAATTCGTCTCCATATAAGTTATCATCATCCCTTTACATTAAAGAATGGGACAAACTTGTATATCGAAGATATGAATGCAATAACTGACAAAACATCTGTCTAACACATATTTTACTATAAAATATTCTTGACAAATATTCTTTATCTCTAGGCCTTTTAAAGAACTACAAGAATGTATGTGTTGACCAATATACATGGAAAATAAAATCCATTGATACCAAGTCATATCGGAATATAAAGATGACATAGATAATGATGAATGACAATTCGAACATACCTGAACAAGCCGAAGTACATTCTTCTTCTTCACTTTCAATTACAGTGCAATTGTTGACAGTGTTACATTCCCTAGATCTTGTTCTTGATTCGTTCCCACATGTTCCCGAACAATTAGTCCAACTACTCCAAGTTCCATTAGCTATATATGTTATGAGCAAATTAAAAGATTTACGAAATACCAGATAAAGAATATTATTAGGATTTGCAGTAGAGCGGACAATTAAATACACGAGTGTGAGTAATTAGATACACACTTAACACATCCAGAACAATGAACAAGTATCATTTTTGACAAAAAATACAGGGTAAATACACATAAGTACTTGTTCTTTTATAGTCAACCCCCTCGTCAACACATGTTATCCTAAATATGAATTTTAATGGCATTAAACATCAGTTGGGATAAGATGTTCAAATGTCTATTCATGCACGTCATATACACATTGGCATATCACGGTCGAATTTAAAGTTTTACATTTGCAACCGTCCAGTCCCAAACTGTTTCAATAGGCCTAACATTCAGGATTAAACAAACTCATAACATTGAAACATTTTAGATATTGACAAAATTAGCATTTTCAACTGCTTGTACAATTCGTCTCCATATAAGTTATCATCATCCCTTTACATTAAAGAATGGGACAAACTTGTATATCGAAGATATGAATGCAATAACTGACAAAACATCTGTCTAACACATATTTTACTATAAAATATTCTTGACAAATATTCTTTATCTCTAGGCCTTTTAAAGAACTACAAGAATGTATGTGTTGACCAATATACATGGAAAATAAAATCCATTGATACCAAGTCATATCGGAATATAAAGATGACATAGATAATGATGAATGACAATTCGAACATACCTGAACAAGCCGAAGTACATTCTTCTTCTTCACTTTCAATTACAGTGCAATTGTTGACAGTGTTACATTCCCTAGATCTTGTTCTTGATTCGTTCCCACATGTTCCCGAACAATTAGTCCAACTACTCCAAGTTCCATTAGCTATATATGTTATGAGCAAATTAAAAGATTTACGAAATACCAGATAAAGAATATTATTAGGATTTGCAGTAGAGCGGACAATTAAATACACGAGTGTGAGTAATTAGATACACACTTAACACATCCAGAACAATGAACAAGTATCATTTTTGACAAAAAATACAGGGTAAATACACATAAGTACTTGTTCTTTTATAGTCAACCCCCTCGTCAACACATGTTATCCTAAATATGAATTTTAATGGCATTAAACATCAGTTGGGATAAGATGTTCAAATGTCTATTCATGCACGTCATATACACATTGGCATATCACGGTCGAATTTAAAGTTTTACATTTGCAACCGTCCAGTCCCAAACTGTTTCAATAGGCCTAACATTCAGGATTAAACAAACTCATAACATTGAAACATTTTAGATATTGACAAAATTAGCATTTTCAACTGCTTGTACAATTCGTCTCCATATAAGTTATCATCATCCCTTTACATTAAAGAATGGGACAAACTTGTATATCGAAGATATGAATGCAATAACTGACAAAACATCTGTCTAACACATATTTTACTATAAAATATTCTTGACAAATATTCTTTATCTCTAGGCCTTTTAAAGAACTACAAGAATGTATGTGTTGACCAATATACATGGAAAATAAAATCCATTGATACCAAGTCATATCGGAATATAAAGATGACATAGATAATGATGAATGACAATTCGAACATACCTGAACAAGCCGAAGTACATTCTTCTTCTTCACTTTCAATTACAGTGCAATTGTTGACAGTGTTACATTCCCTAGATCTTGTTCTTGATTCGTTCCCACATGTTCCCGAACAATTAGTCCAACTACTCCAAGTTCCATTAGCTATATATGTTATGAGCAAATTAAAAGATTTACGAAATACCAGATAAAGAATATTATTAGGATTTGCAGTAGAGCGGACAATTAAATACACGAGTGTGAGTAATTAGATACACACTTAACACATCCAGAACAATGAACAAGTATCATTTTTGACAAAAAATACAGGGTAAATACACATAAGTACTTGTTCTTTTATAGTCAACCCCCTCGTCAACACATGTTATCCTAAATATGAATTTTAATGGCATTAAACATCAGTTGGGATAAGATGTTCAAATGTCTATTCATGCACGTCATATACACATTGGCATATCACGGTCGAATTTAAAGTTTTACATTTGCAACCGTCCAGTCCCAAACTGTTTCAATAGGCCTAACATTCAGGATTAAACAAACTCATAACATTGAAACATTTTAGATATTGACAAAATTAGCATTTTCAACTGCTTGTACAATTCGTCTCCATATAAGTTATCATCATCCCTTTACATTAAAGAATGGGACAAACTTGTATATCGAAGATATGAATGCAATAACTGACAAAACATCTGTCTAACACATATTTTACTATAAAATATTCTTGACAAATATTCTTTATCTCTAGGCCTTTTAAAGAACTACAAGAATGTATGTGTTGACCAATATACATGGAAAATAAAATCCATTGATACCAAGTCATATCGGAATATAAAGATGACATAGATAATGATGAATGACAATTCGAACATACCTGAACAAGCCGAAGTACATTCTTCTTCTTCACTTTCAATTACAGTGCAATTGTTGACAGTGTTACATTCCCTAGATCTTGTTCTTGATTCGTTCCCACATGTTCCCGAACAATTAGTCCAACTACTCCAAGTTCCATTAGCTATATATGTTATGAGCAAATTAAAAGATTTACGAAATACCAGATAAAGAATATTATTAGGATTTGCAGTAGAGCGGACAATTAAATACACGAGTGTGAGTAATTAGATACACACTTAACACATCCAGAACAATGAACAAGTATCATTTTTGACAAAAAATACAGGGTAAATACACATAAGTACTTGTTCTTTTATAGTCAACCCCCTCGTCAACACATGTTATCCTAAATATGAATTTTAATGGCATTAAACATCAGTTGGGATAAGATGTTCAAATGTCTATTCATGCACGTCATATACACATTGGCATATCACGGTCGAATTTAAAGTTTTACATTTGCAACCGTCCAGTCCCAAACTGTTTCAATAGGCCTAACATTCAGGATTAAACAAACTCATAACATTGAAACATTTTAGATATTGACAAAATTAGCATTTTCAACTGCTTGTACAATTCGTCTCCATATAAGTTATCATCATCCCTTTACATTAAAGAATGGGACAAACTTGTATATCGAAGATATGAATGCAATAACTGACAAAACATCTGTCTAACACATATTTTACTATAAAATATTCTTGACAAATATTCTTTATCTCTAGGCCTTTTAAAGAACTACAAGAATGTATGTGTTGACCAATATACATGGAAAATAAAATCCATTGATACCAAGTCATATCGGAATATAAAGATGACATAGATAATGATGAATGACAATTCGAACATACCTGAACAAGCCGAAGTACATTCTTCTTCTTCACTTTCAATTACAGTGCAATTGTTGACAGTGTTACATTCCCTAGATCTTGTTCTTGATTCGTTCCCACATGTTCCCGAACAATTAGTCCAACTACTCCAAGTTCCATTAGCTATATATGTTATGAGCAAATTAAAAGATTTACGAAATACCAGATAAAGAATATTATTAGGATTTGCAGTAGAGCGGACAATTAAATACACGAGTGTGAGTAATTAGATACACACTTAACACATCCAGAACAATGAACAAGTATCATTTTTGACAAAAAATACAGGGTAAATACACATAAGTACTTGTTCTTTTATAGTCAACCCCCTCGTCAACACATGTTATCCTAAATATGAATTTTAATGGCATTAAACATCAGTTGGGATAAGATGTTCAAATGTCTATTCATGCACGTCATATACACATTGGCATATCACGGTCGAATTTAAAGTTTTACATTTGCAACCGTCCAGTCCCAAACTGTTTCAATAGGCCTAACATTCAGGATTAAACAAACTCATAACATTGAAACATTTTAGATATTGACAAAATTAGCATTTTCAACTGCTTGTACAATTCGTCTCCATATAAGTTATCATCATCCCTTTACATTAAAGAATGGGACAAACTTGTATATCGAAGATATGAATGCAATAACTGACAAAACATCTGTCTAACACATATTTTACTATAAAATATTCTTGACAAATATTCTTTATCTCTAGGCCTTTTAAAGAACTACAAGAATGTATGTGTTGACCAATATACATGGAAAATAAAATCCATTGATACCAAGTCATATCGGAATATAAAGATGACATAGATAATGATGAATGACAATTCGAACATACCTGAACAAGCCGAAGTACATTCTTCTTCTTCACTTTCAATTACAGTGCAATTGTTGACAGTGTTACATTCCCTAGATCTTGTTCTTGATTCGTTCCCACATGTTCCCGAACAATTAGTCCAACTACTCCAAGTTCCATTAGCTATATATGTTATGAGCAAATTAAAAGATTTACGAAATACCAGATAAAGAATATTATTAGGATTTGCAGTAGAGCGGACAATTAAATACACGAGTGTGAGTAATTAGATACACACTTAACACATCCAGAACAATGAACAAGTATCATTTTTGACAAAAAATACAGGGTAAATACACATAAGTACTTGTTCTTTTATAGTCAACCCCCTCGTCAACACATGTTATCCTAAATATGAATTTTAATGGCATTAAACATCAGTTGGGATAAGATGTTCAAATGTCTATTCATGCACGTCATATACACATTGGCATATCACGGTCGAATTTAAAGTTTTACATTTGCAACCGTCCAGTCCCAAACTGTTTCAATAGGCCTAACATTCAGGATTAAACAAACTCATAACATTGAAACATTTTAGATATTGACAAAATTAGCATTTTCAACTGCTTGTACAATTCGTCTCCATATAAGTTATCATCATCCCTTTACATTAAAGAATGGGACAAACTTGTATATCGAAGATATGAATGCAATAACTGACAAAACATCTGTCTAACACATATTTTACTATAAAATATTCTTGACAAATATTCTTTATCTCTAGGCCTTTTAAAGAACTACAAGAATGTATGTGTTGACCAATATACATGGAAAATAAAATCCATTGATACCAAGTCATATCGGAATATAAAGATGACATAGATAATGATGAATGACAATTCGAACATACCTGAACAAGCCGAAGTACATTCTTCTTCTTCACTTTCAATTACAGTGCAATTGTTGACAGTGTTACATTCCCTAGATCTTGTTCTTGATTCGTTCCCACATGTTCCCGAACAATTAGTCCAACTACTCCAAGTTCCATTAGCTATATATGTTATGAGCAAATTAAAAGATTTACGAAATACCAGATAAAGAATATTATTAGGATTTGCAGTAGAGCGGACAATTAAATACACGAGTGTGAGTAATTAGATACACACTTAACACATCCAGAACAATGAACAAGTATCATTTTTGACAAAAAATACAGGGTAAATACACATAAGTACTTGTTCTTTTATAGTCAACCCCCTCGTCAACACATGTTATCCTAAATATGAATTTTAATGGCATTAAACATCAGTTGGGATAAGATGTTCAAATGTCTATTCATGCACGTCATATACACATTGGCATATCACGGTCGAATTTAAAGTTTTACATTTGCAACCGTCCAGTCCCAAACTGTTTCAATAGGCCTAACATTCAGGATTAAACAAACTCATAACATTGAAACATTTTAGATATTGACAAAATTAGCATTTTCAACTGCTTGTACAATTCGTCTCCATATAAGTTATCATCATCCCTTTACATTAAAGAATGGGACAAACTTGTATATCGAAGATATGAATGCAATAACTGACAAAACATCTGTCTAACACATATTTTACTATAAAATATTCTTGACAAATATTCTTTATCTCTAGGCCTTTTAAAGAACTACAAGAATGTATGTGTTGACCAATATACATGGAAAATAAAATCCATTGATACCAAGTCATATCGGAATATAAAGATGACATAGATAATGATGAATGACAATTCGAACATACCTGAACAAGCCGAAGTACATTCTTCTTCTTCACTTTCAATTACAGTGCAATTGTTGACAGTGTTACATTCCCTAGATCTTGTTCTTGATTCGTTCCCACATGTTCCCGAACAATTAGTCCAACTACTCCAAGTTCCATTAGCTATATATGTTATGAGCAAATTAAAAGATTTACGAAATACCAGATAAAGAATATTATTAGGATTTGCAGTAGAGCGGACAATTAAATACACGAGTGTGAGTAATTAGATACACACTTAACACATCCAGAACAATGAACAAGTATCATTTTTGACAAAAAATACAGGGTAAATACACATAAGTACTTGTTCTTTTATAGTCAACCCCCTCGTCAACACATGTTATCCTAAATATGAATTTTAATGGCATTAAACATCAGTTGGGATAAGATGTTCAAATGTCTATTCATGCACGTCATATACACATTGGCATATCACGGTCGAATTTAAAGTTTTACATTTGCAACCGTCCAGTCCCAAACTGTTTCAATAGGCCTAACATTCAGGATTAAACAAACTCATAACATTGAAACATTTTAGATATTGACAAAATTAGCATTTTCAACTGCTTGTACAATTCGTCTCCATATAAGTTATCATCATCCCTTTACATTAAAGAATGGGACAAACTTGTATATCGAAGATATGAATGCAATAACTGACAAAACATCTGTCTAACACATATTTTACTATAAAATATTCTTGACAAATATTCTTTATCTCTAGGCCTTTTAAAGAACTACAAGAATGTATGTGTTGACCAATATACATGGAAAATAAAATCCATTGATACCAAGTCATATCGGAATATAAAGATGACATAGATAATGATGAATGACAATTCGAACATACCTGAACAAGCCGAAGTACATTCTTCTTCTTCACTTTCAATTACAGTGCAATTGTTGACAGTGTTACATTCCCTAGATCTTGTTCTTGATTCGTTCCCACATGTTCCCGAACAATTAGTCCAACTACTCCAAGTTCCATTAGCTATATATGTTATGAGCAAATTAAAAGATTTACGAAATACCAGATAAAGAATATTATTAGGATTTGCAGTAGAGCGGACAATTAAATACACGAGTGTGAGTAATTAGATACACACTTAACACATGCAGAACCCTGAACAAGTATCATTTTTGACAAAAAATACAGGGTAAATACACATAAGTACTTGTTCTTTTATAGTCAACCCCCTCGTCAACACATGTTATCCTAAATATGAATTTTAATGGCATTAAACATCAGTTGGGATAAGATGTTCAAATGTCTATTCATGCACGTCATATACACATTGGCATATCACGGTCGAATTTAAAGTTTTACATTTGCAACCGTCCAGTCCCAAACTGTTTCAATAGGCCTAACATTCAGGATTAAACAAACTCATAACATTGAAACATTTTAGATATTGACAAAATTAGCATTTTCAACTGCTTGTACAATTCGTCTCCATATAAGTTATCATCATCCCTTTACATTAAAGAATGGGACAAACTTGTATATCGAAGATATGAATGCAATAACTGACAAAACATCTGTCTAACACATATTTTACTATAAAACATTCTTGACAAATATTCTTTATCTCTAGGCCTTTTAAAGAACTACAAGAATGTATGTGTTGACCAATATACATGGAAAATAAAATCCATTGATACCAAGTCATATCGGAATATAAAGATGACATAGATAATGATGAATGACAATTCGAACATACCTGAACAAGCCGAAGTACATTCTTCTTCTTCACTTTCAATTACAGTGCAATTGTTGACAGTGTTACATTCCCTAGATCTTGTTCTTGATTCGTTCCCACATGTTCCCGAACAATTAGTCCAACTACTCCAAGTTCCATTAGCTATATATGTTATGAGCAAATTAAAAGATTTACGAAATACCAGATAAAGAATATTATTAGGATTTGCAGTAGAGCGGACAATTAAATACACGAGTGTGAGTAATTAGATACACACTTAACACATCCAGAACAATGAACAAGTATCATTTTTGACAAAAAATACAGGGTAAATACACATAAGTACTTGTTCTTTTATAGTCAACCCCCTCGTCAACACATGTTATCCTAAATATGAATTTTAATGGCATTAAACATCAGTTGGGATAAGATGTTCAAATGTCTATTCATGCACGTCATATACACATTGGCATATCACGGTCGAATTTAAAGTTTTACATTTGCAACCGTCCAGTCCCAAACTGTTTCAATAGGCCTAACATTCAGGATTAAACAAACTCATAACATTGAAACATTTTAGATATTGACAAAATTAGCATTTTCAACTGCTTGTACAATTCGTCTCCATATAAGTTATCATCATCCCTTTACATTAAAGAATGGGACAAACTTGTATATCGAAGATATGAATGCAATAACTGACAAAACATCTGTCTAACACATATTTTACTATAAAATATTCTTGACAAATATTCTTTATCTCTAGGCCTTTTAAAGAACTACAAGAATGTATGTGTTGACCAATATACATGGAAAATAAAATCCATTGATACCAAGTCATATCGGAATATAAAGATGACATAGATAATGATGAATGACAATTCGAACATACCTGAACAAGCCGAAGTACATTCTTCTTCTTCACTTTCAATTACAGTGCAATTGTTGACAGTGTTACATTCCCTAGATCTTGTTCTTGATTCGTTCCCACATGTTCCCGAACAATTAGTCCAACTACTCCAAGTTCCATTAGCTATATATGTTATGAGCAAATTAAAAGATTTACGAAATACCAGATAAAGAATATTATTAGGATTTGCAGTAGAGCGGACAATTAAATACACGAGTGTGAGTAATTAGATACACACTTAACACATCCAGAACAATGAACAAGTATCATTTTTGACAAAAAATACAGGGTAAATACACATAAGTACTTGTTCTTTTATAGTCAACCCCCTCGTCAACACATGTTATCCTAAATATGAATTTTAATGGCATTAAACATCAGTTGGGATAAGATGTTCAAATGTCTATTCATGCACGTCATATACACATTGGCATATCACGGTCGAATTTAAAGTTTTACATTTGCAACCGTCCAGTCCCAAACTGTTTCAATAGGCCTAACATTCAGGATTAAACAAACTCATAACATTGAAACATTTTAGATATTGACAAAATTAGCATTTTCAACTGCTTGTACAATTCGTCTCCATATAAGTTATCATCATCCCTTTACATTAAAGAATGGGACAAACTTGTATATCGAAGATATGAATGCAATAACTGACAAAACATCTGTCTAACACATATTTTACTATAAAATATTCTTGACAAATATTCTTTATCTCTAGGCCTTTTAAAGAACTACAAGAATGTATGTGTTGACCAATATACATGGAAAATAAAATCCATTGATACCAAGTCATATCGGAATATAAAGATGACATAGATAATGATGAATGACAATTCGAACATACCTGAACAAGCCGAAGTACATTCTTCTTCTTCACTTTCAATTACAGTGCAATTGTTGACAGTGTTACATTCCCTAGATCTTGTTCTTGATTCGTTCCCACATGTTCCCGAACAATTAGTCCAACTACTCCAAGTTCCATTAGCTATATATGTTATGAGCAAATTAAAAGATTTACGAAATACCAGATAAAGAATATTATTAGGATTTGCAGTAGAGCGGACAATTAAATACACGAGTGTGAGTAATTAGATACACACTTAACACATGCAGAACCCTGAACAAGTATCATTTTTGACAAAAAATACAGGGTAAATACACATAAGTACTTGTTCTTTTATAGTCAACCCCCTCGTCAACACATGTTATCCTAAATATGAATTTTAATGGCATTAAACATCAGTTGGGATAAGATGTTCAAATGTCTATTCATGCACGTCATATACACATTGGCATATCACGGTCGAATTTAAAGTTTTACATTTGCAACCGTCCAGTCCCAAACTGTTTCAATAGGCCTAACATTCAGGATTAAACAAACTCATAACATTGAAACATTTTAGATATTGACAAAATTAGCATTTTCAACTGCTTGTACAATTCGTCTCCATATAAGTTATCATCATCCCTTTACATTAAAGAATGGGACAAACTTGTATATCGAAGATATGAATGCAATAACTGACAAAACATCTGTCTAACACATATTTTACTATAAAATATTCTTGACAAATATTCTTTATCTCTAGGCCTTTTAAAGAACTACAAGAATGTATGTGTTGACCAATATACATGGAAAATAAAATCCATTGATACCAAGTCATATCGGAATATAAAGATGACATAGATAATGATGAATGACAATTCGAACATACCTGAACAAGCCGAAGTACATTCTTCTTCTTCACTTTCAATTACAGTGCAATTGTTGACAGTGTTACATTCCCTAGATCTTGTTCTTGATTCGTTCCCACATGTTCCCGAACAATTAGTCCAACTACTCCAAGTTCCATTAGCTATATATGTTATGAGCAAATTAAAAGATTTACGAAATACCAGATAAAGAATATTATTAGGATTTGCAGTAGAGCGGACAATTAAATACACGAGTGTGAGTAATTAGATACACACTTAACACATCCAGAACAATGAACAAGTATCATTTTTGACAAAAAATACAGGGTAAATACACATAAGTACTTGTTCTTTTATAGTCAACCCCCTCGTCAACACATGTTATCCTAAATATGAATTTTAATGGCATTAAACATCAGTTGGGATAAGATGTTCAAATGTCTATTCATGCACGTCATATACACATTGGCATATCACGGTCGAATTTAAAGTTTTACATTTGCAACCGTCCAGTCCCAAACTGTTTCAATAGGCCTAACATTCAGGATTAAACAAACTCATAACATTGAAACATTTTAGATATTGACAAAATTAGCATTTTCAACTGCTTGTACAATTCGTCTCCATATAAGTTATCATCATCCCTTTACATTAAAGAATGGGACAAACTTGTATATCGAAGATATGAATGCAATAACTGACAAAACATCTGTCTAACACATATTTTACTATAAAATATTCTTGACAAATATTCTTTATCTCTAGGCCTTTTAAAGAACTACAAGAATGTATGTGTTGACCAATATACATGGAAAATAAAATCCATTGATACCAAGTCATATCGGAATATAAAGATGACATAGATAATGATGAATGACAATTCGAACATACCTGAACAAGCCGAAGTACATTCTTCTTCTTCACTTTCAATTACAGTGCAATTGTTGACAGTGTTACATTCCCTAGATCTTGTTCTTGATTCGTTCCCACATGTTCCCGAACAATTAGTCCAACTACTCCAAGTTCCATTAGCTATATATGTTATGAGCAAATTAAAAGATTTACGAAATACCAGATAAAGAATATTATTAGGATTTGCAGTAGAGCGGACAATTAAATACACGAGTGTGAGTAATTAGATACACACTTAACACATCCAGAACAATGAACAAGTATCATTTTTGACAAAAAATACAGGGTAAATACACATAAGTACTTGTTCTTTTATAGTCAACCCCCTCGTCAACACATGTTATCCTAAATATGAATTTTAATGGCATTAAACATCAGTTGGGATAAGATGTTCAAATGTCTATTCATGCACGTCATATACACATTGGCATATCACGGTCGAATTTAAAGTTTTACATTTGCAACCGTCCAGTCCCAAACTGTTTCAATAGGCCTAACATTCAGGATTAAACAAACTCATAACATTGAAACATTTTAGATATTGACAAAATTAGCATTTTCAACTGCTTGTACAATTCGTCTCCATATAAGTTATCATCATCCCTTTACATTAAAGAATGGGACAAACTTGTATATCGAAGATATGAATGCAATAACTGACAAAACATCTGTCTAACACATATTTTACTATAAAATATTCTTGACAAATATTCTTTATCTCTAGGCCTTTTAAAGAACTACAAGAATGTATGTGTTGACCAATATACATGGAAAATAAAATCCATTGATACCAAGTCATATCGGAATATAAAGATGACATAGATAATGATGAATGACAATTCGAACATACCTGAACAAGCCGAAGTACATTCTTCTTCTTCACTTTCAATTACAGTGCAATTGTTGACAGTGTTACATTCCCTAGATCTTGTTCTTGATTCGTTCCCACATGTTCCCGAACAATTAGTCCAACTACTCCAAGTTCCATTAGCTATATATGTTATGAGCAAATTAAAAGATTTACGAAATACCAGATAAAGAATATTATTAGGATTTGCAGTAGAGCGGACAATTAAATACACGAGTGTGAGTAATTAGATACACACTTAACACATCCAGAACAATGAACAAGTATCATTTTTGACAAAAAATACAGGGTAAATACACATAAGTACTTGTTCTTTTATAGTCAACCCCCTCGTCAACACATGTTATCCTAAATATGAATTTTAATGGCATTAAACATCAGTTGGGATAAGATGTTCAAATGTCTATTCATGCACGTCATATACACATTGGCATATCACGGTCGAATTTAAAGTTTTACATTTGCAACCGTCCAGTCCCAAACTGTTTCAATAGGCCTAACATTCAGGATTAAACAAACTCATAACATTGAAACATTTTAGATATTGACAAAATTAGCATTTTCAACTGCTTGTACAATTCGTCTCCATATAAGTTATCATCATCCCTTTACATTAAAGAATGGGACAAACTTGTATATCGAAGATATGAATGCAATAACTGACAAAACATCTGTCTAACACATATTTTACTATAAAATATTCTTGACAAATATTCTTTATCTCTAGGCCTTTTAAAGAACTACAAGAATGTATGTGTTGACCAATATACATGGAAAATAAAATCCATTGATACCAAGTCATATCGGAATATAAAGATGACATAGATAATGATGAATGACAATTCGAACATACCTGAACAAGCCGAAGTACATTCTTCTTCTTCACTTTCAATTACAGTGCAATTGTTGACAGTGTTACATTCCCTAGATCTTGTTCTTGATTCGTTCCCACATGTTCCCGAACAATTAGTCCAACTACTCCAAGTTCCATTAGCTATATATGTTATGAGCAAATTAAAAGATTTACGAAATACCAGATAAAGAATATTATTAGGATTTGCAGTAGAGCGGACAATTAAATACACGAGTGTGAGTAATTAGATACACACTTAACACATGCAGAACCCTGAACAAGTATCATTTTTGACAAAAAATACAGGGTAAATACACATAAGTACTTGTTCTTTTATAGTCAACCCCCTCGTCAACACATGTTATCCTAAATATGAATTTTAATGGCATTAAACATCAGTTGGGATAAGATGTTCAAATGTCTATTCATGCACGTCATATACACATTGGCATATCACGGTCGAATTTAAAGTTTTACATTTGCAACCGTCCAGTCCCAAACTGTTTCAATAGGCCTAACATTCAGGATTAAACAAACTCATAACATTGAAACATTTTAGATATTGACAAAATTAGCATTTTCAACTGCTTGTACAATTCGTCTCCATATAAGTTATCATCATCCCTTTACATTAAAGAATGGGACAAACTTGTATATCGAAGATATGAATGCAATAACTGACAAAACATCTGTTTAACACATATTTTACTATAAAATATTCTTGACAAATATTCTTTATCTCTAGGCCTTTTAAAGAACTACAAGAATGTATGTGTTGACCAATATACATGGAAAATAAAATCCATTGATACCAAGTCATATCGGAATATAAAGATGACATAGATAATGATGAATGACAATTCGAACATACCTGAACAAGCCGAAGTACATTCTTCTTCTTCACTTTCAATTACAGTGCAATTGTTGACAGTGTTACATTCCCTAGATCTTGTTCTTGATTCGTTCCCACATGTTCCCGAACAATTAGTCCAACTACTCCAAGTTCCATTAGCTATATATGTTATGAGCAAATTAAAAGATTTACGAAATACCAGATAAAGAATATTATTAGGATTTGCAGTAGAGCGGACAATTAAATACACGAGTGTGAGTAATTAGATACACACTTAACACATCCAGAACAATGAACAAGTATCATTTTTGACAAAAAATACAGGGTAAATACACATAAGTACTTGTTCTTTTATAGTCAACCCCCTCGTCAACACATGTTATCCTAAATATGAATTTTAATGGCATTAAACATCAGTTGGGATAAGATGTTCAAATGTCTATTCATGCACGTCATATACACATTGGCATATCACGGTCGAATTTAAAGTTTTACATTTGCAACCGTCCAGTCCCAAACTGTTTCAATAGGCCTAACATTCAGGATTAAACAAACTCATAACATTGAAACATTTTAGATATTGACAAAATTAGCATTTTCAACTGCTTGTACAATTCGTCTCCATATAAGTTATCATCATCCCTTTACATTAAAGAATGGGACAAACTTGTATATCGAAGATATGAATGCAATAACTGACAAAACATCTGTCTAACACATATTTTACTATAAAATATTCTTGACAAATATTCTTTATCTCTAGGCCTTTTAAAGAACTACAAGAATGTATGTGTTGACCAATATACATGGAAAATAAAATCCATTGATACCAAGTCATATCGGAATATAAAGATGACATAGATAATGATGAATGACAATTCGAACATACCTGAACAAGCCGAAGTACATTCTTCTTCTTCACTTTCAATTACAGTGCAATTGTTGACAGTGTTACATTCCCTAGATCTTGTTCTTGATTCGTTCCCACATGTTCCCGAACAATTAGTCCAACTACTCCAAGTTCCATTAGCTATATATGTTATGAGCAAATTAAAAGATTTACGAAATACCAGATAAAGAATATTATTAGGATTTGCAGTAGAGCGGACAATTGAATACACGAGTGTGAGTAATTAGATACACACTTAACACATGCAGAACCCTGAACAAGTATCATTTTTGACAAAAAATACAGGGTAAATACACATAAGTACTTGTTCTTTTATAGTCAACCCCCTCGTCAACACATGTTATCCTAAATATGAATTTTAATGGCATTAAACATCAGTTGGGATAAGATGTTCAAATGTCTATTCATGCACGTCATATACACATTGGCATATCACGGTCGAATTTAAAGTTTTACATTTGCAACCGTCCAGTCCCAAACTGTTTCAATAGGCCTAACATTCAGGATTAAACAAACTCATAACATTGAAACATTTTAGATATTGACAAAATTAGCATTTTCAACTGCTTGTACAATTCGTCTCCATATAAGTTATCATCATCCCTTTACATTAAAGAATGGGACAAACTTGTATATCGAAGATATGAATGCAATAACTGACAAAACATCTGTCTAACACATATTTTACTATAAAATATTCTTGACAAATATTCTTTATCTCTAGGCCTTTTAAAGAACTACAAGAATGTATGTGTTGACCAATATACATGGAAAATAAAATCCATTGATACCAAGTCATATCGGAATATAAAGATGACATAGATAATGATGAATGACAATTCGAACATACCTGAACAAGCCGAAGTACATTCTTCTTCTTCACTTTCAATTACAGTGCAATTGTTGACAGTGTTACATTCCCTAGATCTTGTTCTTGATTCGTTCCCACATGTTCCCGAACAATTAGTCCAACTACTCCAAGTTCCATTAGCTATATATGTTATGAGCAAATTAAAAGATTTACGAAATACCAGATAAAGAATATTATTAGGATTTGCAGTAGAGCGGACAATTAAATACACGAGTGTGAGTAATTAGATACACACTTAACACATCCAGAACAATGAACAAGTATCATTTTTGACAAAAAATACAGGGTAAATACACATAAGTACTTGTTCTTTTATAGTCAACCCCCTCGTCAACACATGTTATCCTAAATATGAATTTTAATGGCATTAAACATCAGTTGGGATAAGATGTTCAAATGTCTATTCATGCACGTCATATACACATTGGCATATCACGGTCGAATTTAAAGTTTTACATTTGCAACCGTCCAGTCCCAAACTGTTTCAATAGGCCTAACATTCAGGATTAAACAAACTCATAACATTGAAACATTTTAGATATTGACAAAATTAGCATTTTCAACTGCTTGTACAATTCGTCTCCATATAAGTTATCATCATCCCTTTACATTAAAGAATGGGACAAACTTGTATATCGAAGATATGAATGCAATAACTGACAAAACATCTGTCTAACACATATTTTACTATAAAATATTCTTGACAAATATTCTTTATCTCTAGGCCTTTTAAAGAACTACAAGAATGTATGTGTTGACCAATATACATGGAAAATAAAATCCATTGATACCAAGTCATATCGGAATATAAAGATGACATAGATAATGATGAATGACAATTCGAACATACCTGAACAAGCCGAAGTACATTCTTCTTCTTCACTTTCAATTACAGTGCAATTGTTGACAGTGTTACATTCCCTAGATCTTGTTCTTGATTCGTTCCCACATGTTCCCGAACAATTAGTCCAACTACTCCAAGTTCCATTAGCTATATATGTTATGAGCAAATTAAAAGATTTACGAAATACCAGATAAAGAATATTATTAGGATTTGCAGTAGAGCGGACAATTAAATACACGAGTGTGAGTAATTAGATACACACTTAACACATGCAGAACCCTGAACAAGTATCATTTTTGACAAAAAATACAGGGTAAATACACATAAGTACTTGTTCTTTTATAGTCAACCCCCTCGTCAACACATGTTATCCTAAATATGAATTTTAATGGCATTAAACATCAGTTGGGATAAGATGTTCAAATGTCTATTCATGCACGTCATATACACATTGGCATATCACGGTCGAATTTAAAGTTTTACATTTGCAACCGTCCAGTCCCAAACTGTTTCAATAGGCCTAACATTCAGGATTAAACAAACTCATAACATTGAAACATTTTAGATATTGACAAAATTAGCATTTTCAACTGCTTGTACAATTCGTCTCCATATAAGTTATCATCATCCCTTTACATTAAAGAATGGGACAAACTTGTATATCGAAGATATGAATGCAATAACTGACAAAACATCTGTCTAACACATATTTTACTATAAAATATTCTTGACAAATATTCTTTATCTCTAGGCCTTTTAAAGAACTACAAGAATGTATGTGTTGACCAATATACATGGAAAATAAAATCCATTGATACCAAGTCATATCGGAATATAAAGATGACATAGATAATGATGAATGACAATTCGAACATACCTGAACAAGCCGAAGTACATTCTTCTTCTTCACTTTCAATTACAGTGCAATTGTTGACAGTGTTACATTCCCTAGATCTTGTTCTTGATTCGTTCCCACATGTTCCCGAACAATTAGTCCAACTACTCCAAGTTCCATTAGCTATATATGTTATGAGCAAATTAAAAGATTTACGAAATACCAGATAAAGAATATTATTAGGATTTGCAGTAGAGCGGACAATTAAATACACGAGTGTGAGTAATTAGATACACACTTAACACATCCAGAACAATGAACAAGTATCATTTTTGACAAAAAATACAGGGTAAATACACATAAGTACTTGTTCTTTTATAGTCAACCCCCTCGTCAACACATGTTATCCTAAATATGAATTTTAATGGCATTAAACATCAGTTGGGATAAGATGTTCAAATGTCTATTCATGCACGTCATATACACATTGGCATATCACGGTCGAATTTAAAGTTTTACATTTGCAACCGTCCAGTCCCAAACTGTTTCAATAGGCCTAACATTCAGGATTAAACAAACTCATAACATTGAAACATTTTAGATATTGACAAAATTAGCATTTTCAACTGCTTGTACAATTCGTCTCCATATAAGTTATCATCATCCCTTTACATTAAAGAATGGGACAAACTTGTATATCGAAGATATGAATGCAATAACTGACAAAACATCTGTCTAACACATATTTTACTATAAAATATTCTTGACAAATATTCTTTATCTCTAGGCCTTTTAAAGAACTACAAGAATGTATGTGTTGACCAATATACATGGAAAATAAAATCCATTGATACCAAGTCATATCGGAATATAAAGATGACATAGATAATGATGAATGACAATTCGAACATACCTGAACAAGCCGAAGTACATTCTTCTTCTTCACTTTCAATTACAGTGCAATTGTTGACAGTGTTACATTCCCTAGATCTTGTTCTTGATTCGTTCCCACATGTTCCCGAACAATTAGTCCAACTACTCCAAGTTCCATTAGCTATATATGTTATGAGCAAATTAAAAGATTTACGAAATACCAGATAAAGAATATTATTAGGATTTGCAGTAGAGCGGACAATTGAATACACGAGTGTGAGTAATTAGATACACACTTAACACATGCAGAACCCTGAACAAGTATCATTTTTGACAAAAAATACAGGGTAAATACACATAAGTACTTGTTCTTTTATAGTCAACCCCCTCGTCAACACATGTTATCCTAAATATGAATTTTAATGGCATTAAACATCAGTTGGGATAAGATGTTCAAATGTCTATTCATGCACGTCATATACACATTGGCATATCACGGTCGAATTTAAAGTTTTACATTTGCAACCGTCCAGTCCCAAACTGTTTCAATAGGCCTAACATTCAGGATTAAACAAACTCATAACATTGAAACATTTTAGATATTGACAAAATTAGCATTTTCAACTGCTTGTACAATTCGTCTCCATATAAGTTATCATCATCCCTTTACATTAAAGAATGGGACAAACTTGTATATCGAAGATATGAATGCAATAACTGACAAAACATCTGTCTAACACATATTTTACTATAAAATATTCTTGACAAATATTCTTTATCTCTAGGCCTTTTAAAGAACTACAAGAATGTATGTGTTGACCAATATACATGGAAAATAAAATCCATTGATACCAAGTCATATCGGAATATAAAGATGACATAGATAATGATGAATGACAATTCGAACATACCTGAACAAGCCGAAGTACATTCTTCTTCTTCACTTTCAATTACAGTGCAATTGTTGACAGTGTTACATTCCCTAGATCTTGTTCTTGATTCGTTCCCACATGTTCCCGAACAATTAGTCCAACTACTCCAAGTTCCATTAGCTATATATGTTATGAGCAAATTAAAAGATTTACGAAATACCAGATAAAGAATATTATTAGGATTTGCAGTAGAGCGGACAATTAAATACACGAGTGTGAGTAATTAGATACACACTTAACACATCCAGAACAATGAACAAGTATCATTTTTGACAAAAAATACAGGGTAAATACACATAAGTACTTGTTCTTTTATAGTCAACCCCCTCGTCAACACATGTTATCCTAAATATGAATTTTAATGGCATTAAACATCAGTTGGGATAAGATGTTCAAATGTCTATTCATGCACGTCATATACACATTGGCATATCACGGTCGAATTTAAAGTTTTACATTTGCAACCGTCCAGTCCCAAACTGTTTCAATAGGCCTAACATTCAGGATTAAACAAACTCATAACATTGAAACATTTTAGATATTGACAAAATTAGCATTTTCAACTGCTTGTACAATTCGTCTCCATATAAGTTATCATCATCCCTTTACATTAAAGAATGGGACAAACTTGTATATCGAAGATATGAATGCAATAACTGACAAAACATCTGTCTAACACATATTTTACTATAAAATATTCTTGACAAATATTCTTTATCTCTAGGCCTTTTAAAGAACTACAAGAATGTATGTGTTGACCAATATACATGGAAAATAAAATCCATTGATACCAAGTCATATCGGAATATAAAGATGACATAGATAATGATGAATGACAATTCGAACATACCTGAACAAGCCGAAGTACATTCTTCTTCTTCACTTTCAATTACAGTGCAATTGTTGACAGTGTTACATTCCCTAGATCTTGTTCTTGATTCGTTCCCACATGTTCCCGAACAATTAGTCCAACTACTCCAAGTTCCATTAGCTATATATGTTATGAGCAAATTAAAAGATTTACGAAATACCAGATAAAGAATATTATTAGGATTTGCAGTAGAGCGGACAATTAAATACACGAGTGTGAGTAATTAGATACACACTTAACACATCCAGAACAATGAACAAGTATCATTTTTGACAAAAAATACAGGGTAAATACACATAAGTACTTGTTCTTTTATAGTCAACCCCCTCGTCAACACATGTTATCCTAAATATGAATTTTAATGGCATTAAACATCAGTTGGGATAAGATGTTCAAATGTCTATTCATGCACGTCATATACACATTGGCATATCACGGTCGAATTTAAAGTTTTACATTTGCAACCGTCCAGTCCCAAACTGTTTCAATAGGCCTAACATTCAGGATTAAACAAACTCATAACATTGAAACATTTTAGATATTGACAAAATTAGCATTTTCAACTGCTTGTACAATTCGTCTCCATATAAGTTATCATCATCCCTTTACATTAAAGAATGGGACAAACTTGTATATCGAAGATATGAATGCAATAACTGACAAAACATCTGTCTAACACATATTTTACTATAAAATATTCTTGACAAATATTCTTTATCTCTAGGCCTTTTAAAGAACTACAAGAATGTATGTGTTGACCAATATACATGGAAAATAAAATCCATTGATACCAAGTCATATCGGAATATAAAGATGACATAGATAATGATGAATGACAATTCGAACATACCTGAACAAGCCGAAGTACATTCTTCTTCTTCACTTTCAATTACAGTGCAATTGTTGACAGTGTTACATTCCCTAGATCTTGTTCTTGATTCGTTCCCACATGTTCCCGAACAATTAGTCCAACTACTCCAAGTTCCATTAGCTATATATGTTATGAGCAAATTAAAAGATTTACGAAATACCAGATAAAGAATATTATTAGGATTTGCAGTAGAGCGGACAATTAAATACACGAGTGTGAGTAATTAGATACACACTTAACACATCCAGAACAATGAACAAGTATCATTTTTGACAAAAAATACAGGGTAAATACACATAAGTACTTGTTCTTTTATAGTCAACCCCCTCGTCAACACATGTTATCCTAAATATGAATTTTAATGGCATTAAACATCAGTTGGGATAAGATGTTCAAATGTCTATTCATGCACGTCATATACACATTGGCATATCACGGTCGAATTTAAAGTTTTACATTTGCAACCGTCCAGTCCCAAACTGTTTCAATAGGCCTAACATTCAGGATTAAACAAACTCATAACATTGAAACATTTTAGATATTGACAAAATTAGCATTTTCAACTGCTTGTACAATTCGTCTCCATATAAGTTATCATCATCCCTTTACATTAAAGAATGGGACAAACTTGTATATCGAAGATATGAATGCAATAACTGACAAAACATCTGTCTAACACATATTTTACTATAAAATATTCTTGACAAATATTCTTTATCTCTAGGCCTTTTAAAGAACTACAAGAATGTATGTGTTGACCAATATACATGGAAAATAAAATCCATTGATACCAAGTCATATCGGAATATAAAGATGACATAGATAATGATGAATGACAATTCGAACATACCTGAACAAGCCGAAGTACATTCTTCTTCTTCACTTTCAATTACAGTGCAATTGTTGACAGTGTTACATTCCCTAGATCTTGTTCTTGATTCGTTCCCACATGTTCCCGAACAATTAGTCCAACTACTCCAAGTTCCATTAGCTATATATGTTATGAGCAAATTAAAAGATTTACGAAATACCAGATAAAGAATATTATTAGGATTTGCAGTAGAGCGGACAATTAAATACACGAGTGTGAGTAATTAGATACACACTTAACACATCCAGAATCCTGAACAAGTATCATTTTTGACAATAAATACAGGGTAAATACACATAAGTACTTGTTCTTTTATAGTCAACCCCCTCGTCAACACATGTTATCCTAAATATGAATTTTAATGGCATTAAACATCAGTTGGGATAAGATGTTCAAATGTCTATTCATGCACGTCATATACACATTGGCATATCACGGTCGAATTTAAAGTTTTACATTTGCAACCGTCCAGTCCCAAACTGTTTCAATAGGCCTAACATTCAGGATTAAACAAACTCATAACATTGAAACATTTTAGATATTGACAAAATTAGCATTTTCAACTGCTTGTACAATTCGTCTCCATATAAGTTATCATCATCCCTTTACATTAAAGAATGGGACAACTTGTATATCGAAGATATGAATGCAATAACTGACAAAACATCTGTCTAACACATATTTTACTATAAAATATTCTTGACAAATATTCTTTATCTCTAGGCCTTTTATAGAACTACAAGAATGTATGTGTTGACCAATATACATGGAAAATAAAATCCATTGATACCAAGTCATATCGGAATATAAAGATGACATAGATAATGATGAATGACAATTCGAACATACCTGAACAAGCCGAAGTACATTCTTCTTCTTCACTTTCAATTACAGTGCAATTGTTGACAGTGTTACATTCCCTAGATCTTGTTCTTGATTCGTTCCCACATGTTCCCGAACAATTAGTCCAACTACTCCAAGTTCCATTAGCTATATATGTTATGAGCAAATTAAAAGATTTACGAAATACCAGATAAAGAATATTATTAGGATTTGCAGTAGAGCGGACAATTGAATACACGAGTGTGAGTAATTAGATACACACTTAACACATGCAGAACCCTGAACAAGTATCATTTTTGACAAAAAATACAGGGTAAATACACATAAGTACTTGTTCTTTTATAGTCAACCCCCTCGTCAACACATGTTATCCTAAATATGAATTTTAATGGCATTAAACATCAGTTGGGATAAGATGTTCAAATGTCTATTCATGCACGTCATATACACATTGGCATATCACGGTCGAATTTAAAGTTTTACATTTGCAACCGTCCAGTCCCAAACTGTTTCAATAGGCCTAACATTCAGGATTAAACAAACTCATAACATTGAAACATTTTAGATATTGACAAAATTAGCATTTTCAACTGCTTGTACAATTCGTCTCCATATAAGTTATCATCATCCCTTTACATTAAAGAATGGGACAAACTTGTATATCGAAGATATGAATGCAATAACTGACAAAACATCTGTCTAACACATATTTTACTATAAAATATTCTTGACAAATATTCTTTATCTCTAGGCCTTTTAAAGAACTACAAGAATGTATGTGTTGACCAATATACATGGAAAATAAAATCCATTGATACCAAGTCATATCGGAATATAAAGATGACATAGATAATGATGAATGACAATTCGAACATACCTGAACAAGCCGAAGTACATTCTTCTTCTTCACTTTCAATTACAGTGCAATTGTTGACAGTGTTACATTCCCTAGATCTTGTTCTTGATTCGTTCCCACATGTTCCCGAACAATTAGTCCAACTACTCCAAGTTCCATTAGCTATATATGTTATGAGCAAATTAAAAGATTTACGAAATACCAGATAAAGAATATTATTAGGATTTGCAGTAGAGCGGACAATTAAATACACGAGTGTGAGTAATTAGATACACACTTAACACATGCAGAACCCTGAACAAGTATCATTTTTGACAAAAAATACAGGGTAAATACACATAAGTACTTGTTCTTTTATAGTCAACCCCCTCGTCAACACATGTTATCCTAAATATGAATTTTAATGGCATTAAACATCAGTTGGGATAAGATGTTCAAATGTCTATTCATGCACGTCATATACACATTGGCATATCACGGTCGAATTTAAAGTTTTACATTTGCAACCGTCCAGTCCCAAACTGTTTCAATAGGCCTAACATTCAGGATTAAACAAACTCATAACATTGAAACATTTTAGATATTGACAAAATTAGCATTTTCAACTGCTTGTACAATTCGTCTCCATATAAGTTATCATCATCCCTTTACATTAAAGAATGGGACAAACTTGTATATCGAAGATATGAATGCAATAACTGACAAAACATCTGTCTAACACATATTTTACTATAAAATATTCTTGACAAATATTCTTTATCTCTAGGCCTTTTAAAGAACTACAAGAATGTATGTGTTGACCAATATACATGGAAAATAAAATCCATTGATACCAAGTCATATCGGAATATAAAGATGACATAGATAATGATGAATGACAATTCGAACATACCTGAACAAGCCGAAGTACATTCTTCTTCTTCACTTTCAATTACAGTGCAATTGTTGACAGTGTTACATTCCCTAGATCTTGTTCTTGATTCGTTCCCACATGTTCCCGAACAATTAGTCCAACTACTCCAAGTTCCATTAGCTATATATGTTATGAGCAAATTAAAAGATTTACGAAATACCAGATAAAGAATATTATTAGGATTTGCAGTAGAGCGGACAATTAAATACACGAGTGTGAGTAATTAGATACACACTTAACACATCCAGAACAATGAACAAGTATCATTTTTGACAAAAAATACAGGGTAAATACACATAAGTACTTGTTCTTTTATAGTCAACCCCCTCGTCAACACATGTTATCCTAAATATGAATTTTAATGGCATTAAACATCAGTTGGGATAAGATGTTCAAATGTCTATTCATGCACGTCATATACACATTGGCATATCACGGTCGAATTTAAAGTTTTACATTTGCAACCGTCCAGTCCCAAACTGTTTCAATAGGCCTAACATTCAGGATTAAACAAACTCATAACATTGAAACATTTTAGATATTGACAAAATTAGCATTTTCAACTGCTTGTACAATTCGTCTCCATATAAGTTATCATCATCCCTTTACATTAAAGAATGGGACAAACTTGTATATCGAAGATATGAATGCAATAACTGACAAAACATCTGTCTAACACATATTTTACTATAAAATATTCTTGACAAATATTCTTTATCTCTAGGCCTTTTAAAGAACTACAAGAATGTATGTGTTGACCAATATACATGGAAAATAAAATCCATTGATACCAAGTCATATCGGAATATAAAGATGACATAGATAATGATGAATGACAATTCGAACATACCTGAACAAGCCGAAGTACATTCTTCTTCTTCACTTTCAATTACAGTGCAATTGTTGACAGTGTTACATTCCCTAGATCTTGTTCTTGATTCGTTCCCACATGTTCCCGAACAATTAGTCCAACTACTCCAAGTTCCATTAGCTATATACGTTATGAGCAAATTAAAAGATTTACGAAATACCAGATAAAGAATATTATTAGGATTTGCAGTAGAGCGGACAATTAAATACACGAGTGTGAGTAATTAGATACACACTTAACACATCCAGAATCCTGAACAAGTATCATTTTTGACAATAAATACAGGGTAAATACACATAAGTACTTGTTCTTTTATAGTCAACCCCCTCGTCAACACATGTTATCCTAAATATGAATTTTAATGGCATTAAACATCAGTTGGGATAAGATGTTCAAATGTCTATTCATGCACGTCATATACACATTGGCATATCACGGTCGAATTTAAAGTTTTACATTTGCAACCGTCCAGTCCCAAACTGTTTCAATAGGCCTAACATTCAGGATTAAACAAACTCATAACATTGAAACATTTTAGATATTGACAAAATTAGCATTTTCAACTGCTTGTACAATTCGTCTCCATATAAGTTATCATCATCCCTTTACATTAAAGAATGGGACAACTTGTATATCGAAGATATGAATGCAATAACTGACAAAACATCTGTCTAACACATATTTTACTATAAAATATTCTTGACAAATATTCTTTATCTCTAGGCCTTTTATAGAACTACAAGAATGTATGTGTTGACCAATATACATGGAAAATAAAATCCATTGATACCAAGTCATATCGGAATATAAAGATGACATAGATAATGATGAATGACAATTCGAACATACCTGAACAAGCCGAAGTACATTCTTCTTCTTCACTTTCAATTACAGTGCAATTGTTGACAGTGTTACATTCCCTAGATCTTGTTCTTGATTCGTTCCCACATGTTCCCGAACAATTAGTCCAACTACTCCAAGTTCCATTAGCTATATATGTTATGAGCAAATTAAAAGATTTACGAAATACCAGATAAAGAATATTATTAGGATTTGCAGTAGAGCGGACAATTGAATACACGAGTGTGAGTAATTAGATACACACTTAACACATGCAGAACCCTGAACAAGTATCATTTTTGACAAAAAATACAGGGTAAATACACATAAGTACTTGTTCTTTTATAGTCAACCCCCTCGTCAACACATGTTATCCTAAATATGAATTTTAATGGCATTAAACATCAGTTGGGATAAGATGTTCAAATGTCTATTCATGCACGTCATATACACATTGGCATATCACGGTCGAATTTAAAGTTTTACATTTGCAACCGTCCAGTCCCAAACTGTTTCAATAGGCCTAACATTCAGGATTAAACAAACTCATAACATTGAAACATTTTAGATATTGACAAAATTAGCATTTTCAACTGCTTGTACAATTCGTCTCCATATAAGTTATCATCATCCCTTTACATTAAAGAATGGGACAAACTTGTATATCGAAGATATGAATGCAATAACTGACAAAACATCTGTCTAACACATATTTTACTATAAAATATTCTTGACAAATATTCTTTATCTCTAGGCCTTTTAAAGAACTACAAGAATGTATGTGTTGACCAATATACATGGAAAATAAAATCCATTGATACCAAGTCATATCGGAATATAAAGATGACATAGATAATGATGAATGACAATTCGAACATACCTGAACAAGCCGAAGTACATTCTTCTTCTTCACTTTCAATTACAGTGCAATTGTTGACAGTGTTACATTCCCTAGATCTTGTTCTTGATTCGTTCCCACATGTTCCCGAACAATTAGTCCAACTACTCCAAGTTCCATTAGCTATATATGTTATGAGCAAATTAAAAGATTTACGAAATACCAGATAAAGAATATTATTAGGATTTGCAGTAGAGCGGACAATTAAATACACGAGTGTGAGTAATTAGATACACACTTAACACATCCAGAACAATGAACAAGTATCATTTTTGACAAAAAATACAGGGTAAATACACATAAGTACTTGTTCTTTTATAGTCAACCCCCTCGTCAACACATGTTATCCTAAATATGAATTTTAATGGCATTAAACATCAGTTGGGATAAGATGTTCAAATGTCTATTCATGCACGTCATATACACATTGGCATATCACGGTCGAATTTAAAGTTTTACATTTGCAACCGTCCAGTCCCAAACTGTTTCAATAGGCCTAACATTCAGGATTAAACAAACTCATAACATTGAAACATTTTAGATATTGACAAAATTAGCATTTTCAACTGCTTGTACAATTCGTCTCCATATAAGTTATCATCATCCCTTTACATTAAAGAATGGGACAAACTTGTATATCGAAGATATGAATGCAATAACTGACAAAACATCTGTCTAACACATATTTTACTATAAAATATTCTTGACAAATATTCTTTATCTCTAGGCCTTTTAAAGAACTACAAGAATGTATGTGTTGACCAATATACATGGAAAATAAAATCCATTGATACCAAGTCATATCGGAATATAAAGATGACATAGATAATGATGAATGACAATTCGAACATACCTGAACAAGCCGAAGTACATTCTTCTTCTTCACTTTCAATTACAGTGCAATTGTTGACAGTGTTACATTCCCTAGATCTTGTTCTTGATTCGTTCCCACATGTTCCCGAACAATTAGTCCAACTACTCCAAGTTCCATTAGCTATATATGTTATGAGCAAATTAAAAGATTTACGAAATACCAGATAAAGAATATTATTAGGATTTGCAGTAGAGCGGACAATTAAATACACGAGTGTGAGTAATTAGATACACACTTAACACATGCAGAACCCTGAACAAGTATCATTTTTGACAAAAAATACAGGGTAAATACACATAAGTACTTGTTCTTTTATAGTCAACCCCCTCGTCAACACATGTTATCCTAAATATGAATTTTAATGGCATTAAACATCAGTTGGGATAAGATGTTCAAATGTCTATTCATGCACGTCATATACACATTGGCATATCACGGTCGAATTTAAAGTTTTACATTTGCAACCGTCCAGTCCCAAACTGTTTCAATAGGCCTAACATTCAGGATTAAACAAACTCATAACATTGAAACATTTTAGATATTGACAAAATTAGCATTTTCAACTGCTTGTACAATTCGTCTCCATATAAGTTATCATCATCCCTTTACATTAAAGAATGGGACAAACTTGTATATCGAAGATATGAATGCAATAACTGACAAAACATCTGTCTAACACATATTTTACTATAAAATATTCTTGACAAATATTCTTTATCTCTAGGCCTTTTAAAGAACTACAAGAATGTATGTGTTGACCAATATACATGGAAAATAAAATCCATTGATACCAAGTCATATCGGAATATAAAGATGACATAGATAATGATGAATGACAATTCGAACATACCTGAACAAGCCGAAGTACATTCTTCTTCTTCACTTTCAATTACAGTGCAATTGTTGACAGTGTTACATTCCCTAGATCTTGTTCTTGATTCGTTCCCACATGTTCCCGAACAATTAGTCCAACTACTCCAAGTTCCATTAGCTATATATGTTATGAGCAAATTAAAAGATTTACGAAATACCAGATAAAGAATATTATTAGGATTTGCAGTAGAGCGGACAATTAAATACACGAGTGTGAGTAATTAGATACACACTTAACACATCCAGAACAATGAACAAGTATCATTTTTGACAAAAAATACAGGGTAAATACACATAAGTACTTGTTCTTTTATAGTCAACCCCCTCGTCAACACATGTTATCCTAAATATGAATTTTAATGGCATTAAACATCAGTTGGGATAAGATGTTCAAATGTCTATTCATGCACGTCATATACACATTGGCATATCACGGTCGAATTTAAAGTTTTACATTTGCAACCGTCCAGTCCCAAACTGTTTCAATAGGCCTAACATTCAGGATTAAACAAACTCATAACATTGAAACATTTTAGATATTGACAAAATTAGCATTTTCAACTGCTTGTACAATTCGTCTCCATATAAGTTATCATCATCCCTTTACATTAAAGAATGGGACAAACTTGTATATCGAAGATATGAATGCAATAACTGACAAAACATCTGTCTAACACATATTTTACTATAAAATATTCTTGACAAATATTCTTTATCTCTAGGCCTTTTAAAGAACTACAAGAATGTATGTGTTGACCAATATACATGGAAAATAAAATCCATTGATACCAAGTCATATCGGAATATAAAGATGACATAGATAATGATGAATGACAATTCGAACATACCTGAACAAGCCGAAGTACATTCTTCTTCTTCACTTTCAATTACAGTGCAATTGTTGACAGTGTTACATTCCCTAGATCTTGTTCTTGATTCGTTCCCACATGTTCCCGAACAATTAGTCCAACTACTCCAAGTTCCATTAGCTATATATGTTATGAGCAAATTAAAAGATTTACGAAATACCAGATAAAGAATATTATTAGGATTTGCAGTAGAGCGGACAATTAAATACACGAGTGTGAGTAATTAGATACACACTTAACACATGCAGAACCCTGAACAAGTATCATTTTTGACAAAAAATACAGGGTAAATACACATAAGTACTTGTTCTTTTATAGTCAACCCCCTCGTCAACACATGTTATCCTAAATATGAATTTTAATGGCATTAAACATCAGTTGGGATAAGATGTTCAAATGTCTATTCATGCACGTCATATACACATTGGCATATCACGGTCGAATTTAAAGTTTTACATTTGCAACCGTCCAGTCCCAAACTGTTTCAATAGGCCTAACATTCAGGATTAAACAAACTCATAACATTGAAACATTTTAGATATTGACAAAATTAGCATTTTCAACTGCTTGTACAATTCGTCTCCATATAAGTTATCATCATCCCTTTACATTAAAGAATGGGACAAACTTGTATATCGAAGATATGAATGCAATAACTGACAAAACATCTGTCTAACACATATTTTACTATAAAATATTCTTGACAAATATTCTTTATCTCTAGGCCTTTTAAAGAACTACAAGAATGTATGTGTTGACCAATATACATGGAAAATAAAATCCATTGATACCAAGTCATATCGGAATATAAAGATGACATAGATAATGATGAATGACAATTCGAACATACCTGAACAAGCCGAAGTACATTCTTCTTCTTCACTTTCAATTACAGTGCAATTGTTGACAGTGTTACATTCCCTAGATCTTGTTCTTGATTCGTTCCCACATGTTCCCGAACAATTAGTCCAACTACTCCAAGTTCCATTAGCTATATATGTTATGAGCAAATTAAAAGATTTACGAAATACCAGATAAAGAATATTATTAGGATTTGCAGTAGAGCGGACAATTAAATACACGAGTGTGAGTAATTAGATACACACTTAACACATCCAGAACAATGAACAAGTATCATTTTTGACAAAAAATACAGGGTAAATACACATAAGTACTTGTTCTTTTATAGTCAACCCCCTCGTCAACACATGTTATCCTAAATATGAATTTTAATGGCATTAAACATCAGTTGGGATAAGATGTTCAAATGTCTATTCATGCACGTCATATACACATTGGCATATCACGGTCGAATTTAAAGTTTTACATTTGCAACCGTCCAGTCCCAAACTGTTTCAATAGGCCTAACATTCAGGATTAAACAAACTCATAACATTGAAACATTTTAGATATTGACAAAATTAGCATTTTCAACTGCTTGTACAATTCGTCTCCATATAAGTTATCATCATCCCTTTACATTAAAGAATGGGACAAACTTGTATATCGAAGATATGAATGCAATAACTGACAAAACATCTGTCTAACACATATTTTACTATAAAATATTCTTGACAAATATTCTTTATCTCTAGGCCTTTTAAAGAACTACAAGAATGTATGTGTTGACCAATATACATGGAAAATAAAATCCATTGATACCAAGTCATATCGGAATATAAAGATGACATAGATAATGATGAATGACAATTCGAACATACCTGAACAAGCCGAAGTACATTCTTCTTCTTCACTTTCAATTACAGTGCAATTGTTGACAGTGTTACATTCCCTAGATCTTGTTCTTGATTCGTTCCCACATGTTCCCGAACAATTAGTCCAACTACTCCAAGTTCCATTAGCTATATATGTTATGAGCAAATTAAAAGATTTACGAAATACCAGATAAAGAATATTATTAGGATTTGCAGTAGAGCGGACAATTAAATACACGAGTGTGAGTAATTAGATACACACTTAACACATCCAGAACAATGAACAAGTATCATTTTTGACAAAAAATACAGGGTAAATACACATAAGTACTTGTTCTTTTATAGTCAACCCCCTCGTCAACACATGTTATCCTAAATATGAATTTTAATGGCATTAAACATCAGTTGGGATAAGATGTTCAAATGTCTATTCATGCACGTCATATACACATTGGCATATCACGGTCGAATTTAAAGTTTTACATTTGCAACCGTCCAGTCCCAAACTGTTTCAATAGGCCTAACATTCAGGATTAAACAAACTCATAACATTGAAACATTTTAGATATTGACAAAATTAGCATTTTCAACTGCTTGTACAATTCGTCTCCATATAAGTTATCATCATCCCTTTACATTAAAGAATGGGACAAACTTGTATATCGAAGATATGAATGCAATAACTGACAAAACATCTGTCTAACACATATTTTACTATAAAATATTCTTGACAAATATTCTTTATCTCTAGGCCTTTTAAAGAACTACAAGAATGTATGTGTTGACCAATATACATGGAAAATAAAATCCATTGATACCAAGTCATATCGGAATATAAAGATGACATAGATAATGATGAATGACAATTCGAACATACCTGAACAAGCCGAAGTACATTCTTCTTCTTCACTTTCAATTACAGTGCAATTGTTGACAGTGTTACATTCCCTAGATCTTGTTCTTGATTCGTTCCCACATGTTCCCGAACAATTAGTCCAACTACTCCAAGTTCCATTAGCTATATATGTTATGAGCAAATTAAAAGATTTACGAAATACCAGATAAAGAATATTATTAGGATTTGCAGTAGAGCGGACAATTAAATACACGAGTGTGAGTAATTAGATACACACTTAACACATCCAGAACAATGAACAAGTATCATTTTTGACAAAAAATACAGGGTAAATACACATAAGTACTTGTTCTTTTATAGTCAACCCCCTCGTCAACACATGTTATCCTAAATATGAATTTTAATGGCATTAAACATCAGTTGGGATAAGATGTTCAAATGTCTATTCATGCACGTCATATACACATTGGCATATCACGGTCGAATTTAAAGTTTTACATTTGCAACCGTCCAGTCCCAAACTGTTTCAATAGGCCTAACATTCAGGATTAAACAAACTCATAACATTGAAACATTTTAGATATTGACAAAATTAGCATTTTCAACTGCTTGTACAATTCGTCTCCATATAAGTTATCATCATCCCTTTACATTAAAGAATGGGACAAACTTGTATATCGAAGATATGAATGCAATAACTGACAAAACATCTGTCTAACACATATTTTACTATAAAATATTCTTGACAAATATTCTTTATCTCTAGGCCTTTTAAAGAACTACAAGAATGTATGTGTTGACCAATATACATGGAAAATAAAATCCATTGATACCAAGTCATATCGGAATATAAAGATGACATAGATAATGATGAATGACAATTCGAACATACCTGAACAAGCCGAAGTACATTCTTCTTCTTCACTTTCAATTACAGTGCAATTGTTGACAGTGTTACATTCCCTAGATCTTGTTCTTGATTCGTTCCCACATGTTCCCGAACAATTAGTCCAACTACTCCAAGTTCCATTAGCTATATACGTTATGAGCAAATTAAAAGATTTACGAAATACCAGATAAAGAATATTATTAGGATTTGCAGTAGAGCGGACAATTAAATACACGAGTGTGAGTAATTAGATACACACTTAACACATCCAGAATCCTGAACAAGTATCATTTTTGACAATAAATACAGGGTAAATACACATAAGTACTTGTTCTTTTATAGTCAACCCCCTCGTCAACACATGTTATCCTAAATATGAATTTTAATGGCATTAAACATCAGTTGGGATAAGATGTTCAAATGTCTATTCATGCACGTCATATACACATTGGCATATCACGGTCGAATTTAAAGTTTTACATTTGCAACCGTCCAGTCCCAAACTGTTTCAATAGGCCTAACATTCAGGATTAAACAAACTCATAACATTGAAACATTTTAGATATTGACAAAATTAGCATTTTCAACTGCTTGTACAATTCGTCTCCATATAAGTTATCATCATCCCTTTACATTAAAGAATGGGACAACTTGTATATCGAAGATATGAATGCAATAACTGACAAAACATCTGTCTAACACATATTTTACTATAAAATATTCTTGACAAATATTCTTTATCTCTAGGCCTTTTATAGAACTACAAGAATGTATGTGTTGACCAATATACATGGAAAATAAAATCCATTGATACCAAGTCATATCGGAATATAAAGATGACATAGATAATGATGAATGACAATTCGAACATACCTGAACAAGCCGAAGTACATTCTTCTTCTTCACTTTCAATTACAGTGCAATTGTTGACAGTGTTACATTCCCTAGATCTTGTTCTTGATTCGTTCGCACATGTTCCCGAACAATTAGTCCAACTACTCCAAGTTCCATTAGCTATATATGTTATGAGCAAATTAAAAGATTTACGAAATACCAGATAAAGAATATTATTAGGATTTGCAGTAGAGCGGACAATTAAATACACGAGTGTGAGTAATTAGATACACACTTAACACATGCAGAACCCTGAACAAGTATCATTTTTGACAAAAAATACAGGGTAAATACACATAAGTACTTGTTCTTTTATAGTCAACCCCCTCGTCAACACATTTTATCCTAAATATGAATTTTAATGGCATTAAACATCAGTTGGGATAAGATGTTCAAATGTCTATTCATGCACGTCATATACACATTGGCATATCACGGTCGAATTTAAAGTTTTACATTTGCAACCGTCCAGTCCCAAACTGTTTCAATAGGCCTAACATTCAGGATTAAACAAACTCATAACATTGAAACATTTTAGATATTGACAAAATTAGCATTTTCAACTGCTTGTACAATTCGTCTCCATATAAGTTATCATCATCCCTTTACATTAAAGAATGGGACAAACTTGTATATCGAAGATATGAATGCAATAACTGACAAAACATCTGTCTAACACATATTTTACTATAAAATATTCTTGACAAATATTCTTTATCTCTAGGCCTTTTAAAGAACTACAAGAATGTATGTGTTGACCAATATACATGGAAAATAAAATCCATTGATACCAAGTCATATCGGAATATAAAGATGACATAGATAATGATGAATGACAATTCGAACATACCTGAACAAGCCGAAGTACATTCTTCTTCTTCACTTTCAATTACAGTGCAATTGTTGACAGTGTTACATTCCCTAGATCTTGTTCTTGATTCGTTCCCACATGTTCCCGAACAATTAGTCCAACTACTCCAAGTTCCATTAGCTATATATGTTATGAGCAAATTAAAAGATTTACGAAATACCAGATAAAGAATATTATTAGGATTTGCAGTAGAGCGGACAATTAAATACACGAGTGTGAGTAATTAGATACACACTTAACACATGCAGAACCCTGAACAAGTATCATTTTTGACAAAAAATACAGGGTAAATACACATAAGTACTTGTTCTTTTATAGTCAACCCCCTCGTCAACACATGTTATCCTAAATATGAATTTTAATGGCATTAAACATCAGTTGGGATAAGATGTTCAAATGTCTATTCATGCACGTCATATACACATTGGCATATCACGGTCGAATTTAAAGTTTTACATTTGCAACCGTCCAGTCCCAAACTGTTTCAATAGGCCTAACATTCAGGATTAAACAAACTCATAACATTGAAACATTTTAGATATTGACAAAATTAGCATTTTCAACTGCTTGTACAATTCGTCTCCATATAAGTTATCATCATCCCTTTACATTAAAGAATGGGACAAACTTGTATATCGAAGATATGAATGCAATAACTGACAAAACATCTGTCTAACACATATTTTACTATAAAATATTCTTGACAAATATTCTTTATCTCTAGGCCTTTTAAAGAACTACAAGAATGTATGTGTTGACCAATATACATGGAAAATAAAATCCATTGATACCAAGTCATATCGGAATATAAAGATGACATAGATAATGATGAATGACAATTCGAACATACCTGAACAAGCCGAAGTACATTCTTCTTCTTCACTTTCAATTACAGTGCAATTGTTGACAGTGTTACATTCCCTAGATCTTGTTCTTGATTCGTTCCCACATGTTCCCGAACAATTAGTCCAACTACTCCAAGTTCCATTAGCTATATACGTTATGAGCAAATTAAAAGATTTACGAAATACCAGATAAAGAATATTATTAGGATTTGCAGTAGAGCGGACAATTAAATACACGAGTGTGAGTAATTAGATACACACTTAACACATGCAGAACCCTGAACAAGTATCATTTTTGACAAAAAATACAGGGTAAATACACATAAGTACTTGTTCTTTTATAGTCAACCCCCTCGTCAACACATTTTATCCTAAATATGAATTTTAATGGCATTAAACATCAGTTGGGATAAGATGTTCAAATGTCTATTCATGCACGTCATATACACATTGGCATATCACGGTCGAATTTAAAGTTTTACATTTGCAACCGTCCAGTCCCAAACTGTTTCAATAGGCCTAACATTCAGGATTAAACAAACTCATAACATTGAAACATTTTAGATATTGACAAAATTAGCATTTTCAACTGCTTGTACAATTCGTCTCCATATAAGTTATCATCATCCCTTTACATTAAAGAATGGGACAAACTTGTATATCGAAGATATGAATGCAATAACTGACAAAACATCTGTCTAACACATATTTTACTATAAAATATTCTTGACAAATATTCTTTATCTCTAGGCCTTTTAAAGAACTACAAGAATGTATGTGTTGACCAATATACATGGAAAATAAAATCCATTGATACCAAGTCATATCGGAATATAAAGATGACATAGATAATGATGAATGACAATTCGAACATACCTGAACAAGCCGAAGTACATTCTTCTTCTTCACTTTCAATTACAGTGCAATTGTTGACAGTGTTACATTCCCTAGATCTTGTTCTTGATTCGTTCCCACATGTTCCCGAACAATTAGTCCAACTACTCCAAGTTCCATTAGCTATATATGTTATGAGCAAATTAAAAGATTTACGAAATACCAGATAAAGAATATTATTAGGATTTGCAGTAGAGCGGACAATTAAATACACGAGTGTGAGTAATTAGATACACACTTAACACATCCAGAACAATGAACAAGTATCATTTTTGACAAAAAATACAGGGTAAATACACATAAGTACTTGTTCTTTTATAGTCAACCCCCTCGTCAACACATGTTATCCTAAATATGAATTTTAATGGCATTAAACATCAGTTGGGATAAGATGTTCAAATGTCTATTCATGCACGTCATATACACATTGGCATATCACGGTCGAATTTAAAGTTTTACATTTGCAACCGTCCAGTCCCAAACTGTTTCAATAGGCCTAACATTCAGGATTAAACAAACTCATAACATTGAAACATTTTAGATATTGACAAAATTAGCATTTTCAACTGCTTGTACAATTCGTCTCCATATAAGTTATCATCATCCCTTTACATTAAAGAATGGGACAAACTTGTATATCGAAGATATGAATGCAATAACTGACAAAACATCTGTCTAACACATATTTTACTATAAAATATTCTTGACAAATATTCTTTATCTCTAGGCCTTTTAAAGAACTACAAGAATGTATGTGTTGACCAATATACATGGAAAATAAAATCCATTGATACCAAGTCATATCGGAATATAAAGATGACATAGATAATGATGAATGACAATTCGAACATACCTGAACAAGCCGAAGTACATTCTTCTTCTTCACTTTCAATTACAGTGCAATTGTTGACAGTGTTACATTCCCTAGATCTTGTTCTTGATTCGTTCCCACATGTTCCCGAACAATTAGTCCAACTACTCCAAGTTCCATTAGCTATATATGTTATGAGCAAATTAAAAGATTTACGAAATACCAGATAAAGAATATTATTAGGATTTGCAGTAGAGCGGACAATTAAATACACGAGTGTGAGTAATTAGATACACACTTAACACATCCAGAACAATGAACAAGTATCATTTTTGACAAAAAATACAGGGTAAATACACATAAGTACTTGTTCTTTTATAGTCAACCCCCTCGTCAACACATGTTATCCTAAATATGAATTTTAATGGCATTAAACATCAGTTGGGATAAGATGTTCAAATGTCTATTCATGCACGTCATATACACATTGGCATATCACGGTCGAATTTAAAGTTTTACATTTGCAACCGTCCAGTCCCAAACTGTTTCAATAGGCCTAACATTCAGGATTAAACAAACTCATAACATTGAAACATTTTAGATATTGACAAAATTAGCATTTTCAACTGCTTGTACAATTCGTCTCCATATAAGTTATCATCATCCCTTTACATTAAAGAATGGGACAAACTTGTATATCGAAGATATGAATGCAATAACTGACAAAACATCTGTCTAACACATATTTTACTATAAAATATTCTTGACAAATATTCTTTATCTCTAGGCCTTTTAAAGAACTACAAGAATGTATGTGTTGACCAATATACATGGAAAATAAAATCCATTGATACCAAGTCATATCGGAATATAAAGATGACATAGATAATGATGAATGACAATTCGAACATACCTGAACAAGCCGAAGTACATTCTTCTTCTTCACTTTCAATTACAGTGCAATTGTTGACAGTGTTACATTCCCTAGATCTTGTTCTTGATTCGTTCCCACATGTTCCCGAACAATTAGTCCAACTACTCCAAGTTCCATTAGCTATATACGTTATGAGCAAATTAAAAGATTTACGAAATACCAGATAAAGAATATTATTAGGATTTGCAGTAGAGCGGACAATTAAATACACGAGTGTGAGTAATTAGATACACACTTAACACATCCAGAATCCTGAACAAGTATCATTTTTGACAATAAATACAGGGTAAATACACATAAGTACTTGTTCTTTTATAGTCAACCCCCTCGTCAACACATGTTATCCTAAATATGAATTTTAATGGCATTAAACATCAGTTGGGATAAGATGTTCAAATGTCTATTCATGCACGTCATATACACATTGGCATATCACGGTCGAATTTAAAGTTTTACATTTGCAACCGTCCAGTCCCAAACTGTTTCAATAGGCCTAACATTCAGGATTAAACAAACTCATAACATTGAAACATTTTAGATATTGACAAAATTAGCATTTTCAACTGCTTGTACAATTCGTCTCCATATAAGTTATCATCATCCCTTTACATTAAAGAATGGGACAACTTGTATATCGAAGATATGAATGCAATAACTGACAAAACATCTGTCTAACACATATTTTACTATAAAATATTCTTGACAAATATTCTTTATCTCTAGGCCTTTTATAGAACTACAAGAATGTATGTGTTGACCAATATACATGGAAAATAAAATCCATTGATACCAAGTCATATCGGAATATAAAGATGACATAGATAATGATGAATGACAATTCGAACATACCTGAACAAGCCGAAGTACATTCTTCTTCTTCACTTTCAATTACAGTGCAATTGTTGACAGTGTTACATTCCCTAGATCTTGTTCTTGATTCGTTCGCACATGTTCCCGAACAATTAGTCCAACTACTCCAAGTTCCATTAGCTATATATGTTATGAGCAAATTAAAAGATTTACGAAATACCAGATAAAGAATATTATTAGGATTTGCAGTAGAGCGGACAATTAAATACACGAGTGTGAGTAATTAGATACACACTTAACACATGCAGAACCCTGAACAAGTATCATTTTTGACAAAAAATACAGGGTAAATACACATAAGTACTTGTTCTTTTATAGTCAACCCCCTCGTCAACACATTTTATCCTAAATATGAATTTTAATGGCATTAAACATCAGTTGGGATAAGATGTTCAAATGTCTATTCATGCACGTCATATACACATTGGCATATCACGGTCGAATTTAAAGTTTTACATTTGCAACCGTCCAGTCCCAAACTGTTTCAATAGGCCTAACATTCAGGATTAAACAAACTCATAACATTGAAACATTTTAGATATTGACAAAATTAGCATTTTCAACTGCTTGTACAATTCGTCTCCATATAAGTTATCATCATCCCTTTACATTAAAGAATGGGACAAACTTGTATATCGAAGATATGAATGCAATAACTGACAAAACATCTGTCTAACACATATTTTACTATAAAATATTCTTGACAAATATTCTTTATCTCTAGGCCTTTTAAAGAACTACAAGAATGTATGTGTTGACCAATATACATGGAAAATAAAATCCATTGATACCAAGTCATATCGGAATATAAAGATGACATAGATAATGATGAATGACAATTCGAACATACCTGAACAAGCCGAAGTACATTCTTCTTCTTCACTTTCAATTACAGTGCAATTGTTGACAGTGTTACATTCCCTAGATCTTGTTCTTGATTCGTTCCCACATGTTCCCGAACAATTAGTCCAACTACTCCAAGTTCCATTAGCTATATATGTTATGAGCAAATTAAAAGATTTACGAAATACCAGATAAAGAATATTATTAGGATTTGCAGTAGAGCGGACAATTAAATACACGAGTGTGAGTAATTAGATACACACTTAACACATGCAGAACCCTGAACAAGTATCATTTTTGACAAAAAATACAGGGTAAATACACATAAGTACTTGTTCTTTTATAGTCAACCCCCTCGTCAACACATGTTATCCTAAATATGAATTTTAATGGCATTAAACATCAGTTGGGATAAGATGTTCAAATGTCTATTCATGCACGTCATATACACATTGGCATATCACGGTCGAATTTAAAGTTTTACATTTGCAACCGTCCAGTCCCAAACTGTTTCAATAGGCCTAACATTCAGGATTAAACAAACTCATAACATTGAAACATTTTAGATATTGACAAAATTAGCATTTTCAACTGCTTGTACAATTCGTCTCCATATAAGTTATCATCATCCCTTTACATTAAAGAATGGGACAAACTTGTATATCGAAGATATGAATGCAATAACTGACAAAACATCTGTCTAACACATATTTTACTATAAAATATTCTTGACAAATATTCTTTATCTCTAGGCCTTTTAAAGAACTACAAGAATGTATGTGTTGACCAATATACATGGAAAATAAAATCCATTGATACCAAGTCATATCGGAATATAAAGATGACATAGATAATGATGAATGACAATTCGAACATACCTGAACAAGCCGAAGTACATTCTTCTTCTTCACTTTCAATTACAGTGCAATTGTTGACAGTGTTACATTCCCTAGATCTTGTTCTTGATTCGTTCCCACATGTTCCCGAACAATTAGTCCAACTACTCCAAGTTCCATTAGCTATATACGTTATGAGCAAATTAAAAGATTTACGAAATACCAGATAAAGAATATTATTAGGATTTGCAGTAGAGCGGACAATTAAATACACGAGTGTGAGTAATTAGATACACACTTAACACATGCAGAACCCTGAACAAGTATCATTTTTGACAAAAAATACAGGGTAAATACACATAAGTACTTGTTCTTTTATAGTCAACCCCCTCGTCAACACATTTTATCCTAAATATGAATTTTAATGGCATTAAACATCAGTTGGGATAAGATGTTCAAATGTCTATTCATGCACGTCATATACACATTGGCATATCACGGTCGAATTTAAAGTTTTACATTTGCAACCGTCCAGTCCCAAACTGTTTCAATAGGCCTAACATTCAGGATTAAACAAACTCATAACATTGAAACATTTTAGATATTGACAAAATTAGCATTTTCAACTGCTTGTACAATTCGTCTCCATATAAGTTATCATCATCCCTTTACATTAAAGAATGGGACAAACTTGTATATCGAAGATATGAATGCAATAACTGACAAAACATCTGTCTAACACATATTTTACTATAAAATATTCTTGACAAATATTCTTTATCTCTAGGCCTTTTAAAGAACTACAAGAATGTATGTGTTGACCAATATACATGGAAAATAAAATCCATTGATACCAAGTCATATCGGAATATAAAGATGACATAGATAATGATGAATGACAATTCGAACATACCTGAACAAGCCGAAGTACATTCTTCTTCTTCACTTTCAATTACAGTGCAATTGTTGACAGTGTTACATTCCCTAGATCTTGTTCTTGATTCGTTCCCACATGTTCCCGAACAATTAGTCCAACTACTCCAAGTTCCATTAGCTATATATGTTATGAGCAAATTAAAAGATTTACGAAATACCAGATAAAGAATATTATTAGGATTTGCAGTAGAGCGGACAATTAAATACACGAGTGTGAGTAATTAGATACACACTTAACACATGCAGAACCCTGAACAAGTATCATTTTTGACAAAAAATACAGGGTAAATACACATAAGTACTTGTTCTTTTATAGTCAACCCCCTCGTCAACACATGTTATCCTAAATATGAATTTTAATGGCATTAAACATCAGTTGGGATAAGATGTTCAAATGTCTATTCATGCACGTCATATACACATTGGCATATCACGGTCGAATTTAAAGTTTTACATTTGCAACCGTCCAGTCCCAAACTGTTTCAATAGGCCTAACATTCAGGATTAAACAAACTCATAACATTGAAACATTTTAGATATTGACAAAATTAGCATTTTCAACTGCTTGTACAATTCGTCTCCATATAAGTTATCATCATCCCTTTACATTAAAGAATGGGACAAACTTGTATATCGAAGATATGAATGCAATAACTGACAAAACATCTGTCTAACACATATTTTACTATAAAATATTCTTGACAAATATTCTTTATCTCTAGGCCTTTTAAAGAACTACAAGAATGTATGTGTTGACCAATATACATGGAAAATAAAATCCATTGATACCAAGTCATATCGGAATATAAAGATGACATAGATAATGATGAATGACAATTCGAACATACCTGAACAAGCCGAAGTACATTCTTCTTCTTCACTTTCAATTACAGTGCAATTGTTGACAGTGTTACATTCCCTAGATCTTGTTCTTGATTCGTTCCCACATGTTCCCGAACAATTAGTCCAACTACTCCAAGTTCCATTAGCTATATACGTTATGAGCAAATTAAAAGATTTACGAAATACCAGATAAAGAATATTATTAGGATTTGCAGTAGAGCGGACAATTAAATACACGAGTGTGAGTAATTAGATACACACTTAACACATGCAGAACCCTGAACAAGTATCATTTTTGACAAAAAATACAGGGTAAATACACATAAGTACTTGTTCTTTTATAGTCAACCCCCTCGTCAACACATGTTATCCTAAATATGAATTTTAATGGCATTAAACATCTGTTGGGATAAGATGTTCAAATGTCTATTCATGCACGTCATATACACATTGGCATATCACGGTCGAATTTAAAGTTTTGCATTTGCAACCGTCCAGTCCCAAACTGTTTCAATAGGCCTAACATTCAGGATTAAACAAACTCATGACATTGAAACATTTTAGATATTGACAAAATTAGCATTTTCAACTGCTTGTACAATTCTTCTCCATATAAGTTATCATCATCCCTTTACATTAAAGAATGGGACAAACTTGTATATCGAAGATATGAATGCAATAACTGACAAAACATCTGTCTAACACATATTTTACTATAAAATATTCTTGACAAATATTCTTTATCTCTAGGCCTTTTAAAGAACTACAAGAATGTATGTGTTGACCGATATACATGGAAAATAATATCCATTGATACCAAGTCATATCGGAATATAAAGATGACATAGATAATGATGAATGACAATTCGAACATACCTGAACAAGCCGAAGTACATTCTTCTTCTTCACTTTCATTTACAGTGCAATTGTTGACAGTGTTACATTCCCTAGATCTTGTTCTTGATTCGTTCCCACATGTTCCCGAACAATTAGTCCAACTACTCCAAGTTCCATTAGCTATATACGTTATGAGCAAATTAAAAGATTTACGAAATACCAGATAAAGAATATTATTAGGATTTGCAGTAGAGCGGACAATTAAATACACGAGTGTGAGTAATTAGATACACACTTAACACATGCAGAACCCTGAACAAGTATCATTTTGGACAAAAAATACAGGGTAAATACACATAAGTACTTGTTCTTTTATAGTCAACCCCCTCGTCAACACATGTTATCCTAAATATGAATTTTAATGGCATTAAACATCAGTTGGGATAAGATGTTCAAATGTCTATTCATGCACGTCATATACACATTGGCATATCACGGTCGAATTTAAAGTTTTACATTTGCAACCGTCCAGTCCCAAACTGTTTCAATAGGCCTAACATTCAGGATTAAACAAACTCATAACATTGAAACATTTTAGATATTGACAAAATTAGCATTTTCAACTGCTTGTACAATTCGTCTCCATATAAGTTATCATCATCCCTTTACATTAAAGAATGGGACAAATTTGTATATCGAAGATATGAATGCAATAACTGACAAAACATCTGTCTAACACATATTTTACTATAAAATATTCTTGACAAATATTCTTTATCTCTAGGCCTTTTAAAGAACTACAAGAATGTATGTGTTGACCAATATACATGGAAAATAAAATCCATTGATACCAAGTCATATCGGAATATAAAGATGACATAGATAATGATGAATGACAATTCGAACATACCTGAACAAGCCGAAGTACATTCTTCTTCTTCACTTTCAATTACAGTGCAATTGTTGACAGTGTTACATTCCCTAGATCTTGTTCTTGATTCGTTCCCACATGTTCCCGAACAATTAGTCCAACTACTCCAAGTTCCATTAGCTATATACGTTATGAGCAAATTAAAAGATTTACGAAATACCAGATAAAGAATATTATTAGGATTTGCAGTAGAGCGGACAATTAAATACACGAGTGTGAGTAATTAGATACACACTTAACACATGCAGAATCCTGAACAAGTATCATTTTTGACAATAAATACAGGGTAAATACACATAAGTACTTGTTCTTTTATAGTCAACCCCCTCGTCAACACATGTTATCCTAAATATGAATTTTAATGGCATTAAACATCAGTTGGGATAAGATGTTCAAATGTCTATTCATGCACGTCATATACACATTGGCATATCACGGTCGAATTTAAAGTTTTACATTTGCAACCGTCCAGTCCCAAACTGTTTCAATAGGCCTAACATTCAGGATTAAACAAACTCATAACATTGAAACATTTTAGATATTGACAAAATTAGCATTTTCAACTGCTTGTACAATTCGTCTCCATATAAGTTATCATCATCCCTTTACATTAAAGAATGGGACAACTTGTATATCGAAGATATGAATGCAATAACTGACAAAACATCTGTCTAACACATATTTTACTATAAAATATTCTTGACAAATATTCTTTATCTCTAGGCCTTTTATAGAACTACAAGAATGTATGTGTTGACCAATATACATGGAAAATAAAATCCATTGATACCAAGTCATATCGGAATATAAAGATGACATAGATAATGATGAATGACAATTCGAACATACCTGAACAAGCCGAAGTACATTCTTCTTCTTCACTTTCAATTACAGTGCAATTGTTGACAGTGTTACATTCCCTAGATCTTGTTCTTGATTCGTTCGCACATGTTCCCGAACAATTAGTCCAACTACTCCAAGTTCCATTAGCTATATATGTTATGAGCAAATTAAAAGATTTACGAAATACCAGATAAAGAATATTATTAGGATTTGCAGTAGAGCGGACAATTAAATACACGAGTGTGAGTAATTAGATACACACTTAACACATGCAGAACCCTGAACAAGTATCATTTTTGACAAAAAATACAGGGTAAATACACATAAGTACTTGTTCTTTTATAGTCAACCCCCTCGTCAACACATGTTATCCTAAATATGAATTTTAATGGCATTAAACATCAGTTGGGATAAGATGTTCAAATGTCTATTCATGCACGTCATATACACATTGGCATATCACGGTCGAATTTAAAGTTTTACATTTGCAACCGTCCAGTCCCAAACTGTTTCAATAGGCCTAACATTCAGGATTAAACAAACTCATAACATTGAAACATTTTAGATATTGACAAAATTAGCATTTTCAACTGCTTGTACAATTCGTCTCCATATAAGTTATCATCATCCCTTTACATTAAAGAATGGGACAAACTTGTATATCGAAGATATGAATGCAATAACTGACAAAACATCTGTCTAACACATATTTTACTATAAAATATTCTTGACAAATATTCTTTATCTCTAGGCCTTTTAAAGAACTACAAGAATGTATGTGTTGACCAATATACATGGAAAATAAAATCCATTGATACCAAGTCATATCGGAATATAAAGATGACATAGATAATGATGAATGACAATTCGAACATACCTGAACAAGCCGAAGTACATTCTTCTTCTTCACTTTCAATTACAGTGCAATTGTTGACAGTGTTACATTCCCTAGATCTTGTTCTTGATTCGTTCCCACATGTTCCCGAACAATTAGTCCAACTACTCCAAGTTCCATTAGCTATATACGTTATGAGCAAATTAAAAGATTTACGAAATACCAGATAAAGAATATTATTAGGATTTGCAGTAGAGCGGACAATTAAATACACGAGTGTGAGTAATTAGATACACACTTAACACATCCAGAATCCTGAACAAGTATCATTTTTGACAATAAATACAGGGTAAATACACATAAGTACTTGTTCTTTTATAGTCAACCCCCTCGTCAACACATGTTATCCTAAATATGAATTTTAATGGCATTAAACATCAGTTGGGATAAGATGTTCAAATGTCTATTCATGCACGTCATATACACATTGGCATATCACGGTCGAATTTAAAGTTTTACATTTGCAACCGTCCAGTCCCAAACTGTTTCAATAGGCCTAACATTCAGGATTAAACAAACTCATAACATTGAAACATTTTAGATATTGACAAAATTAGCATTTTCAACTGCTTGTACAATTCGTCTCCATATAAGTTATCATCATCCCTTTACATTAAAGAATGGGACAACTTGTATATCGAAGATATGAATGCAATAACTGACAAAACATCTGTCTAACACATATTTTACTATAAAATATTCTTGACAAATATTCTTTATCTCTAGGCCTTTTATAGAACTACAAGAATGTATGTGTTGACCAATATACATGGAAAATAAAATCCATTGATACCAAGTCATATCGGAATATAAAGATGACATAGATAATGATGAATGACAATTCGAACATACCTGAACAAGCCGAAGTACATTCTTCTTCTTCACTTTCAATTACAGTGCAATTGTTGACAGTGTTACATTCCCTAGATCTTGTTCTTGATTCGTTCGCACATGTTCCCGAACAATTAGTCCAACTACTCCAAGTTCCATTAGCTATATATGTTATGAGCAAATTAAAAGATTTACGAAATACCAGATAAAGAATATTATTAGGATTTGCAGTAGAGCGGACAATTAAATACACGAGTGTGAGTAATTAGATACACACTTAACACATGCAGAACCCTGAACAAGTATCATTTTTGACAAAAAATACAGGGTAAATACACATAAGTACTTGTTCTTTTATAGTCAACCCCCTCGTCAACACATGTTATCCTAAATATGAATTTTAATGGCATTAAACATCAGTTGGGATAAGATGTTCAAATGTCTATTCATGCACGTCATATACACATTGGCATATCACGGTCGAATTTAAAGTTTTACATTTGCAACCGTCCAGTCCCAAACTGTTTCAATAGGCCTAACATTCAGGATTAAACAAACTCATAACATTGAAACATTTTAGATATTGACAAAATTAGCATTTTCAACTGCTTGTACAATTCGTCTCCATATAAGTTATCATCATCCCTTTACATTAAAGAATGGGACAACTTGTATATCGAAGATATGGATGCAATAACTGACAAAACATCTGTCTAACACATATTTTACTATAAAATATTCTTGACAAATATTCTTTATCTCTAGGCCTTTTAAAGAACTACAAGAATGTATGTGTTGACCAATATACATGGAAAATAAAATCCATTGATACCAAGTCATATCGGAATATAAAGATGACATAGATAATGATGAATGACAATTCGAACATACCTGAACAAGCCGAAGTACATTCTTCTTCTTCACTTTCAATTACAGTGCAATTGTTGACAGTGTTACATTCCCTAGATCTTGTTCTTGATTCGTTCCCACATGTTCCCGAACAATTAGTCCAACTACTCCAAGTTCCATTAGCTATATATGTTATGAGCAAATTAAAAGATTTACGAAATACCAGATAAAGAATATTATTAGGATTTGCAGTAGAGCGGACAATTAAATACACGAGTGTGAGTAATTAGATACACACTTAACACATGCAGAACCCTGAACAAGTATCATTTTTGACAAAAAATACAGGGTAAATACACATAAGTACTTGTTCTTTTATAGTCAACCCCCTCGTCAACACATGTTATCCTAAATATGAATTTTAATGGCATTAAACATCAGTTGGGATAAGATGTTCAAATGTCTATTCATGCACGTCATATACACATTGGCATATCACGGTCGAATTTAAAGTTTTACATTTGCAACCGTCCAGTCCCAAACTGTTTCAATAGGCCTAACATTCAGGATAAACAAACTCATCACATTGAAACATTTTAGATATTGACAAAATTAGCATTTTCAACTGCTTGTACAATTCGTCTCCATATAAGTTATCATCATCCCTTTACATTTAAGAATGGGACAAACTTGTATATCGAAGACATGAATGCAATAACTGACAAAACATCTGTCTAACACATATTTTACTATAAAATATTCTTGACAAATATTCTTTATCTCTAGGCCTTTTAAAGAACTACAAGAATGTATGTGTTGACCAATATACATGGAAAATAAAATCCATTGATACCAAGTCATATCGGAATATAAAGATGACATAGATAATGATGAATGACAAATCGAACATACCTGAACAAGCCGAAGTACATTCTTCTTCTTCACTTTCAATTACAGTGCAATTGTTGACAGTGTTACATTCCCTAGATCTTGTTCTTGATTCGTTCCCACATGTTCCCGAACAATTAGTCCAACTACTCCAAGTTCCATTAGCTATATATGTTATGAGCAAATTAAAAGATTTACGAAATACCAGATAAAGAATATTATTAGGATTTGCAGTAGAGCGGACAATTAAATACACGAGTGTGAGTAATTAGATACACACTTAACACATGCAGAACCCTGAACAAGTATCATTTTGGACAAAAAATACAGGGTAAATACACATAAGTACTTGTTCTTTTATAGTCAACCCCCTCGTCAACACATGTTATCCTAAATATGAATTTTAATGGCATTAAACATCAGTTGGGATAAGATGTTCAAATGTCTATTCATGCACGTCATATACACATTGGCATATCACGGTCGAATTTAAAGTTTTACATTTGCAACCGTCCAGTCCCAAACTGTTTCAATAGGCCTAACATTCAGGATTAAACAAACTCATAACATTGAAACATTTTAGATATTGACAAAATTAGCATTTTCAACTGCTTGTACAATTCGTCTCCATATAAGTTATCATCATCCCTTTACATTAAAGAATGGGACAAACTTGTATATCGAAGATATGAATGCAATAACTGACAAAACATCTGTCTAACACATATTTTACTATAAAATATTCTTGACAAATATTCTTTATCTCTAGGCCTTTTAAAGAACTACAAGAATGTATGTGTTGACCAATATACATGGAAAATAAAATCCATTGATACCAAGTCATATCGGAATATAAAGATGACATAGATAATGATGAATGACAATTCGAACATACCTGAACAAGCCGAAGTACATTCTTCTTCTTCACTTTCAATTACAGTGCAATTGTTGACAGTGTTACATTCCCTAGATCTTGTTCTTGATTCGTTCCCACATGTTCCCGAACAATTAGTCCAACTACTCCAAGTTCCATTAGCTATATACGTTATGAGCAAATTAAAAGATTTACGAAATACCAGATAAAGAATATTATTAGGATTTGCAGTAGAGCGGACAATTAAATACACGAGTGTGAGTAATTAGATACACACTTAACACATCCAGAATCCTGAACAAGTATCATTTTTGACAATAAATACAGGGTAAATACACATAAGTACTTGTTCTTTTATAGTCAACCCCCTCGTCAACACATGTTATCCTAAATATGAATTTTAATGGCATTAAACATCAGTTGGGATAAGATGTTCAAATGTCTATTCATGCACGTCATATACACATTGGCATATCACGGTCGAATTTAAAGTTTTACATTTGCAACCGTCCAGTCCCAAACTGTTTCAATAGGCCTAACATTCAGGATTAAACAAACTCATAACATTGAAACATTTTAGATATTGACAAAATTAGCATTTTCAACTGCTTGTACAATTCGTCTCCATATAAGTTATCATCATCCCTTTACATTAAAGAATGGGACAACTTGTATATCGAAGATATGAATGCAATAACTGACAAAACATCTGTCTAACACATATTTTACTATAAAATATTCTTGACAAATATTCTTTATCTCTAGGCCTTTTATAGAACTACAAGAATGTATGTGTTGACCAATATACATGGAAAATAAAATCCATTGATACCAAGTCATATCGGAATATAAAGATGACATAGATAATGATGAATGACAATTCGAACATACCTGAACAAGCCGAAGTACATTCTTCTTCTTCACTTTCAATTACAGTGCAATTGTTGACAGTGTTACATTCCCTAGATCTTGTTCTTGATTCGTTCCCACATGTTCCCGAACAATTAGTCCAACTACTCCAAGTTCCATTAGCTATATATGTTATGAGCAAATTAAAAGATTTACGAAATACCAGATAAAGAATATTATTAGGATTTGCAGTAGAGCGGACAATTAAATACACGAGTGTGAGTAATTAGATACACACTTAACACATCCAGAACAATGAACAAGTATCATTTTTGACAAAAAATACAGGGTAAATACACATAAGTACTTGTTCTTTTATAGTCAACCCCCTCGTCAACACATGTTATCCTAAATATGAATTTTAATGGCATTAAACATCAGTTGGGATAAGATGTTCAAATGTCTATTCATGCACGTCATATACACATTGGCATATCACGGTCGAATTTAAAGTTTTACATTTGCAACCGTCCAGTCCCAAACTGTTTCAATAGGCCTAACATTCAGGATTAAACAAACTCATAACATTGAAACATTTTAGATATTGACAAAATTAGCATTTTCAACTGCTTGTACAATTCGTCTCCATATAAGTTATCATCATCCCTTTACATTAAAGAATGGGACAAACTTGTATATCGAAGATATGAATGCAATAACTGACAAAACATCTGTCTAACACATATTTTACTATAAAATATTCTTGACAAATATTCTTTATCTCTAGGCCTTTTAAAGAACTACAAGAATGTATGTGTTGACCAATATACATGGAAAATAAAATCCATTGATACCAAGTCATATCGGAATATAAAGATGACATAGATAATGATGAATGACAATTCGAACATACCTGAACAAGCCGAAGTACATTCTTCTTCTTCACTTTCAATTACAGTGCAATTGTTGACAGTGTTACATTCCCTAGATCTTGTTCTTGATTCGTTCCCACATGTTCCCGAACAATTAGTCCAACTACTCCAAGTTCCATTAGCTATATATGTTATGAGCAAATTAAAAGATTTACGAAATACCAGATAAAGAATATTATTAGGATTTGCAGTAGAGCGGACAATTAAATACACGAGTGTGAGTAATTAGATACACACTTAACACATGCAGAACCCTGAACAAGTATCATTTTGGACAAAAAATACAGGGTAAATACACATAAGTACTTGTTCTTTTATAGTCAACCCCCTCGTCAACACATGTTATCCTAAATATGAATTTTAATGGCATTAAACATCAGTTGGGATAAGATGTTCAAATGTCTATTCATGCACGTCATATACACATTGGCATATCACGGTCGAATTTAAAGTTTTACATTTGCAACCGTCCAGTCCCAAACTGTTTCAATAGGCCTAACCTTCAGGATTAAACAAACTCATAACATTGAAACATTTTAGATATTGACAAAATTAGCATTTTCAACTGCTTGTACAATTCGTCTCCATATAAGTTATCATCATCCCTTTACATTAAAGAATGGGACAAACTTGTATATCGAAGATATGAATGCAATAACTGACAAAACATCTGTCTAACACATATTTTACTATAAAATATTCTTGACAAATATTCTTTATCTCTAGGCCTTTTAAAGAACTACAAGAATGTATGTGTTGACCAATATACATGGAAAATAAAATCCATTGATACCAAGTCATATCGGAATATAAAGATGACATAGATAATGATGAATGACAATTCGAACATACCTGAACAAGCCGAAGTACATTCTTCTTCTTCACTTTCAATTACAGTGCAATTGTTGACAGTGTTACATTCCCTAGATCTTGTTCTTGATTCGTTCCCACATGTTCCCGAACAATTAGTCCAACTACTCCAAGTTCCATTAGCTATATACGTTATGAGCAAATTAAAAGATTTACGAAATACCAGATAAAGAATATTATTAGGATTTGCAGTAGAGCGGACAATTAAATACACGAGTGTGAGTAATTAGATACACACTTAACACATCCAGAACAATGGACAAGTATCATTTTGGACAAAAAATACAGGGTAAATACACATAAGTACTTGTTCTTTTATAGTCAACCCCCTCGTCAACACATGTTATCCTAAATATGAATTTTAATGGCATTAAACATCAGTTGGGATAAGATGTTCAAATGTCTATTCATGCACGTCATATACACATTGGCATATCACGGTCGAATTTAAAGTTTTACATTTGCAACCGTCCAGTCCCAAACTGTTTCAATAGGCCTAACATTCAGGATTAAACAAACTCATAACATTGAAACATTTTAGATATTGACAAAATTAGCATTTTCAACTGCTTGTACAATTCGTCTCCATATAAGTTATCATCATCCCTTTACATTAAAGAATGGGACAAATTTGTATATCGAAGATATGAATGCAATAACTGACAAAACATCTGTCTAACACATATTTTACTATAAAATATTCTTGACAAATATTCTTTATCTCTAGGCCTTTTAAAGAACTACAAGAATGTATGTGTTGACCAATATACATGGAAAATAAAATCCATTGATACCAAGTCATATCGGAATATAAAGATGACATAGATAATGATGAATGACAATTCGAACATACCTGAACAAGCCGAAGTACATTCTTCTTCTTCACTTTCAATTACAGTGCAATTGTTGACAGTGTTACATTCCCTAGATCTTGTTCTTGATTCGTTCCCACATGTTCCCGAACAATTAGTCCAACTACTCCAAGTTCCATTAGCTATATATGTTATGAGCAAATTAAAAGATTTACGAAATACCAGATAAAGAATATTATTAGGATTTGCAGTAGAGCGGACAATTAAATACACGAGTGTGAGTAATTAGATACACACTTAACACATGCAGAACCCTGAACAAGTATCATTTTTGACAAAAAATACAGGGTAAATACACATAAGTACTTGTTCTTTTATAGTCAACCCCCTCGTCAACACATGTTATCCTAAATATGAATTTTAATGGCATTAAACATCAGTTGGGATAAGATGTTCAAATGTCTATTCATGCACGTCATATACACATTGGCATATCACGGTCGAATTTAAAGTTTTACATTTGCAACCGTCCAGTCCCAAACTGTTTCAATAGGCCTAACATTCAGGATTAAACAAACTCATAACATTGAAACATTTTAGATATTGACAAAATTAGCATTTTCAACTGCTTGTACAATTCGTCTCCATATAAGTTATCATCATCCCTTTACATTAAAGAATGGGACAACTTGTATATCGAAGATATGAATGCAATAACTGACAAAACATCTGTCTAACACATATTTTACTATAAAATATTCTTGACAAATATTCTTTATCTCTAGGCCTTTTAAAGAACTACAAGAATGTATGTGTTGACCAATATACATGGAAAATAAAATCCATTGATACCAAGTCATATCGGAATATAAAGATGACATAGATAATGATGAATGACAAATCGAACATACCTGAACAAGCCGAAGTACATTCTTCTTCTTCACTTTCAATTACAGTGCAATTGTTGACAGTGTTACATTCCCTAGATCTTGTTCTTGATTCGTTCCCACATGTTCCCGAACAATTAGTCCAACTACTCCAAGTTCCATTAGCTATATATGTTATGAGCAAATTAAAAGATTTACGAAATACCAGATAAAGAATATTATTAGGATTTGCAGTAGAGCGGACAATTAAATACACGAGTGTGAGTAATTAGATACACACTTAACACATGCAGAACCCTGAACAAGTATCATTTTTGACAAAAAATACAGGGTAAATACACATAAGTACTTGTTCTTTTATAGTCAACCCCCTCGTCAACACATGTTATCCTAAATATGAATTTTAATGGCATTAAACATCAGTTGGGATAAGATGTTCAAATGTCTATTCATGCACGTCATATACACATTGGCATATCACGGTCGAATTTAAAGTTTTACATTTGCAACCGTCCAGTCCCAAACTGTTTCAATAGGCCTAACATTCAGGATAAACAAACTCATCACATTGAAACATTTTAGATATTGACAAAATTAGCATTTTCAACTGCTTGTACAATTCGTCTCCATATAAGTTATCATCATCCCTTTACATTTAAGAATGGGACAAACTTGTATATCGAAGACATGAATGCAATAACTGACAAAACATCTGTCTAACACATATTTTACTATAAAATATTCTTGACAAATATTCTTTATCTCTAGGCCTTTTAAAGAACTACAAGAATGTATGTGTTGACCAATATACATGGAAAATAAAATCCATTGATACCAAGTCATATCGGAATATAAAGATGACATAGATAATGATGAATGACAAATCGAACATACCTGAACAAGCCGAAGTACATTCTTCTTCTTCACTTTCAATTACAGTGCAATTGTTGACAGTGTTACATTCCCTAGATCTTGTTCTTGATTCGTTCCCACATGTTCCCGAACAATTAGTCCAACTACTCCAAGTTCCATTAGCTATATATGTTATGAGCAAATTAAAAGATTTACGAAATACCAGATAAAGAATATTATTAGGATTTGCAGTAGAGCGGACAATTAAATACACGAGTGTGAGTAATTAGATACACACTTAACACATGCAGAACCCTGAACAAGTATCATTTTGGACAAAAAATACAGGGTAAATACACATAAGTACTTGTTCTTTTATAGTCAACCCCCTCGTCAACACATGTTATCCTAAATATGAATTTTAATGGCATTAAACATCAGTTGGGATAAGATGTTCAAATGTCTATTCATGCACGTCATATACACATTGGCATATCACGGTCGAATTTAAAGTTTTACATTTGCAACCGTCCAGTCCCAAACTGTTTCAATAGGCCTAACATTCAGGATTAAACAAACTCATAACATTGAAACATTTTAGATATTGACAAAATTAGCATTTTCAACTGCTTGTACAATTCGTCTCCATATAAGTTATCATCATCCCTTTACATTAAAGAATGGGACAAACTTGTATATCGAAGATATGAATGCAATAACTGACAAAACATCTGTCTAACACATATTTTACTATAAAATATTCTTGACAAATATTCTTTATCTCTAGGCCTTTTAAAGAACTACAAGAATGTATGTGTTGACCAATATACATGGAAAATAAAATCCATTGATACCAAGTCATATCGGAATATAAAGATGACATAGATAATGATGAATGACAAATCGAACATACCTGAACAAGCCGAAGTACATTCTTCTTCTTCACTTTCATTTACAGTGCAATTGTTGACAGTGTTACATTCCCTAGATCTTGTTCTTGATTCGTTCCCACATGTTCCCGAACAATTAGTCCAACTACTCCAAGTTCCATTAGCTATATATGTTATGAGCAAATTAAAAGATTTACGAAATACCAGATAAAGAATATTATTAGGATTTGCAGTAGAGCGGACAATTAAATACACGAGTGTGAGTAATTAGATACACACTTAACACATGCAGAACCCTGAACAAGTATCATTTTTGACAAAAAATACAGGGTAAATACACATAAGTACTTGTTCTTTTATAGTCAACCCCCTCGTCAACACATGTTATCCTAAATATGAATTTTAATGGCATTAAACATCAGTTGGGATAAGATGTTCAAATGTCTATTCATGCACGTCATATACACATTGGCATATCACGGTCGAATTTAAAGTTTTACATTTGCAACCGTCCAGTCCCAAACTGTTTCAATAGGCCTAACATTCAGGATTAAACAAACTCATAACATTGAAACATTTTAGATATTGACAAAATTAGCATTTTCAACTGCTTGTACAATTCGTCTCCATATAAGTTATCATCATCCCTTTACATTAAAGAATGGGACAAACTTGTATATCGAAGATATGAATGCAATAACTGACAAAACATCTGTCTAACACATATTTTACTATAAAATATTCTTGACAAATATTCTTTATCTCTAGGCCTTTTATAGAACTACAAGAATGTATGTGTTGACCAATATACATGGAAAATAAAATCCATTGATACCAAGTCATATCGGAATATAAAGATGACATAGATAATGATGAATGACAATTCGAACATACCTGAACAAGCCGAAGTACATTCTTCTTCTTCACTTTCAATTACAGTGCAATTGTTGACAGTGTTACATTCCCTAGATCTTGTTCTTGATTCGTTCGCACATGTTCCCGAACAATTAGTCCAACTACTCCAAGTTCCATTAGCTATATATGTTATGAGCAAATTAAAAGATTTACGAAATACCAGATAAAGAATATTATTAGGATTTGCAGTAGAGCGGACAATTAAATACACGAGTGTGAGTAATTAGATACACACTTAACACATGCAGAACCCTGAACAAGTATCATTTTTGACAAAAAATACAGGGTAAATACACATAAGTACTTGTTCTTTTATAGTCAACCCCCTCGTCAACACATGTTATCCTAAATATGAATTTTAATGGCATTAAACATCAGTTGGGATAAGATGTTCAAATGTCTATTCATGCACGTCATATACACATTGGCATATCACGGTCGAATTTAAAGTTTTACATTTGCAACCGTCCAGTCCCAAACTGTTTCAATAGGCCTAACATTCAGGATTAAACAAACTCATAACATTGAAACATTTTAGATATTGACAAAATTAGCATTTTCAACTGCTTGTACAATTCGTCTCCATATAAGTTATCATCATCCCTTTACATTAAAGAATGGGACAACTTGTATATCGAAGATATGAATGCAATAACTGACAAAACATCTGTCTAACACATATTTTACTATAAAATATTCTTGACAAATATTCTTTATCTCTAGGCCTTTTAAAGAACTACAAGAATGTATGTGTTGACCAATATACATGGAAAATAAAATCCATTGATACCAAGTCATATCGGAATATAAAGATGACATAGATAATGATGAATGACAATTCGAACATACCTGAACAAGCCGAAGTACATTCTTCTTCTTCACTTTCAATTACAGTGCAATTGTTGACAGTGTTACATTCCCTAGATCTTGTTCTTGATTCGTTCCCACATGTTCCCGAACAATTAGTCCAACTACTCCAAGTTCCATTAGCTATATATGTTATGAGCAAATTAAAAGATTTACGAAATACCAGATAAAGAATATTATTAGGATTTGCAGTAGAGCGGACAATTAAATACACGAGTGTGAGTAATTAGATACACACTTAACACATGCAGAACCCTGAACAAGTATCATTTTTGACAAAAAATACAGGGTAAATACACATAAGTACTTGTTCTTTTATAGTCAACCCCCTCGTCAACACATGTTATCCTAAATATGAATTTTAATGGCATTAAACATCAGTTGGGATAAGATGTTCAAATGTCTATTCATGCACGTCATATACACATTGGCATATCACGGTCGAATTTAAAGTTTTACATTTGCAACCGTCCAGTCCCAAACTGTTTCAATAGGCCTAACATTCAGGATAAACAAACTCATCACATTGAAACATTTTAGATATTGACAAAATTAGCATTTTCAACTGCTTGTACAATTCGTCTCCATATAAGTTATCATCATCCCTTTACATTTAAGAATGGGACAAACTTGTATATCGAAGACATGAATGCAATAACTGACAAAACATCTGTCTAACACATATTTTACTATAAAATATTCTTGACAAATATTCTTTATCTCTAGGCCTTTTAAAGAACTACAAGAATGTATGTGTTGACCAATATACATGGAAAATAAAATCCATTGATACCAAGTCATATCGGAATATAAAGATGACATAGATAATGATGAATGACAAATCGAACATACCTGAACAAGCCGAAGTACATTCTTCTTCTTCACTTTCAATTACAGTGCAATTGTTGACAGTGTTACATTCCCTAGATCTTGTTCTTGATTCGTTCCCACATGTTCCCGAACAATTAGTCCAACTACTCCAAGTTCCATTAGCTATATATGTTATGAGCAAATTAAAAGATTTACGAAATACCAGATAAAGAATATTATTAGGATTTGCAGTAGAGCGGACAATTAAATACACGAGTGTGAGTAATTAGATACACACTTAACACATGCAGAACCCTGAACAAGTATCATTTTTGACAAAAAATACAGGGTAAATACACATAAGTACTTGTTCTTTTATAGTCAACCCCCTCGTCAACACATGTTATCCTAAATATGAATTTTAATGGCATTAAACATCAGTTGGGATAAGATGTTCAAATGTCTATTCATGCACGTCATATACACATTGGCATATCACGGTCGAATTTAAAGTTTTACATTTGCAACCGTCCAGTCCCAAACTGTTTCAATAGGCCTAACATTCAGGATTAAACAAACTCATAACATTGAAACATTTTAGATATTGACAAAATTAGCATTTTCAACTGCTTGTACAATTCGTCTCCATATAAGTTATCATCATCCCTTTACATTAAAGAATGGGACAAACTTGTATATCGAAGATATGAATGCAATAACTGACAAAACATCTGTCTAACACATATTTTACTATAAAATATTCTTGACAAATATTCTTTATCTCTAGGCCTTTTAAAGAACTACAAGAATGTATGTGTTGACCAATATACATGGAAAATAAAATCCATTGATACCAAGTCATATCGGAATATAAAGATGACATAGATAATGATGAATGACAAATCGAACATACCTGAACAAGCCGAAGTACATTCTTCTTCTTCACTTTCATTTACAGTGCAATTGTTGACAGTGTTACATTCCCTAGATCTTGTTCTTGATTCGTTCCCACATGTTCCCGAACAATTAGTCCAACTACTCCAAGTTCCATTAGCTATATATGTTATGAGCAAATTAAAAGATTTACGAAATACCAGATAAAGAATATTATTAGGATTTGCAGTAGAGCGGACAATTAAATACACGAGTGTGAGTAATTAGATACACACTTAACACATGCAGAACCCTGAACAAGTATCATTTTTGACAAAAAATACAGGGTAAATACACATAAGTACTTGTTCTTTTATAGTCAACCCCCTCGTCAACACATGTTATCCTAAATATGAATTTTAATGGCATTAAACATCAGTTGGGATAAGATGTTCAAATGTCTATTCATGCACGTCATATACACATTGGCATATCACGGTCGAATTTAAAGTTTTACATTTGCAACCGTCCAGTCCCAAACTGTTTCAATAGGCCTAACATTCAGGATTAAACACACTCATAACATTGAAACATTTTAGATATTGACAAAATTAGCATTTTCAACTGCTTGTACAATTCGTCTCCATATAAGTTATCATCATCCCTTTACATTAAAGAATGGGACAAACTTGTATATCGAAGATATGAATGCAATAACTGACAAAACATCTGTCTAACACATATTTTACTATAAAATATTCTTGACAAATATTCTTTATCTCTAGGCCTTTTAAAGAACTACAAGAATGTATGTGTTGACCAATATACATGGAAAATAAAATCCATTGATACCAAGTCATATCGGAATATAAAGATGACATAGATAATGATGAATGACAAATCGAACATACCTGAACAAGCCGAAGTACATTCTTCTTCTTCACTTTCATTTACAGTGCAATTGTTGACAGTGTTACATTCCCTAGATCTTGTTCTTGATTCGTTCCCACATGTTCCCGAACAATTAGTCCAACTACTCCAAGTTCCATTAGCTATATATGTTATGAGCAAATTAAAAGATTTACGAAATACCAGATAAAGAATATTATTAGGATTTGCAGTAGAGCGGACAATTAAATACACGAGTGTGAGTAATTAGATACACACTTAACACATGCAGAACCCTGAACAAGTATCATTTTTGACAAAAAATACAGGGTAAATACACATAAGTACTTGTTCTTTTATAGTCAACCCCCTCGTCAACACATGTTATCCTAAATATGAATTTTAATGGCATTAAACATCAGTTGGGATAAGATGTTCAAATGTCTATTCATGCACGTCATATACACATTGGCATATCACGGTCGAATTTAAAGTTTTACATTTGCAACCGTCCAGTCCCAAACTGTTTCAATAGGCCTAACATTCAGGATTAAACAAACTCATAACATTGAAACATTTTAGATATTGACAAAATTAGCATTTTCAACTGCTTGTACAATTCGTCTCCATATAAGTTATCATCATCCCTTTACATTAAAGAATGGGACAAACTTGTATATCGAAGATATGAATGCAATAACTGACAAAACATCTGTCTAACACATATTTTACTATAAAATATTCTTGACAAATATTCTTTATCTCTAGGCCTTTTAAAGAACTACAAGAATGTATGTGTTGACCAATATACATGGAAAATAAAATCCATTGATACCAAGTCATATCGGAATATAAAGATGACATAGATAATGATGAATGACAAATCGAACATACCTGAACAAGCCGAAGTACATTCTTCTTCTTCACTTTCATTTACAGTGCAATTGTTGACAGTGTTACATTCCCTAGATCTTGTTCTTGATTCGTTCCCACATGTTCCCGAACAATTAGTCCAACTACTCCAAGTTCCATTAGCTATATATGTTATGAGCAAATTAAAAGATTTACGAAATACCAGATAAAGAATATTATTAGGATTTGCAGTAGAGCGGACAATTAAATACACGAGTGTGAGTAATTAGATACACACTTAACACATGCAGAACCCTGAACAAGTATCATTTTTGACAAAAAATACAGGGTAAATACACATAAGTACTTGTTCTTTTATAGTCAACCCCCTCGTCAACACATGTTATCCTAAATATGAATTTTAATGGCATTAAACATCAGTTGGGATAAGATGTTCAAATGTCTATTCATGCACGTCATATACACATTGGCATATCACGGTCGAATTTAAAGTTTTACATTTGCAACCGTCCAGTCCCAAACTGTTTCAATAGGCCTAACATTCAGGATAAACAAACTCATCACATTGAAACATTTTAGATATTGACAAAATTAGCATTTTCAACTGCTTGTACAATTCGTCTCCATATAAGTTATCATCATCCCTTTACATTTAAGAATGGGACAAACTTGTATATCGAAGACATGAATGCAATAACTGACAAAACATCTGTCTAACACATATTTTACTATAAAATATTCTTGACAAATATTCTTTATCTCTAGGCCCTTTAAAGAACTACAAGAATGTATGTGTTGACCAATATACATGGAAAATAAAATCCATTGATACCAAGTCATATCGGAATATAAAGATGACATAGATAATGATGAATGACAAATCGAACATACCTGAACAAGCCGAAGTACATTCTTCTTCTTCACTTTCAATTACAGTGCAATTGTTGACAGTGTTACATTCCCTAGATCTTGTTCTTGATTCGTTCCCACATGTTCCCGAACAATTAGTCCAACTACTCCAAGTTCCATTAGCTATATATGTTATGAGCAAATTAAAAGATTTACGAAATACCAGATAAAGAATATTATTAGGATTTGCAGTAGAGCGGACAATTAAATACACGAGTGTGAGTAATTAGATACACACTTAACACATGCAGAACCCTGAACAAGTATCATTTTGGACAAAAAATACAGGGTAAATACACATAAGTACTTGTTCTTTTATAGTCAACCCCCTCGTCAACACATGTTATCCTAAATATGAATTTTAATGGCATTAAACATCAGTTGGGATAAGATGTTCAAATGTCTATTCATGCACGTCATATACACATTGGCATATCACGGTCGAATTTAAAGTTTTACATTTGCAACCGTCCAGTCCCAAACTGTTTCAATAGGCCTAACATTCAGGATTAAACAAACTCATAACATTGAAACATTTTAGATATTGACAAAATTAGCATTTTCAACTGCTTGTACAATTCGTCTCCATATAAGTTATCATCATCCCTTTACATTAAAGAATGGGACAAACTTGTATATCGAAGATATGAATGCAATAACTGACAAAACATCTGTCTAACACATATTTTACTATAAAATATTCTTGACAAATATTCTTTATCTCTAGGCCTTTTAAAGAACTACAAGAATGTATGTGTTGACCAATATACATGGAAAATAAAATCCATTGATACCAAGTCATATCGGAATATAAAGATGACATAGATAATGATGAATGACAAATCGAACATACCTGAACAAGCCGAAGTACATTCTTCTTCTTCACTTTCATTTACAGTGCAATTGTTGACAGTGTTACATTCCCTAGATCTTGTTCTTGATTCGTTCCCACATGTTCCCGAACAATTAGTCCAACTACTCCAAGTTCCATTAGCTATATATGTTATGAGCAAATTAAAAGATTTACGAAATACCAGATAAAGAATATTATTAGGATTTGCAGTAGAGCGGACAATTAAATACACGAGTGTGAGTAATTAGATACACACTTAACACATGCAGAACCCTGAACAAGTATCATTTTGGACAAAAAATACAGGGTAAATACACATAAGTACTTGTTCTTTTATAGTCAACCCCCTCGTCAACACATGTTATCCTAAATATGAATTTTAATGGCATTAAACATCAGTTGGGATAAGATGTTCAAATGTCTATTCATGCACGTCATATACACATTGGCATATCACGGTCGAATTTAAAGTTTTACATTTGCAACCGTCCAGTCCCAAACTGTTTCAATAGGCCTAACATTCAGGATTAAACACACTCATAACATTGAAACATTTTAGATATTGACAAAATTAGCATTTTCAACTGCTTGTACAATTCGTCTCCATATAAGTTATCATCATCCCTTTACATTAAAGAATGGGACAAACTTGTATATCGAAGATATGAATGCAATAACTGACAAAACATCTGTCTAACACATATTTTACTATAAAATATTCTTGACAAATATTCTTTATCTCTAGGCCTTTTAAAGAACTACAAGAATGTATGTGTTGACCAATATACATGGAAAATAAAATCCATTGATACCAAGTCATATCGGAATATAAAGATGACATAGATAATGATGAATGACAAATCGAACATACCTGAACAAGCCGAAGTACATTCTTCTTCTTCACTTTCATTTACAGTGCAATTGTTGACAGTGTTACATTCCCTAGATCTTGTTCTTGATTCGTTCCCACATGTTCCCGAACAATTAGTCCAACTACTCCAAGTTCCATTAGCTATATATGTTATGAGCAAATTAAAAGATTTACGAAATACCAGATAAAGAATATTATTAGGATTTGCAGTAGAGCGGACAATTAAATACACGAGTGTGAGTAATTAGATACACACTTAACACATGCAGAACCCTGAACAAGTATCATTTTTGACAAAAAATACAGGGTAAATACACATAAGTACTTGTTCTTTTATAGTCAACCCCCTCGTCAACACATGTTATCCTAAATATGAATTTTAATGGCATTAAACATCAGTTGGGATAAGATGTTCAAATGTCTATTCATGCACGTCATATACACATTGGCATATCACGGTCGAATTTAAAGTTTTACATTTGCAACCGTCCAGTCCCAAACTGTTTCAATAGGCCTAACATTCAGGATTAAACAAACTCATAACATTGAAACATTTTAGATATTGACAAAATTAGCATTTTCAACTGCTTGTACAATTCGTCTCCATATAAGTTATCATCATCCCTTTACATTAAAGAATGGGACAAACTTGTATATCGAAGATATGAATGCAATAACTGACAAAACATCTGTCTAACACATATTTTACTATAAAATATTCTTGACAAATATTCTTTATCTCTAGGCCTTTTAAAGAACTACAAGAATGTATGTGTTGACCAATATACATGGAAAATAAAATCCATTGATACCAAGTCATATCGGAATATAAAGATGACATAGATAATGATGAATGACAAATCGAACATACCTGAACAAGCCGAAGTACATTCTTCTTCTTCACTTTCATTTACAGTGCAATTGTTGACAGTGTTACATTCCCTAGATCTTGTTCTTGATTCGTTCCCACATGTTCCCGAACAATTAGTCCAACTACTCCAAGTTCCATTAGCTATATATGTTATGAGCAAATTAAAAGATTTACGAAATACCAGATAAAGAATATTATTAGGATTTGCAGTAGAGCGGACAATTAAATACACGAGTGTGAGTAATTAGATACACACTTAACACATGCAGAACCCTGAACAAGTATCATTTTTGACAAAAAATACAGGGTAAATACACATAAGTACTTGTTCTTTTATAGTCAACCCCCTCGTCAACACATGTTATCCTAAATATGAATTTTAATGGCATTAAACATCAGATGGGATAAGATGTTCAAATGTCTATTCATGCACGTCATATACACATTGGCATATCACGGTCGAATTTAAAGTTTTACATTTGCAACCGTCCAGTCCCAAACTGTTTCAATAGGCCTAACATTCAGGATTAAACAAACTCATAACATTGAAACATTTTAGATATTGACAAAATTAGCATTTTCAACTGCTTGTACAATTCGTCTCCATATAAGTTATCATCATCCCTTTACATTAAAGAATGGGACAAACTTGTATATCGAAGATATGAATGCAATAACTGACAAAACATCTGTCTAACACATATTTTACTATAAAATATTCTTGACAAATATTCTTTATCTCTAGGCCTTTTAAAGAACTACAAGAATGTATGTGTTGACCAATATACATGGAAAATAAAATCCATTGATACCAAGTCATATCGGAATATAAAGATGACATAGATAATGATGAATGACAAATCGAACATACCTGAACAAGCCGAAGTACATTCTTCTTCTTCACTTTCATTTACAGTGCAATTGTTGACAGTGTTACATTCCCTAGATCTTGTTCTTGATTCGTTCCCACATGTTCCCGAACAATTAGTCCAACTACTCCAAGTTCCATTAGCTATATATGTTATGAGCAAATTAAAAGATTTACGAAATACCAGATAAAGAATATTATTAGGATTTGCAGTAGAGCGGACAATTAAATACACGAGTGTGAGTAATTAGATACACACTTAACACATGCAGAACCCTGAACAAGTATCATTTTTGACAAAAAATACAGGGTAAATACACATAAGTACTTGTTCTTTTATAGTCAACCCCCTCGTCAACACATGTTATCCTAAATATGAATTTTAATGGCATTAAACATCAGTTGGGATAAGATGTTCAAATGTCTATTCATGCACGTCATATACACATTGGCATATCACGGTCGAATTTAAAGTTTTACATTTGCAACCGTCCAGTCCCAAACTGTTTCAATAGGCCTAACATTCAGGATTAAACAAACTCATAACATTGAAACATTTTAGATATTGACAAAATTAGCATTTTCAACTGCTTGTACAATTCGTCTCCATATAAGTTATCATCATCCCTTTACATTAAAGAATGGGACAAACTTGTATATCGAAGATATGAATGCAATAACTGACAAAACATCTGTCTAACACATATTTTACTATAAAATATTCTTGACAAATATTCTTTATCTCTAGGCCTTTTAAAGAACTACAAGAATGTATGTGTTGACCAATATACATGGAAAATAAAATCCATTGATACCAAGTCATATCGGAATATAAAGATGACATAGATAATGATGAATGACAAATCGAACATACCTGAACAAGCCGAAGTACATTCTTCTTCTTCACTTTCATTTACAGTGCAATTGTTGACAGTGTTACATTCCCTAGATCTTGTTCTTGATTCGTTCCCACATGTTCCCGAACAATTAGTCCAACTACTCCAAGTTCCATTAGCTATATATGTTATGAGCAAATTAAAAGATTTACGAAATACCAGATAAAGAATATTATTAGGATTTGCAGTAGAGCGGACAATTAAATACACGAGTGTGAGTAATTAGATACACACTTAACACATGCAGAACCCTGAACAAGTATCATTTTTGACAAAAAATACAGGGTAAATACACATAAGTACTTGTTCTTTTATAGTCAACCCCCTCGTCAACACATGTTATCCTAAATATGAATTTTAATGGCATTAAACATCAGTTGGGATAAGATGTTCAAATGTCTATTCATGCACGTCATATACACATTGGCATATCACGGTCGAATTTAAAGTTTTACATTTGCAACCGTCCAGTCCCAAACTGTTTCAATAGGCCTAACATTCAGGATTAAACAAACTCATAACATTGAAACATTTTAGATATTGACAAAATTAGCATTTTCAACTGCTTGTACAATTCGTCTCCATATAAGTTATCATCATCCCTTTACATTAAAGAATGGGACAAACTTGTATATCGAAGATATGAATGCAATAACTGACAAAACATCTGTCTAACACATATTTTACTATAAAATATTCTTGACAAATATTCTTTATCTCTAGGCCTTTTAAAGAACTACAAGAATGTATGTGTTGACCAATATACATGGAAAATAAAATCCATTGATACCAAGTCATATCGGAATATAAAGATGACATAGATAATGATGAATGACAAATCGAACATACCTGAACAAGCCGAAGTACATTCTTCTTCTTCACTTTCATTTACAGTGCAATTGTTGACAGTGTTACATTCCCTAGATCTTGTTCTTGATTCGTTCCCACATGTTCCCGAACAATTAGTCCAACTACTCCAAGTTCCATTAGCTATATATGTTATGAGCAAATTAAAAGATTTACGAAATACCAGATAAAGAATATTATTAGGATTTGCAGTAGAGCGGACAATTAAATACACGAGTGTGAGTAATTAGATACACACTTAACACATGCAGAACCCTGAACAAGTATCATTTTTGACAAAAAATACAGGGTAAATACACATAAGTACTTGTTCTTTTATAGTCAACCCCCTCGTCAACACATGTTATCCTAAATATGAATTTTAATGGCATTAAACATCAGTTGGGATAAGATGTTCAAATGTCTATTCATGCACGTCATATACACATTGGCATATCACGGTCGAATTTAAAGTTTTACATTTGCAACCGTCCAGTCCCAAACTGTTTCAATAGGCCTAACATTCAGGATTAAACAAACTCATAACATTGAAACATTTTAGATATTGACAAAATTAGCATTTTCAACTGCTTGTACAATTCGTCTCCATATAAGTTATCATCATCCCTTTACATTAAAGAATGGGACAAACTTGTATATCGAAGATATGAATGCAATAACTGACAAAACATCTGTCTAACACATATTTTACTATAAAATATTCTTGACAAATATTCTTTATCTCTAGGCCTTTTAAAGAACTACAAGAATGTATGTGTTGACCAATATACATGGAAAATAAAATCCATTGATACCAAGTCATATCGGAATATAAAGATGACATAGATAATGATGAATGACAAATCGAACATACCTGAACAAGCCGAAGTACATTCTTCTTCTTCACTTTCAATTACAGTGCAATTGTTGACAGTGTTACATTCCCTAGATCTTGTTCTTGATTCGTTCCCACATGTTCCCGAACAATTAGTCCAACTACTCCAAGTTCCATTAGCTATATATGTTATGAGCAAATTAAAAGATTTACGAAATACCAGATAAAGAATATTATTAGGATTTGCAGTAGAGCGGACAATTAAATACACGAGTGTGAGTAATTAGATACACACTTAACACATGCAGAACCCTGAACAAGTATCATTTTTGACAAAAAATACAGGGTAAATACACATAAGTACTTGTTCTTTTATAGTCAACCCCCTCGTCAACACATGTTATCCTAAATATGAATTTTAATGGCATTAAACATCAGTTGGGATAAGATGTTCAAATGTCTATTCATGCACGTCATATACACATTGGCATATCACGGTCGAATTTAAAGTTTTACATTTGCAACCGTCCAGTCCCAAACTGTTTCAATAGGCCTAACATTCAGGATTAAACAAACTCATAACATTGAAACATTTTAGATATTGACAAAATTAGCATTTTCAACTGCTTGTACAATTCGTCTCCATATAAGTTATCATCATCCCTTTACATTAAAGAATGGGACAAACTTGTATATCGAAGATATGAATGCAATAACTGACAAAACATCTGTCTAACACATATTTTACTATAAAATATTCTTGACAAATATTCTTTATCTCTAGGCCTTTTAAAGAACTACAAGAATGTATGTGTTGACCAATATACATGGAAAATAAAATCCATTGATACCAAGTCATATCGGAATATAAAGATGACATAGATAATGATGAATGACAAATCGAACATACCTGAACAAGCCGACGTACATTCTTCTTCTTCACTTTCAATTACAGTGCAATTGTTGACAGTGTTACATTCCCTAGATCTTGTTCTTGATTCGTTCCCACATGTTCCCGAACAATTAGTCCAACTACTCCAAGTTCCATTAGCTATATATGTTATGAGCAAATTAAAAGATTTACGAAATACCAGATAAAGAATATTATTAGGATTTGCAGTAGAGCGGACAATTAAATACACGAGTGTGAGTAATTAGATACACACTTAACACATGCAGAACCCTGAACAAGTATCATTTTTGACAAAAAATACAGGGTAAATACACATAAGTACTTGTTCTTTTATAGTCAACCCCCTCGTCAACACATGTTATCCTAAATATGAATTTTAATGGCATTAAACATCAGTTGGGATAAGATGTTCAAATGTCTATTCATGCACGTCATATACACATTGGCATATCACGGTCGAATTTAAAGTTTTACATTTGCAACCGTCCAGTCCCAAACTGTTTCAATAGGCCTAACATTCAGGATTAAACAAACTCATAACATTGAAACATTTTAGATATTGACAAAATTAGCATTTTCAACTGCTTGTACAATTCGTCTCCATATAAGTTATCATCATCCCTTTACATTAAAGAATGGGACAAACTTGTATATCGAAGATATGAATGCAATAACTGACAAAACATCTGTCTAACACATATTTTACTATAAAATATTCTTGACAAATATTCTTTATCTCTAGGCCTTTTAAAGAACTACAAGAATGTATGTGTTGACCAATATACATGGAAAATAAAATCCATTGATACCAAGTCATATCGGAATATAAAGATGACATAGATAATGATGAATGACAAATCGAACATACCTGAACAAGCCGACGTACATTCTTCTTCTTCACTTTCAATTACAGTGCAATTGTTGACAGTGTTACATTCCCTAGATCTTGTTCTTGATTCGTTCCCACATGTTCCCGAACAATTAGTCCAACTACTCCAAGTTCCATTAGCTATATATGTTATGAGCAAATTAAAAGATTTACGAAATACCAGATAAAGAATATTATTAGGATTTGCAGTAGAGCGGACAATTAAATACACGAGTGTGAGTAATTAGATACACACTTAACACATGCAGAACCCTGAACAAGTATCATTTTTGACAAAAAATACAGGGTAAATACACATAAGTACTTGTTCTTTTATAGTCAACCCCCTCGTCAACACATGTTATCCTAAATATGAATTTTAATGGCATTAAACATCAGTTGGGATAAGATGTTCAAATGTCTATTCATGCACGTCATATACACATTGGCATATCACGGTCGAATTTAAAGTTTTACATTTGCAACCGTCCAGTCCCAAACTGTTTCAATAGGCCTAACATTCAGGATTAAACAAACTCATAACATTGAAACATTTTAGATATTGACAAAATTAGCATTTTCAACTGCTTGTACAATTCGTCTCCATATAAGTTATCATCATCCCTTTACATTAAAGAATGGGACAAACTTGTATATCGAAGATATGAATGCAATAACTGACAAAACATCTCTCTAACACATATTTTACTATAAAATATTCTTGACAAATATTCTTTATCTCTAGGCCTTTTAAAGAACTACAAGAATGTATGTGTTGACCAATATACATGGAAAATAAAATCCATTGATACCAAGTCATATCGGAATATAAAGATGACATAGATAATGATGAATGACAAATCGAACATACCTGAACAAGCCGAAGTACATTCTTCTTCTTCACTTTCATTTACAGTGCAATTGTTGACAGTGTTACATTCCCTAGATCTTGTTCTTGATTCGTTCCCACATGTTCCCGAACAATTAGTCCAACTACTCCAAGTTCCATTAGCTATATATGTTATGAGCAAATTAAAAGATTTACGAAATACCAGATAAAGAATATTATTAGGATTTGCAGTAGAGCGGACAATTAAATACACGAGTGTGAGTAATTAGATACACACTTAACACATGCAGAACCCTGAACAAGTATCATTTTTGACAAAAAATACAGGGTAAATACACATAAGTACTTGTTCTTTTATAGTCAACCCCCTCGTCAACACATGTTATCCTAAATATGAATTTTACTGGCATTAAACATCAGTTGGGATAAGATGCTCAAATGTCTATTCATGCACGTCATATACACATTGGCATATCACGGTCGAATTTAAAGTTTTACATTTGCAACCGTCCAGTCCCAAACTGTTTCAATAGGCCTAACATTCAGGATTAAACTAACTCATGACATTGAAACATTTTAGATATTGACAAAATTAGCATTTTCAACTGCTTGTACAATTCGTCTCCATATAAGTTATCATCATCCCTTTACATTAAAGAATGGGACAAACTTGTATATCGAAGATATGAATGCAATAACTGACAAAACATCTGTCTAACACATATTTTACTATAAAATATTCTTGACAAATATTCTTTATCTCTAGGCCTTTTAAAGAACTACAAGAATGTATGTGTTGACCAATATACATGGAAAATAAAATCCATTGATACCAAGTCATATCGGAATATAAAGATGACATAGATAATGATGAATGACAAATCGAACATACCTGAACAAGCCGAAGTACATTCTTCTTCTTCACTTTCATTTACAGTGCAATTGTTGACAGTGTTACATTCCCTAGATCTTGTTCTTGATTCGTTCCCACATGTTCCCGAACAATTAGTCCAACTACTCCAAGTTCCATTAGCTATATATGTTATGAGCAAATTAAAAGATTTACGAAATACCAGATAAAGAATATTATTAGGATTTGCAGTAGAGCGGACAATTAAATACACGAGTGTGAGTAATTAGATACACACTTAACACATGCAGAACCCTGAACAAGTATCATTTTTGACAAAAAATACAGGGTAAATACACATAAGTACTTGTTCTTTTATAGTCAACCCCCTCGTCAACACATGTTATCCTAAATATGAATTTTAATGGCATTAAACATCAGTTGGGATAAGATGTTCAAATGTCTATTCATGCACGTCATATACACATTGGCATATCACGGTCGAATTTAAAGTTTTACATTTGCAACCGTCCAGTCCCAAACTGTTTCAATAGGCCTAACATTCAGGATTAAACAAACTCATAACATTGAAACATTTTAGATATTGACAAAATTAGCATTTTCAACTGCTTGTACAATTCGTCTCCATATAAGTTATCATCATCCCTTTACATTAAAGAATGGGACAAACTTGTATATCGAAGATATGAATGCAATAACTGACAAAACATCTGTCTAACACATATTTTACTATAAAATATTCTTGACAAATATTCTTTATCTCTAGGCCTTTTAAAGAACTACAAGAATGTATGTGTTGACCAATATACATGGAAAATAAAATCCATTGATACCAAGTCATATCGGAATATAAAGATGACATAGATAATGATGAATGACAAATCGAACATACCTGAACAAGCCGAAGTACATTCTTCTTCTTCACTTTCATTTACAGTGCAATTGTTGACAGTGTTACATTCCCTAGATCTTGTTCTTGATTCGTTCCCACATGTTCCCGAACAATTAGTCCAACTACTCCAAGTTCCATTAGCTATATATGTTATGAGCAAATTAAAAGATTTACGAAATACCAGATAAAGAATATTATTAGGATTTGCAGTAGAGCGGACAATTAAATACACGAGTGTGAGTAATTAGATACACACTTAACACATGCAGAACCCTGAACAAGTATCATTTTTGACAAAAAATACAGGGTAAATACACATAAGTACTTGTTCTTTTATAGTCAACCCCCTCGTCAACACATGTTATCCTAAATATGAATTTTACTGGCATTAAACATCAGTTGGGATAAGATGCTCAAATGTCTATTCATGCACGTCATATACACATTGGCATATCACGGTCGAATTTAAAGTTTTACATTTGCAACCGTCCAGTCCCAAACTGTTTCAATAGGCCTAACATTCAGGATTAAACTAACTCATGACATTGAAACATTTTAGATATTGACAAAATTAGCATTTTCAACTGCTTGTACAATTCGTCTCCATATAAGTTATCATCATCCCTTTACATTAAAGAATGGGACAAACTTGTATATCGAAGATATGAATGCAATAACTGACAAAACATCTGTCTAACACATATTTTACTATAAAATATTCTTGACAAATATTCTTTATCTCTAGGCCTTTTAAAGAACTACAAGAATGTATGTGTTGACCAATATACATGGAAAATAAAATCCATTGATACCAAGTCATATCGGAATATAAAGATGACATAGATAATGATGAATGACAAATCGAACATACCTGAACAAGCCGAAGTACATTCTTCTTCTTCACTTTCATTTACAGTGCAATTGTTGACAGTGTTACATTCCCTAGATCTTGTTCTTGATTCGTTCCCACATGTTCCCGAACAATTAGTCCAACTACTCCAAGTTCCATTAGCTATATATGTTATGAGCAAATTAAAAGATTTACGAAATACCAGATAAAGAATATTATTAGGATTTGCAGTAGAGCGGACAATTAAATACACGAGTGTGAGTAATTAGATACACACTTAACACATGCAGAACCCTGAACAAGTATCATTTTTGACAAAATATACAGGGTAAATACACATAAGTACTTGTTCTTTTATAGTCAACCCCCTCGTCAACACATGTTATCCTAAATATGAATTTTACTGGCATTAAACATCAGTTGGGATAAGATGCTCAAATGTCTATTCATGCACGTCATATACACATTGGCATATCACGGTCGAATTTAAAGTTTTGCATTTGCAACCGTCCAGTCCCAAACTGTTTCAATAGGCCTAACATTCAGGATTAAACTAACTCATGACATTGAAACATTTTAGATATTGACAAAATTAGCATTTTCAACTGCTTGTACAATTCTTCTCCATATAAGTTATCATCATCCCTTTACATTAAAGAATGGGACAAACTTGTATATCGAAGATATAAATGCAATAACTGACAAAACATCTGTCTAACACATATTTTACTATAAAATATTCTTGACAAATATTCTTTATCTCTAGGCCTTTTAAAGAACTACAAGAATGTATGTGTTGACCAATATACATGGAAAATAAAATCCATTGATACCAAGTCATATCGGAATATAAAGATGACATAGATAATGATGAATGACAATTCGAACATACCTGAACAAGCCGAAGTACATTCTTCTTCTTCACTTTCAATTACAGTGCAATTGTTGACAGTGTTACATTCCCTAGATCTTGTTCTTGATTCGTTCCCACATGTTCCCGAACAATTAGTCCAACTACTCCAAGTTCCATTAGCTATATACGTTATGAGCAAATTAAAAGATTTACGAAATACCAGATAAAGAATATTATTAGGATTTGCAGTAGAGCGGACAATTGAATATAAACAAGTGCGAGTAATTAAATATGCACGAGAAACAGAACATACAGACCCCAAAACAAATATCATTCTTGACATAAAATAAAGTGCAAACACGCATTTCCATCTGCTTGTACATTTCTTTTCCATGTAAAGTATCATCATCCCTTTTTACATTTAAGCATGGTGCATACTTGTAGATCAACGGTAAAAAAACTGTAATTGAATGTTTGTGTATCTTCCACATGTTCAAGTTTCTCAAGAACACTAAACAAAGTAATAATTTGGGATGCTATGATGAGACGTAACCCGTATAACAATACAGTCGAATCATCTTGCAATTCGTATTGCAAGACAGTGAAGTAATGAAAAACACCATAAAACTAAAGCCACTGTCGGACCAAGTGTTATCCAATTACCACACAGAGATATGTCGTATCAAGATGGCGACGAATGGCTTGAAAAATCTAAAATGTTTTATTAAAATAAATGTATTTCTGTGATCATTGAATAGTTTCATAGTATTTGAAGTCCCATATATTATTACCATTTGTCCATGGGTATGTTTAGTGGGATATAAGTATCGAATAATTTGTGATTTTATGTGTTTTCTCCACCTTGTGTAAATACCCGCATTATTATTAAAATGTCGGCAATATTCTCACAAGTATATCTTGTCCACAATTCGGAAACGAGCGATTGGGGTACGCTGCAACAAACAAACGAAAAAGACATAATACTTCTGTAAGTACAAATCCATTGTCCCCACCTGGTTTAGAGTTTGAATCAGCTGATATGGACTCCAAATTGACAATGATATTTGAAGAAATTTTGAACCGGAAGATGGACCAAGCCAATACACATAAACTCATTACGAATTCAGATCGATTTTTCAAACGTATGTGCAATAAAATCAATAATATTGTGGATGTTACCAATCAACAATCATCCCTTCTCAAAACATTGACATACAAGTTCATTGATATCGAAGTGCGTGGACGCCGCAACAATCTGATATTCCCTGGGATCGATGAAAGTAAAAACCCTTAAAGTTTGATTTGTTTTTGAGGTTTTGGCAAACATAATGCAGTTAGATACGGAAGGCATGCAAATTTCACGTGCACATCGGCTTGTGAGCGGAACGATCATCAATCACTAAGACCAATTGTTGCGAACTTTATTCATTCTGATGCTCTTGAGTTGATACTTTCAAATGCAAAAACATTGGAAACTTGTCCAGGTTATTCGATTGAAAGGGATTTTCCCAAGGAGATAACAAAAGCTAGGAAGTGCTTACGGCCATTGTTTAAAAGCACAAAACAATGAAAGTCAACGAGTAAAGTGCAAATCATTTACCCGGCTGAATATTGGTAACAATAACGAGATCAGTGATGAGTTCCCAGACTGGCATCATAGTTTGCACATATCATCAAAGAGAAGAAATATCAACTATATCGAATTTAGTCGCAGATATTTATCTGTGAATCGCATCCCCTTGTGTACAACCATCAATGAGCAGCAAAATCGTTGTTACTCCTGATAGTGAACAGCCACCACATGCTTCAACATTAGTGAGCAATCAAATGCGATAAATGTCTCGCCGACAAAAAACAACGTTCCATCGTTATTTGAAAACATATAATGTCTGCAAACGTCGAACAGAAGGATACAACTTCAATACCTCACGGTGCTTCCTCAACCTACTATAGCAACACACAGTCCGACTCGCAACGCATGTGTCGATCTTAAAGTAGAAAACCGTCCGAAAACCGACGACAACAATCACTATCTAAGCACCGTTTAGGTAAACCTAAGAAATCCAACGATGATTCTCAACAGAACAACAAACGTCCAAACGACCAGATCAACACTAGTAGTGATACGCGTCCAAACGTAGACTCTGGCTAACGGTTCCAGGAGAAGGTGCAAATAAAATTTGCACTACTTAATATACAGTGTTTCTTTTCAAAGAGTTGTAATAAACTACAGTTCCCTGAAATTCTTTCTATTTTTCAGTCTAATGATGTTATTATGTTGACAGAGACATCGTCAAATGAAGTATAAGACTTTATATTAGTGGTAATGGGTTTCATCAGAAAAGGAAACACTCCAAGCGCGACTCTTATGGTATTTTTATTTATGCACGTGATAATCTTGTAGATGAAAATTGTACACTCCTACATAGTGAAGATGACATTCTATGGGTAAAAATCATTTTTAGACTCGGATCTATATTTAGGCTTATGTTACGTTATGCCTGAGGGTTGTAGTAGGTACAACGCTATAGACCAGAATTGTTTTGACAGATAAGTTGATTCTGTTGTAGCTATACATAACTCGACGAATGCTATTTGTCATGTCACACTTTCAGGAAATTTCAATACTCGTACTTCAGATAATAACGATTTTGACTCGGATGATTTTATTTCTGTACCAGATAATTATCATGCTAATTCATTACTCCAAGAAAATCGCTATAGTTCAATTTTTAGGTCAGCAATGTTATTGTATACATGGACGATCCCATTTATACATGTTTAGGTAACACGAATACTATTGTAATTTACTATAGAACAATCTATGAATCTTTATAATCACTGTCCTCTGTGGCGTGATTGGTAAAGCACAAAGTTAGTGAATATTGAGGACTGTGTCTGATGTTGGACATCATTTTTTTATTTTTTATCCTTTTTTTTCATTTTTAATAAAAGTTAACGTTATATATATCGATAATAAATAATGTTTCATTGGTTTTTATTATTTAAAATCGTACCGCTAAACTAACAAAAATATAATAACCTCACATGGGTAATTAGGATTTATATATTTTAATTGTGAAATAATAATATAATAAGTAGAAACCGGTTCAGGTGTTTATCTTTTTATATGCTATTTGAAATTACATTTGTATTCGTGATTTCGTGCAATAAAATGTAAACACGAAATAAAAAAGAGGAATACACCAGAGAACAAATGCATTTCTTCTTTCCTTTTTCTCTTTTGAAAATTAATTAAAAATATGCTAATCAGTGTGTATACATACATGTAACAAGAACAAAGTTAACATACTTAAAATAAATTATAAAGAATAAATGTATATAATAATTCAAAAAGAAAATGTTATTGACTGAGTTCGAACCACTCACATCTGCTTCATTTTGTAAAATTGTTATGTATGTACAATGTACAATGTGACTCTGGTTCATGTGAATGACACTTTACTACGGAATTAAAATGATTTGGGCAATCAATTTACAGTGATTACCTTTACAATGGTATCGTCCAATATTCGACCTTGACTATTCGAAAATTGAACTATAGATAAAGGCCATACTAATAATAACGGAAACTCTCTTTTAGAATTTTGAAAACAAACAGGTATACGCATAAAGAATTGCCGATGCTGTCAAGACAGTACTATAGGCAAAAATACATTTGTAGGTCATAGAAGTCGTAGCGTCGTCGATTATGTCTTATCAACCGAAAACATATCTGATTTATTTTACACCATTTTATGTCCACGATCCCAATCCACTGTCCGATCATTATCTCATTTCCTTCCAATTAGATAATACATGAAGATTATGTACATCCGATAGTGATCAGACAGATCTCGAAAATAGACAGTGTGGTGAGTTTGACTGTAAATATATTGAATGTAAATATTCATGGTGCAACAACATGAAGGATGACTATATATATTCTGATAGTACTGTAGACTTTACTGAAAATCTAAATCTTATTGTCGAAAATGCTACGAACTGTTCAAATTGTAAAGATATTGAGACCAATTTAGAATCATTTCTGAATTATTGTGTAACACCACAGATAAACTATTCAAGCGCCCGGTCAGTCATTACAGCTATAAATCAAATCACCAAATAATTACAAACCGTGGTTTAATGATGATTGTACTTTCAAACGTGATAAGTTTTAATCCGTATTAAACCGTTATAGAAAGAATGACTCAGACGCGAATCGAGTGATGCTTGTGAAAGCACGATCGGAGTTTAAAACATGCTGAAAGCTTAATCACAATCGGTATTTAAATGATCGCATTTATAAGTTAGAAACTTACAGATACAAAAACGCCAAATTATATTGGAGAATGTTAAAAGAAACAGCTCACGTAAACACACCTGGGCCCGTATTCACAAACCAACTAAGATGAAAAATCATCTAAGAATACCGAAATTATCTTAGTTTTCACCAAATTTTGCTAACATTGTAAGATTTGTCTTAACTTTTGTCTAAGATTGAAAAAAATCTTAGAAAAATTCTTAGATCGACGATTTTTTTCTTAAAAGTTTAGTCGAGGTACGAGGTGTCTTAACTTTAAGAAATTTTCTTAGATAAAAAATAAAACGAAAATGGATGCTACGTCGAACTCATTATTTGTCCATATCTATGAAGAATAAAGTTAATTTCTTGGATTATGAACTTTTAAAAACTTTTCTATCGTTATTTTGACTTGATCTTGGGCGGAGCAGTTGTCAAAATAACGTGTCAATTTCACTTACAAATATTGTGAAAAGATACATTAAATTTTGCAATCACCAGATAAGCAAAGATCCAGCAGAATGTAGACCTTTGGTGCTTAACTTGAAATTCATTGCCAGTGATCCAATATGCTTTTCACTGGACTTTATGATAGAACAATCAACAAGTACGTGTTATGTGACTATTTGCGCATAAGTGGGATATTGTACGATTTGCGGATAGACATTGGTTCAAGTTAATTGTCATACAAGGACAGTGCATTGTGAACTAAAATATCATTAAACCATATACCATTTAATATATTTCGTTATTTATGTCGTTTTTGCTTCTTCATGAATAATTCAGCATCTGTTTCTGAGTTTATCAACTATGAAGACTTGCTATGAAATGAAATGATGTACTTTGTATTCACAGATTCTTTTGAGGACTCCATGAAACAATTTTGGTGACATTAGTAAAGACAGATACCAGTGCCTAATGTGATTTTGATGTAATAAACATTTAGATAGATAAACATTGCTTTCCATGAATTTGGATGCAAATATATTCAGCCACTGTTTTGCTGTACTACTGTTGTTGGAACTTTACCGAATTACTGCATACTTCATAAAATTACAAAATATCAAAGATATTAATTTGAATTGATATATCAGTGACACTGTTTGTAAGGAACCTGTTTGTATTCTTGCAAACATGACTTACAATTATATTTGTGTCATCTGTGGCTGAAAAAATACCAATTGTATCCGTAAAATTGAGAAAGTGTATAACAGGTTAAACTAATCGCCAATCGTAAGTTATGACGTATGGAAAAGAACCTGACAACGGTAAATTTTCAAAACTAAGATTTCTTTTCAAACTAAGAATAGTTTCGTCTTAGTTTACGCTTAAAATAAATCTAAGATGAAGACTAAGAAATTTCTTATGTCTTAGTCAAAATTTAAGATAAAGAAAATTCTCAACTCGGTAAACTAAGAACGTTTGTGAATACGGGCCCTGATATACCTCTGTCAAGTTTCGAGTACTATTTTTAGGCTATAAATAACCCGATGTCCATTTTTTTCCCAGCCGGATGAGAAAATCATGTATTTCAGTGAGCATTTGTTAAAGGCGAATTTCAAGTCATGTTATACGAATATGAGTGCAAAATTACAGAGTGTGAAATATTAAAGCTATAGACGAATTGAAAATTTGCAAAAGTGCTAGTCCTGATAACCTTTTAAATGAATATTTTAAACACGGAAAAAAATACTACCATATCTATTTAACTTGTTTAATACAGTTTTTAGAACCGGATGTTTCCCTGATACATGGTCAGAAGGATATATTATTCCGTTGCACAAGAAAGTCTCGGTAAATAACCCCGAAAATTACAGAGGGATTTAATACCCTAGTGAGTGTTTAGGCAAATGTCACAGGGTCATGTTAGGAGTACGCCAAGGTGAATGTTTGTCTCCCTTTCTATTTGCCATGTATTTGAATGACCTTGAAGAATATTTGAGTCACAATGATTTTATAGGTATCGATGTTCTGATGACAAAATTAATCATCTTGATGACATTGATTCGGTCGCTGGACTTCAAAAAGGTTTTGACTTACTGTTTGAATATTGCAATACACGGAAGCTTAAGACCAACGTAGAAAAAACAAAGGTAGTCGTGTTTAGGAAAGCGGGACTATTATCACGAGATACTCGGTTCACCTTCGGGGGAGAGATAATTGAAATAGTTGAATCATTTTCTTACCTAGGTGCTGTTTTTACACAGGGTGGCTTCTTTAATGAAATGCAGCTCAACAGTTACCTCCTTAATTTTCCGTATGTGACGGTTAGTCATAGAATTGAACTATTCGATAAACTGATATTACCAATCGTCAATTATTCTTGTGAAGTATGGGGCTTTCACAAAGCAAATAATATTAAATTGTCTATAGTCAATATTGTAAACGTGATTTGAACGTTAAAAGATGCACACAAAATAAATTTGAATACGGTATTTTAGAAAGTGTGAGTTATCGGACTACATATACATTGAAATAATAAAATATTGGCTAAAAAAGTATAAATACAATCATGTAGTTAAGTGAAATTTTGTAAAATTATATATAACGTTCTAAAGATGTATGCGGATCTCTATCCAAACAAAGTCCTTTGGATTACTAAGTGCGCAATCTTCTGTCTGAGATGGCTAAAACAAAGCGTTGGCGATAATAAAGCATTCTTAAGTATCTTCACACAACGTCTTAAAGACATACGCATTCAAAATTGGCATGCTCGTTTAGAAAATTCAAGTAGAACAAACTTTTTTAAATCTGTTGTAAGCTTCAAATACAATTTTCACTTATATTTCATAGTCTTAGCAAATTTCGGATTGCAATGACAAAACTAATGGTTTCATTTCATAATTTGAAAATAGAGTCTGGTCGATGGCATAAACCGAGAAGTATTCCTCTAGAAGATAGAAAATGTTTAAATTGCAATAGAATTGAAGATGAATATCCTTTTTATTTTGGATCGTTCTTTATATACAGATCTTCGTAAGCAATATATCACGAAATGTTATTGGACACGACCAAGTATGTTTAAACTTATACAATTATTTGAAAATAATAATGAATATTTAATAAATAGCTTGAGGTGTTTACATTTTCAAGGTTTTCCAATATTGCGATTCGTTGAACAAAAATCAACTTAAACTGTCATTATTATTTTCTTAAATGTACGATATAATATACATAACAATATTATGTACATAATTATACATGTTTATGATTATGATTAGACAAAGTTCTAAACCACGTATATTATGTTAACACACACCATTAAATTTCCCCTGTGTTTAGTTTCGACAAAGTAAACCGTAACAAATAATACCAGTACACATACTGCTGCGTATTATGTCACTTAACTTTAGATTATATTACAGTAACAGCCATATTTGTCCGATAAACAATAGTGGTTCTCATCTAAAATATTATACACGGTTTGTAATTCAATGAATGCAAATATATGTGTGTTTTTGTTCGTTTGTTGTTTATTTTTGCACTGATACGTTAAATGTTTATGTTTGCCTTCATGGTGTATGTCGACTTATCAATTAACTATATTTCATACTATACATCTTATTCGTTTCTGCCTGGCCTAATGTCACGTAAATGGTCAATCTCTACACAGAGTTGTCGTTCCAGTCCAGTATACACACACGTCAGTTTGGTGCCCAAATCGAATTTCAGTTTGGGACAGTCTTTTGTGTAAAATGTGGAATCTTAAGCATTGTGCGTCTTGGTTAGTATTTCATAAATTCTTTATTTGTTTTTAGATTAATGCGATGCATTGGCATAAATCGAACGCTGTTTCTTGTGTCTGTTTCTAAGAAGTACATTGTAATAGATATTTTGATCTGGAATCTCTTGACAAATTTAGGTTTACATAGATTCTAGATATCAGGACCGACATGAGTTTTAAGAAATGTTTGAAGCTTAATCTAGTCAATACAATTTTAAAAGTGTTTATTTTATATTGAGTGTATATATAAGTTTCAGAGGGGTTGAGTCAAGGATAATCATAATAAACGTAAACAAAGTAGTTATTCTTTTATTTCACGGGCGTGTGCGTATTGAGTACTCATACGATATGTACATATAAAACCTTAAACAATTAAGTAACAATTTTAGCCGCAATTAAAAAATATTTAAAACCAAACATGCACTTCCGGTACAAAGTCCATCTTCAAATGTCAGTGCATTTAAATTCTTTTTGGAGGCTTCAGGTATCTTTCATCTGAACATACTAGTTTTATTAATTCTTTTTTTTCAATACCCATATCCCCAAAGCCACACCACCGATGTAATGTTACCCCATTGTTATACTGTGTTGCAGCAATCTCTGTACTACAAGTAATTGCGACAGTTTTACCCTGAGCAGTCATGTCTTTGGCAATTCTTTTTTAAAAACGTAAGATTTTTCACTACCACCCTGGCCAGTCAACACAATATTGTTACCTGCTACAACAGTCGCATAGAAATACGCCTGACTTTTACCAAGCATGGTGAAATATGACAAAAAAGGATAGAATACTTACAAATGTGTGTATAAAAGTCCAAAACACCTTGTAAGAATTGCAAATGATAAAATACTTTCACATGTGTAACGTTTAAATGTCCAAAAGACCCGGTAAGAATTGCAAACGACACGTTTTAACACAAAACCAATATGCCCAGGTACTATCAGCCCCTAAATCTGCGTTATCGTAGTTATGAAAGGCAGGGTACCAAACAAACCGTGGTATGCGCTACTAGCCTAGTTGTCGCATGCGTACCGTTTCCGTGACAAATGTTCGATCGCAACAGCCCCCACAGTAAAAATCATGAAAAAGTTGGAATTCTGCGATATTCAGCTTAGTAGACAGCGGAAAGCGTGTCAGTCAAAAGAAAAAGCTGTTTTAGATAAGCAAAACAGCATTCCAATGTAAGTTTAGCTTTTCGTTTGTTTGAAAAACTTGAAAATATGCTCTACTTTCGTTTTCGAGCTGGTTATCTTTAGTATTCTATATGTATTGATAGTGGTAAGAGCGACCGTGGTGGGTGGGGTATTTTTTCTCAACAAGTGTCTGTGTCGGAAGAATTTGGAAGCATATAGGAATTTATATATGGATACCTGGAGTTCCCGAGACATTGGAAATTTGGAACGTTGATATAATCCACACTTGGTCTGAAAAGTTGAAAATGGATAACATAGGTATTTAATAAACGTCTGTTTACTTATAAATAAGTTAATTTAAATTAAAATTCCCACCTTTTTTACTTGTACATTCAACAGAAATAAAGGGGAGCTACCGCTGACTCCTTTTTCTGTAATGAATAAGTATTTGTTGTCCGACTTTTTAAACCTCTGTTATCTCCCTTTAATCGTTAATTTAGTGTTGTAAAAATTCATATTTAGAAAGTTCATAACATATTTCTGAACAGAATTGGAAGTTAATGACCTTAGAAAAACTGCTCAGCTAGATTAATTATACAGTGGTGTTATATTGTATCCAATTTACCAGTTCAGACAATGGTTGTAAGCTTTTGTGTACACATAAAAGTAAACGTCACTATCACATTATTCTAACTGAGCAGTAATGTATCATAGCAATTGACATGTTTATAAAACAGAGAATTAATGATTGTGCTACAGTTAATGGCATATGATTGGGTGAGTATAACTAATCATTTATTATAAGCGAAACCAATGAGTTGACAGTCTGAGAACGTTATTCATATTTAATTTTTAAAAACAAAACATTAATAGTTCATGAAATTGTTCAACACTGAAATAATCATTCATGAATAGAATATTAACGAAAACTTGCATTGATAAATTTTAAAGTAGTTATACATATGTACAAGTCGATATTAAGAATTCGAATATCAAATGAAATTTAACAAGAAATTATCTATGTACGAAAGCATGACACGGCCTATAATCACGTGGAGTATTATTTTGATACCACAGGGTCGAAAACAATGTTCGAAGGTAAGTCGTATTTTTTGTCGAAAGTTTGAATGTTTCGAGTTTTCCGAATCGATCGGTACCAAAAATAGTATTGTTACTGCCGTAGTTTGTCCATAGACTCTGCAGAAAAAATGAACAAAAAAGAAAAATCTGTCCATTTAATATTTCTCTGCAGGGTCTATGGACAAACTACGGCAGTAATAATACTAATTTGGGTACCGCTGGATACGGAAAATTGTTGGCTGGAACATGGGCTACATGAAAAACTCGAAACATTTAAACTTCCTACGAAAAAATACGACTTACCATCGAACTCGTGGATGCCGCAATTGTTCTCGATCCTGTGATATCAAAATAATATACAACGCAGTTATAGGCATAGATGATGCCAGTACTAAATAAACTAAAGAAAACTTAATACTGACGGTCATACATCTGTGGATAAGGAAGTTTACAAACATCGTATATAGAATTGTTGTGTCAACAACTCAGAATTTGTAAACTGCATATTTATGTAAGAAATCGCATTTGTGAGAAATACTTTGTATAATAATGAAATTGGATACTTACATATAATCAGACTGACACATGCCGCCGCCGTCAGCGAGTTTTTCATTCTCTTCACCAGTCTGTTAATCTAATCTGAAGAAGAAATACTACATACAATAGTTCAAATAATCAAACGAAGATTTGTTATACTCAATATACATTACAAATCTATTTTCCGATCCAGAAGCCCCATTTCACAAACCTACCTTAACTAAGATACAGTTTTACGTAACTTATTAGTATTTTTTCTACTTTTTCACACGCAATACATACGTTCCTCTCATACGCATGAGTGTGACTGCGCCTTAATGGGAAGGCTTTGCATAGAATTATTGAGAATTTTGTAAGTGGTTAGTTGAATAGGCAACATAAAGATTACTGAAGTAAGGCCCATTTAAATCCGATGCCCAGTTACAACCTAATCAGTATCAATCGTACATACTCTAAAACAATAATAAAACTGAATCGAGGCAATGCAACTGTGTCGATATAAGCCGTGGGGCGTTGTCTGGTTCCCGATTCCGCTAATTTCAAAGCAAAGTAAGTGATAGGGGAAGCCAGTAACTCCAGACTAGCCGTGGGCGGAGTAAATTATTACATAGTGGGTAGATCGATACCTATTTGAAGACGTTAATTTGCATCAGCGTGTTACAATAACCGATGTAACAAAGACTTAATATAAATACGAAAATTTGAAAAAAAGTAACCTACTTTAATTGATCAGCGTTATTTTGGTGTCTTGAGTGAATTATCGTAACTGACTAATTTGTTTTGTTAATAAAACAACCATTGCAGCGATTTGACGACTACATTGCGTTGAATTTCGGAAATGTGTTATTTTAGTCAGGCCATCCGCTAATTGAGTTGGTCGATGCGTAGTTATTCTGGTGTTTTGTTTCTTTTAACTATAAATGTACAATAACCATATTTTTTTCCAAAAGACATAAACAAAACATTACATTACATGTCACAACGGGTTTTAATTTATGAATGCCGGCGAATAGCGCTGTACATGTTCATGAAATGATAGAACTATTTTTCGGCATTTATTAGATCGCGAAAGTACTGTACTTCCGCCCTATAACCGTGGTAGTAAGATATTTGGTAATGACCTCAAATGACCTTCTCCCATAATAATTAGTGTAGCAGGCAAAGCCTTCCAAAAACCACGAACCCCATCCATCCATTTTGTGAAGGCGGCATATAAACTTACAGCGCGGATAGTTACGTTGTATATAAATTATTCCTGGTTGTATTATTAGGTTGGACTGAATATATTTTACGTTTTACAATCTCATGAAGTATTTGGAATTTGTCTCTGATGATTCAAAAGCTGCACTTTTTGTACTACATGAAGCCATTTATCATAGAAATAGAAAATTGAAAACAATAGAATACGTGACTTTACCCGTTTTAACCGCATTTTTACTATGAAAGTCCTGGCAGCTGGTTGCTGGTGCTCGAACCGTTAATTTACGGGGATTGCCAGTTGTCTCTGTTATTTTACGATATGAGTCTTGGCAACCAGCTGCCAGGATTCTTACCGTAAATTCTTATCATGAGTGTACCATAGAATGCACTCACTACCAACAATAAATACGCATACTACTGATAGCTTAAATAAATGGTCAATTTAATGCATAAAAATCGATTCCAGTAAAAACGAGATCTTAGTTTAAACAAAATTATTTGATTTTAAGGGCCAAAGGAAATGTCAAGTTACTCGGCTTTAGGTCGGTGAGCTGAAAATGTACTCCAATGAGAAAAATGAGCAAATTGGAAAACTGACGCACCACCAACATTTACAAGGGTTAGGTTACCGAAGGGGCATGTAGGAGCATATTTGTCTTAGAGCCAATTTGTCTCACGGGATGTGACCAATGTGCTCGTAAACATTTATATTTACGACAATTGGAAATGAGACAGAGGTGTTCGATAAACAAGAGGGCCATGATGGCCCTATAAATGCTCACCAGGAGAAAAGGTTATTTGGAGATGAACATTGTTGAAGCTAGGCCTTGTGGTTTTGGAGAAGAAGATTTTTTAAATTTTCCAATATAAATCTATATAAATCAAGTGACCCCTGGGGCGGGGCCAATTTTGACCCTAGGGCAATAATTTGAACAAACTTAGTAGAGGTCTACTAGACAATGCTACATACCAAATATCTTAGCTCTAGGCCTTGTGGTTTCGGAGAAGAATTTTTTTTAAATGTTCCTATATAAAATAGAATAAACCCCAGGGCAGGGCCAATTTTAACCCCGGGGCCATAATTTGAACAAACTTGGTAGAGGTCTACTAGACAATGCCACATACAAAATATCTAAGCTCTATGCCCTGTAGTTTGGAGAAGAAGATTTTTTAAATTTTCCAATATAAATCTATATAAATCAAGTGACCCCTGGGGCGGGGCCAATTTTGACCCTAGGGCAATAATTTGAACAAACTTAGTAGAGGTCTACTAGACAATGCTACATACCAAATATCTTAGCTCTAGGCCTTGTGGTTTCGGAGAAGAAATTTTTTTTAATTTTCCTATATAAAATAGAATAAACCCCAGGGCAGGGCCAATTTTAACCCCGGGGCCATAATTTGAACAAACTTGGTAGAGGTCTACTAGACAATGCCACATACAAAATATCTAAGCTCTATGCCCTGTAGTTTGGAGAAGAAGATTTTTTAAATTTTCCCATATAAATCTATATAAATCAAGTGACCCCCGGGGCGGGGCCAATTTTGACCCTAGGGCAATAATTTGAACAAACTTGGTAGAGGTCTACTAGACTATGCTACACATCAAATATCTTAGCTCTAGGCCTTGTGGTTTTGGAGGAGAAGATTTTTCAAATTTTCCTATATAAAATAGAATAAACCCCAGGGCAGGGCCAATTTTGACCCCGGGGCCATAATTTGAACAAACTTGGCAGAGGTCCACTAGACAATGCCACATACAAATATCTAAGCTCTAGGCCTTGCGGTTTTGGAGAAGAAGATTTTTTAAATTTTCCTATATTAGTCTATATAAATCAAGTGACCCCCGGGGCGGGGCCAATTTTGACCCTAGGGCAATAATTTGAACAAACTTGCTAGCGGTCAACTAGACTATGCTACACACCAAATATCAAAGCTCTAGGCATTGTAGTTTTTGACAAGAATATTTTTTAAATTTCCTATATAAGTCTATGTAAAATCAAGTTACCCCCGGGGCGGAGCCAATTTTGACCCCAGGGGAATAATTTGAACAATCTTTGTAGAGTTTCATTAGACAATGCTACATACCAAATATCTCAGCTCTAGACCCTGTGGTTTCAGACAAGAAGATTTTTTAATTTTTTTCTATTTGTTGCCATAGCAACCAGAATTTTTAATGAAATTTAATTTTTTGAACAACTTTGAAAGGGGACCACCCAAAGATCATTCCAGCAAAGTTTGGTTGCAATCGGCACAGCGATGTAGGGGGAGATGTTGTTTTAAGTAAAACTGGACGCCACTTCACGACGTACGACGCATGATGGACGCAGGGCGATCACAAAAGCTCACCCTGAGCACATTCGTGCTCTGGTGAGCTAAAAATAGTTCTGACACTGGAAGCACATTTGTCTTACATTCTATCATATCCTACTAAAATTCTGCTTAAAAGGAAAACTGTAACTGCTTAGTACATTGTAATTGTTCGAAAATGCGGATATAGACATTAATTAGCTGACTGACTGTCTCTATGTCCGTCTGTCTGTCCACATTCACAACCTCAAAAATTATCTGCGACAACAGATATCCTTAGAGATGTATTATAAACCACTTACTCGAATAGAGTCTACACGATTAAGAAACCGCTGTCATATTCGCTGTATCATCATGCTAGTTTTATAGATTAGGCCATACCAAAACGTTTCTTCGTTTAGCGTCCACCTTAAGTTCGAAAACCTATCTAGCTATCCTGAGAAAAAAAACGAAGCCCTCGAAAAAAACAAGTCATCCTCATCAGAATATGGCTGTCAAATATAGCTTTCATGCATTGTCAATCATAACTTACTGAAATTATGGCTGTCAAATATAGCTTTCATGCATTGTCAATCTCAACTTACTGAAATAACTGAAAACATTTGGGCATAAGAAAACTACAACTGAACTTATATTAAATTTTATAGTCAATATTTAATTTCACGAATCTTACTCAATAAGAGCAAAATAATGTGCTCCTAAAAAGTTCTTCTTTCATATAAACCCACTTTCATAACCTATGAAATCAACTGAAAAAAAACATTTTACAAAAACTAAAAAGTATAAAATGATAGTCATAATTATATTCTTCAATATTTTAGAAAGGGTAACATCAAGTTTGCCCTTCAATTATTAAATCTTACTGATCATGTAAGCTGTAATGATCTAAAATTTTGATATTCATAATGAGTTAGTTCAATATATTTATAACATCAAGTCATTTTCACTGATAAGGAGACACTGCTGTTTTGTTGAAAACCATACAAGCAGAAATTCCAACTGCATCTTTAAATATAAAGCCTGAAGTATTGCCTACCAGTAAATCTGCAAACTGATGTAGTAAAACCAGTGATCTTTTTCCAAAAAATTTCTCACTACCCATGCCCATCACAACTGGATATTTAGCTGACAAATTTCAAAATGGGAACTATTTAATAACACTGATTTTATTTTCTATGGAAATGTGGTTATAAAATTGTTAAAAAAACAGGGAAAATTCTGGCCATTATAAGGGGAAATGAAAACTTTTGCATTAGGGAACTGCCTATATAAGGAAGTAAATGTAGTGAAAAAAATCACTGAAAATCATTTTAAAAATTCATGATAAAAACAGAAAGAAATGTCAATGTTCCTATTAGTCTCACACTTGAGAATTACAAATTAAGTTAAGAAGACGATTTTTTTTCAGTTTTTGGTTGTATTAGGATAGAGTCATAAAGGTGATGGTCATCTGGAGTAAAAAAATCCCCACAAGTGCAGATAACTTCTTCTTACAACAGCTCTACTCCAGTTCTTTCATCAGTTGTCAGCTTCTTTGTTGCATACATGCATCTGTAAATCAGAATTTATTGATTTTTATAGACTGATACACACTACATCTAGAAATAAACATTTTACAGTATATTTATAAACCTTAGTTTCTAGGAATATATTAATTTTATGATACTACACGTATTATGATATCCAAATCAAATATACCCATTTAATGTAATTAATTTAATGCAATGTCTTTGAGAGGTCATCATGGCCAAGAGGATAGATAAAATGACGTAAAATAACTTGCCCCTTACCAGTGAGGGTTCGAATACCACTCTGAACTAAAAATCTTTTATGTGACAAAACGTGGTTTTTGGTTCTATATATATATAACCTTGTTCATGAGATGCAGGCATGGCGCGTAATGCCTTGAACAGTTCCTGGGGTCTTAGACTACCATTAAAACTGGAAAGTCGCCATATGACCTGAAATGACAACAAATACTCTGTAGCTAGCAGTTTCTCAACATTCACCAAATTTACAGTTGGGAAATTAATAGTCTTGTATGATGTAACTCAAAATGATAAAGTATGAAATCACACCCCAATCAGTTTTTATTCGTATGTAAGCCAGAAAAAAAGAAACACACAATGTAAAACATTCATGGGTAAGTCTTCTTAGTATAACGCTCTTGACAAAATCGACCAACCGCGAAAACATATTACAAATAATGAATTATCCGCATATGTAAATTAAAAGTAATTTACACCAACAATCTACTAAACTTCTTATTCATCTTAAAATATACTATTTTATGTAAGATTATTACACATTGTTTTTAAATCATTGACTAAAATAATTACTTACCTAGCTACTGCTTACGTTTTTTTCGAATGCAAATGGCGTAAATACGTAAAGGGAGATAACAACATGCGGTATGTATAAATTCCGTAGCAAAACCGGTCAAAAGTCTTCACTGCGAGATCTTAAGACAAGTGTTTTTTTTTCTTTCTCCGAAGGCTCAAACCTATCCGTCCGCGGACGCTAAACGAAAATACGATTTGGTATGGCCTTAGATGGTGTCACTCTGTCGGTCGGTCGGTCCGCATACAAAATTACAAGTTTGCGGAGCGAACTACTTCCACATTCGTTGAGCGATTGCAATGAAACTTGATGCATGTTATCACCATAAAGTGTAGATAATGCAAGACACAATTTTCATGCCCAGTGATCATCTCATTCCAAAGGTATGTGCCCAAAGCGGGGGCGGGGGTATTAGTCACCTCCGTGACAAAACTTTAGTTTATTTATTATTTTGTTTAATAGTAATCAATTTGAAAAAGAACGTCGACGGTGCACTTGAAAGTTATTGTTCTTTCTGTCCTTCAGAGGGAAACACTGTATTTTTACCTGTGTATGTTAAAGCCCCATTAGCTTTTTGCTGTAGAAAAATATATGCAAAAACATTTTATTGCCGATATTATCCCAAGATAATTATTACAAACACTCATTTCACTGTGATTTTTGCTTTTGTAAACTTGAAATATGTAGAGCGCGTGACGTCACTTTACTACGTGTGCATAACATAACTGCGGGAAAACACAGGTGTTCTATAAATAGCATTTATTTCAATGATATTGACAAAAAATACGATAGTGGTTTCGGAAACATTTTTTCTTGCTATAAAATATGCACGGGAGGAAAACACACTGGATTCCACTGTTATAGAACAAACAGAAACTATTAGGACCAATACATCTATAAGCTTATGGCACTTTAAATAAATAATAATCATCTCTTGTGTTACTCCGTATAAACATATTAATAATTCTGAGGTAACTGCCAATGACAAAAACAATAGATGCGCGTCATGACCTCACTGTCGGTATTTCAGAATAATAAAATACAAAAATGTACTAAATATATTAAGCTAATTAAAAGAGTACATTTTGAGAATGGTATATAATGTAACAATAGTATATGCTTATAATGTTACGGTATGTGTTGGTGTTTTACGGACCTGTAAGAAGAAAGTTTACAGGTTCGTGAAACACATAAGTTTGCTTCAACGTAGATCTAAAGTAAATAATTGAGTATTAAGTTTCTCGCCTTAAATTTCGAAAACATCTTTTGTTCCAAATTTCGATTTGTGTGTTGGATTTAACGTCGCGCGTACACATCTCCATTGTATATACCATATGGCGACTTTTCCAGCTTTCCATGTTAGAGGAAAACCCCAGGTGCCCTTTCGAGCATATTTATTGATTTTCCGCAAGCCAACTGAATGGCTTCCTCGCATGAAAGAGTTCGATGCGCCGAGTGAGGCTCGAACCTACAGCGGTTTGGGGCAAGTGGTTTTTTTAAGTCAGCTACATTAACCACTTGGACACGGAAGCTCCTAAATTATCTAAGGAAGAAAATGAGTAGACCTTCCCACATGTATTTTGTTTACATCCTTACAGTTTTACAAGTATGTACAACCTGATATTGTGTACTATATGTTAGGTTCATTTCATAGGTATGCAAATGCTGAGTGAAATAAAATAAACTTGAAACTTAAGAAATATAAAAAAATCAATATTGCCATTTTACGAGAATTGCTGGTTTCAGATTCGCCATTTAAAAACACTTACAACGTGCATGAGTTCTCAAATGAATCTGAGTAATGCCATAATAATGGAATATCACTTATCGAGGAATCGGGCAAGACGCGACGGAACACAAAGCGATATGTAATATCACTAATAATGACACTAACGGGATTCCGTATTTTTCAATGTACATCTTAAAGTTCAGCTAATTAAATTTCTTGAATTAGAGATATTGGAATTGATAGTTCCACTGCTGTTTTTAAGTTGAATATTTTATTTTTAAATAAGGCATTAGTAAAGCTATTGTTGATTACAATTGACATGAGGTAAAACAGCGAACCTCGATTCGAAGATTGTTCTGCCATGGAAAAATATGAGACAAATGTGCTTGTATATCTTAAAAAATGACGTGAGGCGAATGTGCTTTCTTGTCACATAAAAAAGTTTATCAGAGCACATTTGTCACACTGCATATGTCTTAAGCAAGACAAATGTGCTCATATAGGGGCATCGTCTATTGCTGGCAGAATTTCGAATCCTGAAACGGTATTCCTTACCTTAAGGTCTTTCAACTTTTTAGATTTTAGCGGATATCATTAATTGTATAAACATTTGATAAGGCAGATATACACTCAAAGTTTGAATCGAATCAAAACTTAATTCAACTCAATATAAACTGGAAAAAATATTAAACACCAGCGATATCAATATTAATAGTTAAAACACCAAGACATTTTTTATTTTTCTATCTGGAGCAGTTGCAACAAACAGATGTATTGATTGCTTATGTATAAATAATACATTTAAATATGCGGGTGTTGGTAACACCATTATATAATTGAGAGAATGCCAACATTTTGTTTCTTGAATTCATTATGCTGGGATAAAATGGAGTGTAAACTTATTAATATTGAAGGAAAAAAACAAATTTCACAATACGAAGAGCAGATGCATTAATACGGCAGTGCAACACACGCGAAACAAATTCTAATCATGTTGCAAATAGCCAATAGAATGAAACACACGTGTACAAATTATAACAATATTTGGTTGTATCAGTTAACGTTATTTTTATCTAAATCAAATATTCAACATGAAATGGAATTGAAAATGACATGTATGGAATACATCTACGTCTCCGTTAAATAGATCGAAACGCAAAACATTGATAATAGCATACTGTGTATAACATTAACAAAAACGTCAGAATACCTGTTTTCAACAGCATTTCAGTTGATACCAGCAGACAATAAACCCAACCAGTTTTCCCGGATTATGTACAATTGCTCATCCTGTCACCCGCAAGAAGCTGTAACTGATAAGCGATGAAGGAGGAATGTAAATAAGACGCAATGTCTTTACTAGTGCACATGTGCTGCGCCAAGGATTCGAACCCACGAATCCGAGGTCCGTAGATGTAACAACTTAACCAAGAGTTCAGACACAAAATAAAAGCGTTAATGGTACGTTTAAAAGTAACGATTTGTTTCACTAGGTTTTTTGCCGTAAACGGAATTTAAATGGTCCAATTTGTATAGTACACTTTGGATGGTTATAATTTTGATACATTTTCGTAAAGTTTTCATACAAAATGTTGAAAACGGATACTATATTTTTTTCAAAAACAATTGTTAATTCACCATGCGTGTACTGATGTGCAAACTATCCGTAATGAGATACATCATTTGAAGTATTGTAATGTATCTTCTTTATATTTGGTATTGTGACCTTGGTAAAGTTACAAAATCGTTCATACAGACAAACATTATTTTCGTCTGTAATGATTTGCAAGTTTCATCTGATTTAGTGTATAATATTTCACAAATCTGAGAAAACTTATACCTAAACAAGGGTTTACGAGGAAAATGCTACAAATAAATAAAAACTTTCTAATCTCTGAAACATAAACAAAACTAATATATCCCTAAAGCATTTCTTACATTTAAAGTTTTAACTAATTATGCCACCTGAATCTGAAATGTAGATCCTTTAAACAATAAAATGTGTCCATTTTGCGTTGTTTGAGAACATACTCAGAAATATTCATTCGAAATAAGTTATACGGGTATGACTAAACCAAAAAAAAAAAAAAAAAAACAGAATGAAAAGTCACCATGCGAAAACGACTGCTTGAATTATTTTTGCTTTATTTTGGAACACATATTATGAAATAAACAGAATATCAAATATACATAAACGAAGAAGTAATAAGTAAATATGGCAACCATAGCCACCATGGCGAATATCAACATACATACACAAAAAAAGATATAAGTAACCATGCCAACCGTAGCAACCATGGAAAATATCAAACATACATACAAAAAAGACATAAGTAACCGTGGCAACCATGGAGAATATCAAACATACATACAAGAAGACATAAGTAACCATGGCAACCATAGCAACTATGGATAATATCAAACTTACATACCAAAAAGACATAAGTAACCGTGGCAACCATGGAGAATATCAAACATACATACAAGAAGAAGACATAAGTAACCATCATAGTAGTGATTGACATCGTGCAATTCACCATTCGTCATGTTGTTATTTGCAACGCTACGAATAGCTTTTTCAAAACCGCTTAATCTAACACAAATATCATGGTTTTCTTCTTTTGGTTCTAGTTACCCAAGCACTCCGATATTGAGTTTACGTGTTTCCATATCAAAGAAACCACACAATTTTTCCAAATTTCACATTTGTTTTAACATAATGATCATCAAGTGACATAGATGTAGCACTTATATCAGACTCAGTTGTTTCGTGACCATACTCTAAATCATCCAGTCTGGATTCAATATTTTGCATTCTTCTTTATAAGAGCTTGCGATGCTTGTACTTGACTTACATTACTTTTCAAAAGTGAAACTTCATTCCATATTTTACCCATATGTACTCTAATAGCTGACATTTCATATTCTAATAATGAAAATCGAGTTGCCATATTAACACTAGTAGCTGCAATAGCATCCAACACTTGATTAGTTTCTGGTATTCGACATCCGATGACATCAGGCCCCGAGGTTATAAAACTTGAGAACTGTCTCTGAGCTCAAAGCTCAATTTCGTTCTCAAAGTATAACGGTTGAATAGATAGAGCTGAATAATGTTTGAATACATATTCTGATCAATTATACTGCCAGACTAATGTATCAGTTATATCATTATTGTCTGATCACATTTAACTTAGATCCATTAATGACAAAATGTGAGATTTGAGCTTGGAGTCCGATCTCAAGTTTTATAACCTCGGGGCCAGGAGTTAATGTTGGGAATTTGTGTCATAAAGTAGGTTGGAGCTATATCAGCCGACATAAATATGTAATTTTCCAACATGAACCAGTAATGCTCAACACTATAGATTGACAGCACTAGTTATAAATCTAAAGTCATTCTGATACAAATATCACCAGCTAGCCTTATTTGAATCATATTTACACTCTCTTAAACTCATGAGCTTTAAAATGTCTGGTCATACTCTATCAGTCTGAATAAAGCATACATTTATGTTTGTAAATCGTCCAAGACTACCAAGTACGTGCCAAAATATCAATAAAAATGAAACTAGACTACTATGCAATCTTGCGGCTAACCTCAAAAACGACCATCGAATATCACAATTATGAAAAAACTTTAAAAAAGCTACTTTATGGAAATATGTCATACATAATTCTTAGTTTTGAAGAATATACATTTGAAGACAATTTAGATGTATTATACCTTCTATGTTATAGTTGTGTGAGACCAGGTTTGGTGTTAGTAGTTTCCTTTTGATAATAAAAACATTTTGAAGACTTAACGAGTTTTTTCCCAAGCAAAAAGTATCAACAAAGCATTTACTCGAGTTTTTTTGTTTATACGATCTTCCATTTCTATGCTACATTTTGAAAACAAGACATAAATGGGTGTCGTCGAAATAAACTTTGACATTAAGCTTCGTATTCGATATGCATGCTTTTACTAAACATACAATGTATGTATATAGCTTAATTATAGGGACTACTATTTTACGACAAAATGGCCTTTGTGAAATGTGCATAAAACATTCGGTTGTAATGCAATACATAAAACACGCAAAAAGTTCATCTGTTTAAAATATTTTGAATAATTTAAGTTGGTTAATCGTAAACAAGTACTAACTTAAAACAATTTTAAACTACAATATGTGACCCACCCTAAAGGCCCAAACTATTATTTCCCTTGTAACTAAATGGAGAAAGCTTTGGAACGTCTACCAATACGATGTTGACATTAGAAAAAGGCCTTGCAAATTTCAATATGCATAATCATGTGCTGGTGGTCATATATCCACAAGTTTATCATACAATCTGGGATCAATATACATGTACACAGATATAACCTGAATTGTAATTACATTACTTGTTGAATATACATGTACGTACTGCATAATTTGTCTGTTTGGTTTAGACCGAAGCTATTCCCGCTCTAATAAACGTTTGAAAAGGAAATATTCGTCTTCAGCACTAACTACAATGAGTAAACTAACAACCATAGCAATGTAATGCATTAATAGCAGCAATATACATATGACACTGAATTTTGTCATGAAATCTTTACTGGATAATAGGAAAACTTCACACCATTTTATTATGAAACATTTGTAAACGTTGGGAGACTGTGCTTTCAGTTTTCGTGATCAGTTAAATGAAAACTCTTACAATGAAATCAAATTTCGTAATTTCATTGAAACGAAAACCTATTGTAATTCTATGATGTAAACATCGGTAATTAAATACCGCACGCATTCTTTCTGATGCATACTAATGAGGGAAAATATCCGTTTGTTTAACATTACTATTGAAATTGGACATTTTCACATGACTGTGCAGACAAACATCACTATGCATTTGCTTGTAAATGAAAAGACTTTTCATGGCATATGCTTGATTAAAAAACTTCGGTTAACAGTTTTTGTATTTCAGCAGACGAACAATAAGTTGACCGATATTTATAGCCTGTCAAATTCATACTGAAACAAAGTGTAGCTCTATATTTCGTTGACGCTAGTGAAGATGAACATTTAGGCCATCCTTAAAAAAATGTTTGTTTGAGGCAACCCTGTCCAGAAAATCTATACTATTTATATAATGATAAAAGTGTAACCAAGGGACCAAACAATTAGGGTCGTTTTTTTGGGGGGGGGGGGGGATAGTAGGTAGCGTAATACAACGGAGTTTCGATTATCATACCACCACAACAGGTTGTTAAACAGTATTCCAAGATTATGTATCAATAGAAATAATATAACCAGCTTTCCTAGATTATATACCAATAGTAATAACCTTACTAGCGTTCATAGATTCTATAGCAATGTAATAATCTTACTAGCGTTCCTAGTCTCTGTACCAATAGTAATAACCTTACAAGCGTTCATAGTTTCTATATCAATAGTAATAACCTTACTAGCGTTCCTAGAATTTATACCAATAATAATAACCTTACTAGCGTTCATAGATTCTATAGCAATGTAATAATCTTACTAGCGTTCATAGATTCTGTACCAATAGTAATAACCTTACTAGCGTTCATAGATTCTATAGCAATGTAATAATCTTACTAGCGTTCATTGATTCTATAGCAATGTAATAATCTTACTAGCGTTCATAGATTCTGTACCAATAGTAATAACCTTACAAGCGTTCATAGTTTCTATACCAATAGTAATAAACTTACTAGCGTTCCTAGATTCTATATCAATAGTAATAAACTTACTAGCGTTCCTAGATTCTATATCAATAGTAATAAACTTACTAGCGTTCCTAGATTCTATATCAATAGTAATAAACTTACTAGCGTTCCTAGATTCTATACCAATAGTAATAACCGAACTAGCGTTCATAGATATTATACCAATAGTAATAACCTTACTAGCGTTCATAGATATTATACCAATAGTAATAACCTTACTAGCGTTCATAGAATTTATATCAATAGTAATAACCTTACTGGCGTTCCTAGATTTTATAACAATAGTAATAACTTTACTAGCGTTCATATATTCTGCACCAATAGTAATAAACGAAGTCTTTGTAAGTTATTGTCCACATCTCTACAAATATCACACGAATTTCAGCCACATTCGCAGTTTGGTCAGCTCAAGGGATAGGCAATGCTGTTCCTGTGTCTTTTGTCGATAGACAAGTTTAATCTCAGATTACCTTGTGTAACATTTATCCATAATTATATAAGTATCCTTAATAACTTCATTGCGGCGATTTCTATCATGTACTTAGTATTATAATGCGTTTTAATTATTGTAACTATAATGGTCTTGAGTTGATCAGTAGTTAAACATAGCTAATATGTACTTGTTATTTGTATACCGACTATAAATATTTTTGTATTTGTAGTTGAATCCCTCGCATATACGGTGCAGGCCAAATTACCTCAAACGTAACATTTCCGACCAATTCGTCAGAGAACACGTTCCGCACCAAGAATTAGAAAACAGAAACCGAGGGTCTGAAGTCCTCCCTAATAAGCCAAGTAGACGGTTTGATTGAATGGGAAGAGATCTGCTAATGGCTCACTGGGATTCCCTGATACACAATCTTCCGGAATATATTGATTACAAAACAGATATATAAAGAGACATTTAGGTATGTTGAACATAAATCAGAAATATTAATGTATCCAACAGTCATTTAAAATGTCAAAAAAGAAATCAGACGTCCGAGGGTTACGCATAGAATTAACAGAAATCAGACGTCCGATGGTTACGCATAAAATTAACAGAAATCAGACGTCCGAGGGCTACGCATAAAATTAACCGAAATCTGACGTCCGAGGGCTACGCATAAAATTAACAGAAATCAGACATCCGATGGTTACGCATAGAATTAACGGAAATCAGACGTCTGAGGGTGCCGGATAAAATTAGACAAATCATAAGTATACAGTAGTCAATTCATAATGCTGATCGCGAGTCAGACATCACTAAAACTTCAAACAGACAATAGGATAATCTAAAACACAAATCAGACAAACAAAAAATTTCAAAAAGCACCCAGATCTTATATGTTGAACATAATTCTGACATTTATGTTTCCAATATCAATTCTGATAGCATTATACTGACTATAATTTCGACGAAACAGAAGTTTACAGTATGTAATAAGATTTATTAAGCATGAATCTGGCGTAACAGTGACCAGTACTAAATTTCATACACATTTGTAATTAGTATTCTTTTTCTTTTTGGGACTAGATAGCCCAATTATTTAAAAAAAAACACACACACACAATAAAGTATACAGCATGTATAAAAAGACCCTGTTAGTAGAAGTTTTATAGAGTTTGTTAGTTGTTTTTATTTTCTCAAAATTATAATACAATAGCATATTACTAGAATGAAACAAAAGGAATACAGAGTGTAAAAAATATACATGTAATAGATATTTTAGAATTGGGTTATAAATGGGATATTTGTTAAGATAAAGATAATCGTATATTTAAAAAAAACATTTATAGATAAACAAAACAAGCAAATAACGATGGAAGAATAAAATACAACTTTATAAAAATGTACATATTTAAGCAATATCTTGAGTCTCGACTTTTAAAGCTTCATTAACTGATGATAAACGAAGTCACGGCGATCCGAAACCAAGACAATGTGTATTTTTACCATGTCATTATAATTTTATAAGTGAACTGCATCATAAAAGATAAAAAATATAACATCTATATTCATGTGTCTCCGGCGTCAGGTTCACACTTGTGAACACTTCTTAGATCACGTGTTCTTCAGACTTAACTCAGTACTGCTGACAACACTTATTTGGCATCTAATTGCATTATCCGTACTCGAGACGTGGGGTGAGAATTTAAAGCGTATCAATTCAGGACGGTCCTTCTGAATGTGAATTATCCCAAGCGTTTATATAATTAGATCGATTAATTTTTTATTTAATATTTTCGCTGATAGATTCGTCGTGAGATGATAATTAAGTCAATCAGCGGTAGGCCATTGATTCCTACCTTCTTTGCCGGGAAAAGTTGTTAAAACATCACGTAACCATTCTATGAGTGAGGGTTAAACTATTTATTAAAAAGCAAACAATCAATTTATGATAGGTCAAATAGTATAATGAAGACACAATAATTATTATATGCAAATGTAATATATTGAAGCAAACATTTACCTTTAGACAGTAAGCATGTCATTCCATTTCAATGCAAGACGACACACTGCGCAATAATCTTACCCGTCTCGAAAATTAACTTTACACTATCAGGATAAGGAAGTAGTCATGCAATACATTTAGTTTATTTTTAGTCTGGATACCCGGATATATTGCGTTGGTAATGTTTTCTATGCAGTTTAAATAAATAAGGATGCATGCGCATTCGCTCAGTCACAATACAGATGATTCCATGCGCCATGAATGCTATTACTGTTCAGTTATGATAATTGTAGAGTGACGCAGTGGTCGTGTCCACTTTTACGGTGTAAAACCGTTCTCAAATTATCAGTAGACATGTAGACTGATTATATGACTTACAAATTTCGTGCAGCACATTAACTGTCGGCGTAACGCAGTTGGTAACGATGTTGTCTGTTATTACACCTATAGATGTGAAATTATTGGTGTGAGACCGCGATTTAGTATTTTTTCGCAAATTATTTTCTATTTCTATGTATATGTTTTTTAAAATTTCGTCAATTTTGTCATTTTCTTTTTTCGTTTTTGTAAGAATTATACTAGATCTAGTGCTTATATTGTTACCATTTTTGTCGTTTGGTATATCTTTTACATGTAATAAGCATGATAAAGAATAGTCTCAGACATTTCGTCGTAATTCTGGTAATTACGATTGGTTCGCTATTAAAAGTTATTTGTTCAGCCATATTTAGCTACATTTGTGTGTTGGCCTTCAGATAAGTTGGCACGGAGTATTTGTGCACGGTACTAATACTGCAAGTACTTTTGCGCTACACACTTCGCGTTTAACAGTACAATAATGCATTATTTTTCTTCACAGTTTACTACTAAAATATTATAACAAACCTACCTATATACTACAATTCATTTGCGGCTGAGCTGAAGTTGAAAAAGAAAACGAAAAAAAAAGAGATAACCGGTGAGGTTCGAACTCGCGATAAAATTTTAGCTCCTGGGCATTTCTAAAGGCTTTACCAACTGCACCAACCGGACATCTACAATTGTATTGCTAAACTGTAATACTATATTTGTTTCTTATAAACCCACTTTATCTGTTCAGATAATGGATGTAAACTTTTGTGTACACATAAAATAAAACGTCACTATCACATTATCCTAACTGAACAGTATATCCGATCATATTACTGACATGTAATCTAAACAAAATGCATTGTTTAATACCCATACATAGACCTTCGAACACTTTACTACGTTTTATTGTTTCGCACAAATCTACGTACTCTATTATATAAAAAATTGCTTGTGGTCCCGAACCATAAAAAGCCAAACAACATTTGGAAACAATGTTTCAGATTAATTGTCAAATTGCATATGGATACGTTAAAAAACAATGAAGTCTTTTGAAAATATTTCTATTACTAATAACTCAAAAGGAAAACTGGTGTATTATATGTTCCTGAGACTGTGGTGCACAGTGTTTTAATGTTTTGGAAAGTTTCATCCTATTACGACAACCCATTTTTCAATGATTAGTAAAAAACCTCCCAATGATGTCCCAAGAATACGGGTTTGAAAATGTATTTAATTATTTAAAAAAAATTTATTACATAATATTTAAAGAAAAGGGTTTCTGTATGTCAAAGTTTAAAGTCTTGGCTTTTTGTGCTATAAAGTTCCAAAAGCAAAAATGAATACTTTTTTGCATTAGTTCCTAGAAATAATAAGGGTTTGTTCTTATTTGCCTTTAAAAATTGCAAAATACCTCCTCCTTCTCATAGTTTCAGTTTATTCCACCTATTTTATAGTGAGTTATACTTCAATTTAGTAAGTTAAACTGTATTCGAACAAAATATCAAAGGATTTTTCACAAAAAGTTCTTTTCACATTACTGGTTTAAATTAATCAAGTCAGAAAAAGACTTATTAAGTGTGTATATTTTAAAAAATTGCTGCAATAGCATAAATGATATTTTTCTTACTTTTTGTACACATCTACCCCTTTGATATAGTTAACACGAACCTTTTTGCTATCAAATCAGTTGTTAACTTTGATAATGTATGAAAATTCCCCTTTTGTCACACTCATTGATTTTGAATTCACCCAAATATACCAAAGCTTGAAATTTGGTATATTTGGTATTTTTCCTTAAATATAATTCTGGGAATATTGAAAGAATGATCATTGAGCTTGATAACTTAAAATTCACTTAAATATTTATTGATTCGACGTAGATTGACAATGTTAAGCGTACATATGTTACAATATCACACAGGACAGTAACAGTCATATCAGGGGTACGCAACGGCTGATGATTTGGTAGAACGCTATAAATAATATGACAGATGTTTTCGATTATTACTGGAAACCCGGGTTAGACATAACCCATACAGTAAACTATGGTGGCATAAAAGAGACACAAGAAAGATCTTATTCAATAGAACGTGGCCACGCGGTAGCTGCTACGTGCGCACGTAATATTCGACCAATGAAACTTTTCGTATTAGCTATTGCGTGACCAAGTTATGAATCAAGTATTTCCTGTGTACGCTTTATGCCACCGTAAAAACAACTGTCCAATCTGTTTAATCTTCCGTAGTACACTATAGTCTGGATGAGAATTGAAGAAATTATTTGCCATCTAAATAGGGAAGAACGGGTTTGAAAGTGCCATGGATTGAATGTACCATGTGCTGTTTCTGAATAATACGTTAGCAAATGACGTCACTATGTTCAAATTTAAATGCGCCATAGTCCAAAACATAAAGTGCGTCTGGTCGAGAGTCCGAACAGACATTATCTTCCATTTTGATGATAAAAGATCAAGATCGAACAGTGCAAGTATTTTTTTTCCACTTTCCATTTTGGGTTTCTACATTGAATGCGCATAACGTTTGACGTTGTATCCATTCGCTGCTGAAATCTTCGTAACAAGATGTGTGTAAACAGCAAAGGTCAATTGATCAGCCGCCATTATACAAGCCTCTCATCGTGACATAAATAAATACAGAGGTGTGGGGAAGGTTGATCAACTACAACAGGGGCATGTCGTGCCACTCTCATAACCTACCCCAGCAGTATTTATGAATGAAGTAAATACATAGAGGATCTGATCTGTAGATCTAGATCTGCAATATAGATCTATGTGATTCAAATTTAAACGACTTTTTTCAGACAATCATTGTGCGTACCAATGTACACTAAACAGATTAAGGGGCGAAGCCACGTGCGTTGTTTGAAAGGGCTTTAGAAATTGTCAAAACAGAAAAGAGAAGTGTTAGGACTGTCGCTGCTGAACTTGAGACTGAATGTCGTATGCAAAAAGCAATGACATTATCATGTTATATTTCTGTTCACACCGCTTAAAGCCACTGGACCGCACTGTCTACGGACCATTCAAACGAGCCATCTCGACAGAACAGTACGCATGGATGCGCTGTCATCCTGGTATATACCAATGACAATTTATGATATTCCGGGTTTACTAAAATGCTTGGGCTAGCGCCATGACTCCTAAGAACGTTATCAAGGGGTTTGGGGATAGTGGCATTTGGTCTATGAGAGCGTATGTAGATCATGCTCCTTCCTATGTAACCGACCGTGTTCTAGGTGAAGCTAAAGAGCATCAAAAGCCCCCTGCTGATATATACTAGTACCCGTTGTTCTTGCTTGAAACCCATTTACATGATAAATCTTTAAACAAAGTTGCGGTACCCGGTAATGGACATTGTTTGCTGGCATGCGTTGGAAGCATGTCTTAGTGCTCGTGGTATCGCAGATATTAGCAGAGAGGAGATCTGCAGCCGTTTGCAATCCGAAATACATTCAGCAAAAGCAGTACAATACTGAAGCTTGTGATATCGTTCTGTCCGCTCTTTGTAATGCATTGGAAATGAATTCGGTGGTATAAAAGGTCGGGAATGATAATTATATTGTTGAAATTACCCAGATTCCAAGAAGTGTAGCTGTAAAAGGAACAGAAGTTTTTACTTTAGAAGGAAATGGCGCCTCATCTCATTACAGCGCTGCTGTACCGCAACTGAATCAACAGACTGATTTGTTTCATACTGAAACTATTCGCCCTTTACCAAAAGCCGCAGAGCATACAACTGCTACAAAACCCGCCAGTAAACGCAAGTCAGCGATAATGACGGACAAGCCAGAAAAAATGAAAAATAGGGGAGGAACAAGTTCTTAAAAAGTCGAAGAAAAAAATCTGAACAAAACCATAGGAAACGCAAGAAAATAAAAAAGTCGAAAAATACCATATTTTCGCACGAAAAAGTGGATTGTAAAGTTTTGTGTGTTGTGAACCTTATTCTAATAGCAGAGGCTGAGAGGAAATGGTTCAGTGCTTAATTTGTAAGCAATGGGCACAGAGAGAGTGCACTCCAGGGTCGAAAATGTATGTTTGCCAAAATTGCGAGTCGGACGACGAACTATAGTGACGTTGAGCCCTAAACTGAAATATCCAAATTGTTTTAGTTGGTAACATATTGTTTTAGTATCAACAAAACCTCATTCATTTGTTTTGGGTTTTAATAAATGAGTTTTTAATAAACTCGTGTGTTTGAAGTCCTACTTAAATATCTGGCCGTACCTAAAAGTATTGACACATCCTACCCCATGTCATATCACAAATGCCCCGCCCACGGGACAGGTTGTTACATTTGACGCTTCCTGTCAAAATAGTGTTTTTTCGATAAGTTTTAAAATAACATAATATCGAATCTATATATAATAGTAGACATAAATTTAATGTACTAAGTCGATATTTGAAAGTACAGGTAAACACACTAATCTTAAGCAATGACAATTCCTTGAAAATCGAAAAATGACACTTTCCTTCCCGTTCTCCCCTTTTTACAAACACCAAGTCGGTCTTTTTCGTGAACGACTAAACTAAGTTCGTTATATAATTTTCTATTCGATTTGCGAATACCGATATAACATTTTAGTGTGCAGCTTTATTTGTCATCCAATGAAATCGCCGGATTTCTGCCTTTTTCCTAGCTCTTAATTTCACAGAACGCCAAAAATCGCTACTATAGCCATAGTACGTTACTACGCCTCATAGTGTCGAATCTTCGTTTCGTAGAACGCCAAAAATCTTTACTACGCTCATAGTATCGACGGTTCTATAAATGTATTCAAAATGGGAGGAGACATTTTATTGCGCATGCGTATTCACCGCTTACGACACGATATTTATACCAGGAATTGAGCATGCGCTCTTCTCGTGTTAAAATCAGTTTAAATCACGTAGACCCTAGGGAAATAGACCACGTCACTTCATACGTGCAAACTACGAATAACTGGCCAGAACAGCTGACTTTTTTTTAAAGAGGCGCAGTAATAAAGATATAACCCCAAACTATGGAAGTATCCAGAATATATAAATTTGTTCCCATTACATGTTGCAGTGCATCAAAAGGCTTTATACAGACAAGTCAACCGAACGAAGAGCTAAAAGGGGAGACAAATCGTGTTTACCAGTTTACTCATCCCTAATGTCTTCTCTCCATCCGTAACCAAAGTAGCTAAAATTATGTCAACCGAAAACCAGTGGTAGATGTTATTTTCGATAATTAAAATATCATATCGTCAGAAAAGATGTTTTAATTTAGTTTAAAAAAAAACACGCAGACTAAGGCCTAAAACAAAATACTTGTTTCCGCAAGCGGGCCAGAAAAAATAGGGTAGGTAGGTAGGCATAAATTTTTTTTTTCTCTTTTTTTTTTTTTGGAAACACAAATAGAAATATTTGGAAAAAGTTTTGTCTATCTGTCGTATTACAATTAATTAATATGGGATGCTTTCCAAATGTTTACAATTTCACTACCCTGAACTAAAATGATCTATTTCTATAGCAGTAAGACTATTACAAACATTATATAATAATTAACAAAGTAAACTGTTCCTCTCATTTATTCCTAGTGCTCTCAAGATAGCATAGGAAAGACATTTTTCGACAATCTAGGAGAGCTTTCTTGTGTCAGCCTGCACAAAAGCGAAAATTGAACAACATTCCAAGTACCAACTCATCGCCGGACTAGTAGACTGGAAAATCTAGGTTGTCAACAACAATATCAATTAATCCAAATTCTGAATGTCGACTTAACCTCTGTACTATATAATCTGATGTTTATGTAATATAGTCTAGATGTGGTCAAAATGATTTAGTATGAAAACTGATTTGAATCTATGTAGGCTTGAATTTTGACTAAGAAGCAAATCTACACCCAAAAGCATATTAATATATTACTACATTCAATTATTTGCTAGATGTGTTGTTTGGCAGGGAAGTGACTTTTTTGGTCACATACATGTTAAGCCAAGACTGTATCTTATTGCTGCAATATTAACAAATTGTAATGGAAGATGTTTTATGAACTTAGCTGAATAATGATTATCATAAAATTTACATCGAGTCCTGAAAAAATGGAGAATTCATCCAGTGTATGTGTCACATGATTAAGGGTCAAAGATAAGACAACACAATTAGAAAAGATTTATATTAAATGCACATACAATCATGTAAGATGATGTATAGTTTCACTATGGTATCCGAAATTTGTCGAAATTTATATTTCAGCTTTCCATAGTCGTCGCTCGCTAATAGCCAATGAATATTTATGCGCACCTAAGTAAAACATTTATGTAAATCGCCATGCAGTTAAGGTTCATGTTGCAGTACAAGACTATGTAAATTCGGTTTCCATCAGTACTTTCAGTACGTTAATTATTTCTTTTTTTTGGTGCTTAACAAGGCTACGACTATCTGACAATATCATGACACAATTCAAACTACAGAAAAATGACGGGCCAACATTTTTTAAGGGATTGTTGACGAAGGATGACGTCAGAGATGTTCCATGTGACGATATCAAGAAAATGACAAGTGCTGAGAATTCTGAAATGTGTAAGACGTTGATTTGGGTGTACATAAGTAACGTTACCATGTATTTTATTTTGATGTTTTTATAGAATGATTTGCTATATAAAACAGTGTGATGCAATAAGAACACACAGTAGAACACCAGCTGCTTTCTATTTTTCATGAAAGTTCAGAACACCATTATTCGCCAATGCGCACGTGATTTTGCTAAGCAAAATACTGTGGTATAGCAAAATCATCCGTTCTTTAAATGTATGCACATGGGACAGTTTTACAAAGTGGCAAACATATTAACATGTAAGGGTACTAGTCTTTGTCATTTTACAAATGTAAATAAAAATTATTTCAAATATAAAATGAATAAGTAACCTCCAATCACTTCTGAAGTTCACATATTATTATCATTGCCATGAAATACTAAAGTGGTGTCATTCGTTACTGTCATGAACAATATAAAAAATCAAGCAAATATCAAAATGTTCTTTGTGCAAAGGAGGCAGTTTACCGATCAAGGAATTTACAAACCGTCGGTTAACCATTTAAGAGTTCATGCTGAGAATGAGAATGCTATGCCAATAAAAGCCACATACGGTCCACTGGAATCTTATCTACGAAAAACATAATTTGGAATGAAAGCATTGGTTTCGGGCAACATGAGCTGTCTTATCAATATCCAGTAACAATTTAAGCAATGTATTGACTCACAATCAATTCTTTCAAACATTTCAGATATTTCAAATAATACATTCAGTCTTGGCGATAAGATAAGAATAACACTGACTGCAGTTGATGGATATGGGAAAGCAAAAACAAAGGGCGGTGATCAGTTCCGAGCAGTCATGAAAACACCGGCTAAACGAGCTTACACCAATGGTTTCATTACGGATTATAATAACGGAACGTATGATATTACCTTTGAGGCATTATGGACCGGTAATGCTATAATCGAAGTTACTTTGGCATACACAAAAGAAGCATTTGCAGTTTTGTTTCGACTTCAGTTACGGGTATGTATGTTTACTGTGTACAGTGAACGCAAATCGTACAATACGTCTTCCTTGAATATGTGTGAAAGCACATTAGAATGAATATCTAAAACTGATTAAGATATTACACCCGTTTTAGCAATATTTCAGTATAACAATGGTGAGCAAATAATCTAACTAATATTTCTGGTTTATTATGGTAAACAGACTTCCATGCCGGCCAACAATGGTATGGGTGAAATTAATAGTCTAAAGTCTAATTGTAAATACGTAAACCCCAAACGTTTTGCATCTGGAATCTATAATGCTTGTACAAAACGTAATCTGCAGACTTATAATTCCATCCACAAACAGTCATAGACCTAACAATGATACAGCAAAATATAATATTTGTATTATTTACCACAATTGAATTCGCGGAAGCACGTCCTTATCGATGTGTATACATGTACATGTATTCCCAAAATTGCGGATTTCGGATGTGTACGTTTCGTATGCAGAACTTAATTATTAAAAATTTCGAAATGTTCAAACCATCTATATGCCAATGTAACATCATTGAAAGCAGTTTGTGAAATTCTATCCTGTCTCTGGTGTTTAACGACCTCGTTTTGTATAGTTTGTCATAGTATCTTTGGAAACTGCTCCGAGCGATAGGTCATTGTTCTTTAATCAGGTCCGCAGTTCTGTTTGCTTGCTAATCAAACGTAAATATGATTAGAATTACAGCATTAGATATTTCAAAAAATGTATTTAAGAATATTCTATGGCGCAAATGTATTTACTTTTTATTCAAGCACTGTTTCCAATGTTTTTTCTATGCTTGGGGAAACGTTATTATGAAAACCTTAGTCCTGTTCAACGGTGGTACACAATTTGATTATAAAATGCTAGATCTGTCCAGTTTTCGACCATACATGCTCCGAGCCTTGTTTCATTGATACAATACACTTGGTTAATTTCCTCTTCCGATCTGGTGTTATTTTCACAAAGTTGTCAATCGCGTCCAAAGTATTATCAAATCCTTTCAAAGCTTCTTTTGTTATCTCTTGTTGGCATGATTAATTTGACTATTGGACAGCATCTGCATTCATTTATTTATTTTTTATTCTTATATCTGAATGACAAATGAAAGAAAAACTGAAATTATGCATTATTATATCATTGCTATGATATTGTTATATTTTGCTATAATTTTGTTATACAAGTGTTTTGTTTAATATGTTTTTAATTGTGATAATATTCTGGAATAGTTTTGCTATATTTTATAAACTAATCGGTCGTAATAGTTTTTGTTTGTCCTACAACAGAAGAATCCAGTGTGTTCTTTTGTGTTGAGGCAAAAGGGAAGTTGGGACAATGTAGCATGCACGATGAAATGGTCCAGCATCCTCTTCACGGAAGAGAAATCACTCCAGATGTGTCTCCTCGTGAAAGAAAACACACGAGTTGATAATTTCTGAAAGTTCTAACAATGTCATTTTGGAGTATTTCTTGTCAAAAAATGCATGCACAATGACGAGAAAATGTCCTTGGTGGCAAAGCATTGTTCGATTTTTTAAAAACAAGCGTGTGCTTTAAAAACGGATATTTTATAAAATGTGTTTATCTGTTTAGACTTTGAATTGATCGATGGCTCTATAACGGAAGTGTCGACGGCTCATATTTAGCAGATCACAAAAATGTGAAAGAGCCACCGTTTAGTAGGGGTGTACATAACAAATGCGACAGGTTTCCAGATATTGACAATTAATAATTATATTCAAACAATAAAGAAGGCTACATATTGTGGTAATGGTGGTATCCCGGAACACTGTTGAGAAAGTAATAAAGATATGTTCAAATAAGTGTTGGTTTATAGCAGTTTATATTGATTGTACAACCATATGCTGAATGGAAGAATGCCAGACTAAACCCTACGGCTATATTTATTCAAGGACATCTGTTGAAAACTGACTAAAGCGATATATTAAAAGGGGAATAGTACCAGATAAAATAAATTTCTCTCGGGGATAGAAAAATATATCAATACGAAGTCCTTAGGAAGTCCCCGGTGTAAAGTTCTGGCAATCATTGATAATAAACAAGAACATTGTCACATTCATTCCCTGGATATCAAGTAACTTATACAGAGAATCAGTCTTGTAAGACCTCACATTGTTTGGAAACAGTCCATCGGCACAAACTGCTAAGTTTGACTAAAAAACACACTCAATCCTTAATCCTCATGGGACTGTCTCGAGATATCCAATAGCCAGTATACTGGTATGTGTTTAAGAATAAGCTTGAAATGTTTTCTTTTAGCTAATTTTCTCTTAACTCTGTTTTTTTTTCTCTAGTGTTGGGATTTTGTCATTTCCTCTTATAAACTAAGAACTGTACTTGTCTTGTGTATAAACATACATAGCCGTTTAATCTGTCCATGAAGATCCTTCAACGCAACATTATATCTCTAATAAATTACCCATTCGGGTTGATTTGCAGACAATGCTTAACATAATGATCTTTTTTCTTCGTTTATTCTTCCGTTGCCGAACAATCACCAGTTACGTTTGACTTTTTAGTACTAGTATGTTTGAGAAAAATAGTCGTAAACGTTTTTGGTCCATATCTCTGCCTTTTGTAGTAAAAAATAATATATTCGAATTAGCCATTAGTCTATATTGTAACTGCAACTGAGCGTCTATTCTTGTATGATATATTGCATTCAATGTGTGAAACAAGATGATAAAATAAACATAAATGCCTCTTGTAAGCTGAGAACAAACTCTGTCTGTTATGCATGTTACTGCGTAATGGGAATACGTTGGATTTATATAATGCGTATACTTCCTTTGTGGATTTAAGCAAACCTAACATAATTACCTCCTTCAACAGTAAACTGTGCGGTAATCTGAATGTACTAACAGAACGACAATTTGAATGTCTATTATTAGAGAAATACAGATTCGGTTTCCTTCTCAAAAGTGTATCTCCCTTCTCCTTGACCTAATTTTGTGTGTTAAAGAATGCTAGTAGTTGGGGATTTATCATCTTATATGATCAAACCAAACATAAAATAGCTTACACATTTAAGTTTATTTGTGAAGTAAACAAATAACGATGAGAGAATTATGTTCAGTTCATGCAAGAAATAGATCTACTCATTATAACTGTTTTACCAAGGAAATACATATAGTTATATGTAACGTTGAATTCCATGAAGGTTAGTTGTTTAATCTCGTTTATTTATGTAAATATAGATAAATCACGTGCCGAAATTCTGCGTGGGTTCCGCCAGCGGGCTTTAGAAAAGGGTGGCAATTATTTCGATAAAGGTAAAAATGGGATGCATTCTACTTCCAATTTGGGGCAAAATCAGTAATCTACATATATAAGAGATACTGAAAGCTGTTGATTTTTATTTGATGGTATCAAAAGAAATTAGAACTAATACACCATTGACATTATTTTAACTAATACATTTCAGAAGTTTCCTTTGGAACGAATTGGAGGTGCATACCGCCACAATGGAGTAACAGAGAAGGTTTTATGTCATCCAGATCCGACCGTGTTGGCATCTTACCATTTATGTGATGACAATGATATCAGAGCATGTAAAACCAAGCCAGTGGCATCCAGTCAAGATAATTGCAATTTTTCCTCATGGAATGATGGATTTCCATTTTACTGTGCAAAACCGGAACATAAGTCATTACGATGTGACCACATGAAACTTATAGCTTTTCGCAGGAATTTTATTATGCCTAATATGACAGATTGTGAAAAAAGGGCCATATGAAGGTAAGAACTAATTTAGGCCAAAATACAAATGTATCGATAACTATCAATGATCCGTGCATATATGTGTATAAATTAAAAGCACATAGTCAAGTATAGTTGCGTGCCGATCATGAAAACAGAGTATTTGACCATACAGATACATATGTATACAAATTAATACTGGTTGTTAACAGAGACATTCAAAAGCCTGTCTGTGAGTACTGATTGTTAACTAGGAGACATATGTATACAGGTGTGTACAGATTTTCAACACAGAAACAAATATAAATGAGTTCTGATCGTTAAATATAGACAAATATAATTGAGTACTGATTAATAGATGAATATAAATGAGTACTGATTATTAACATAAATAAATGAGTACTGATCGTTAACATAGACAAATATAAATGAGTACTAATTATTAACATAGATAAATATAAATGGGTACTGATTATTAACATAGATAAATATAAATGAGTTCTGATTATTACATAGATAAGTATAAAGAGTACTGATTATTAACAAGAAACATACCTCGGTTAGTTTTGGTTGTTTACACAAATATATACATAGGTGATTAATGATACATAGGTGAGTACCTGAGTACTACCAGTCAACACAAAACATACATTAGCGAGTGCTGAGAAGTTTAGCCATATCTGTAAACACAAATACATTGGTGAGACTTGAGCACTACCTGTTAACACAAAGACATACATTGGTGAGTGCTGACAGTTAACACAAAGGCATACATTGGTGAGTGCTGATAATTAACGCAAAGACATACATTAGTGAGTACTTCAGAACTATTTCTTAACACAAATACATTGGTTAGTACTTGAGTACTACCTGTTAACACAAGGGCATACATTGGTGAGTACTTCAGAACTATCTCTTAACACAAATACATTTGTGAGTACTTGAGTACTACCTGTTAACACAAAGGCATACATTGGTGAGTACTTCAGAACTATCTCTTAACACAAATACATTGGTGAGTACTTGAGTACTACCTGTTAACACAAAGGCATACATTGGTGAGTACTGACATAAATAAGACAGCATTGACTTGTATCACAGAGACATGCACACGTGGGATCAGATTTAATCAGAGACATATGCTGCTGAATATCTATCATTGATGAATATGTGCATTATAAGTCACTGAACATTTTTCGGCCTTTGAACGCAGATGCAGTCATATGTTAGGTAACTTATTTTTGCGGATCTGTCTTAATGTGTGTTTTATAACGATAATATAACTGCATACGAATATTTTAGTACGTTATCTAAATAAGTACTTTGGTGACATTCTTTTCTTTTTAGTTGTCATCGAAGACTGAAAGAAGCGATATATGTGGTAATATTGCCAGACAAGAAAAGAAAGAACGTTAATGTGATACGTTTGTCTCAAGCATCGTGCGCAAATTATAACCGAACAGCATTGTGGTCTGCAACCAAACCATCTGGATTTTTCTTCAATGGAAAGTGGCGTCTTAGGCATTGTAATGGTACTGTTCTTTAAAACATACATATTAAATGTAAAAATAGGTTTCATCGCATAAGAAGGAGAAAGGTCGGAGATCGGTCTTTGGAATGGATTCATTATCTTATATAATGCCAGAGCAGCAGGAAAAACTAAAGTATTTGATGTGACAAATTATTTCGACCCGTTTAAAGATACGAATGTCACGTACCTTAATGTGCATTTCAAAACACTGTTCATATCGCATACTTTGTATGTGTTCGATTCATTGTTGCACTTATTGCATCAGATCTACATAATTTACTATTACTGTAATAAATCATACGCACTTTTACCTGTGCAGTCTATGATAATGCCAGCACTGATAAGAAAAATAGAAATCGTTTTAACAGGTATGGTGCTAGGTTTTTAGTTGTTGGTTTTTAAAAGTGCGTGCCCTTTGTTTCAGGAGTTGAATTGAAAGAAAAACAATTTTGTTTGAAAGATAAGCGACTGTATTTTATAGGAGACTCAACGATACGCCAATGGTATACAAACATGAAAGAGAGATATAATTGCAGTCAATATACTCAGAAGTGGACCAAATGGAAATGGTATGAATTGTCATCCTGTCGTATTTCGAAACTGAATTTTACGGCAACATACGCTATACATGGTCTTCCCTTTCATGCATCCGACTGGGATAACATAGATTTATATTTAACATCAATTGCACAGAGAATGGACAGAATTCCAGACAACGAAAATGCAATTTTTGTATTTCATATGTTTCTGCACATGATATATTTTCATCCGCGATATTTCAAGTTGAAAATGGAAGCCATTCGCTCAAGTGCTGAGCGATTATTGGTCAGGAACAAATACATTAAAATAATGGTAAAGGGACCACATGTGTGTAACAGCACTAGAGATGTTCTCGAAAATATCTACACTCGGATATTATATGAAGTGTTTCGTAATTTACACGACAGAATTATCTTTCTTAACAATAGAGATGCAACAATAGCGACTCAAGAAACAGATATACATCCCAGACGTATTGTCGTGGAGGGCATGTTGGATCAGATGGTTGTCTTTTCTTGCAACTAATAACAACACTTTGTTTGTATAATTATTGGGTTATACTTTGCGCTCTTGTATACATGCTTTCAACGTCTTAAAGTTGTTTTAAATGTTGAACAGTAAATAGCTAAATCGTTGACGCAATAAGACTGCTGTACTTACTTTATGGCCACATCCCTCAGTTTACAACTCGTTTAGCTCTTATCTCTGTTGTTTGGTAGACATATTTTAAGGAAAGGTTTGATGTTAATGTAACTGCATGGTATGAGGGAAACTGCTTTATAAAATTGAACTCTTTACGCAAAATGAAGTCTAGAGAGAAAATTCTATCCACAAAATATCAGTAGAACAAGAACTGATAGTAAGAATTAAATAAAAGCACTGAAGGTTCTGCTGTTGTTCGGAAATACCAAGAAGTCAAAAGTTTATATCATTTGTAGGGTGAGGTATTCGGTTGAGTTTTGGAAACCGGACGATAGTTCGCGCATTAATTTTGGTGCAGACCAAGGTACTACGCTTTTCTACACCGTCATGCAACTGTTAAAGTTGTTCCTGTTCCATGTGTTTTAAGTACTTTGATTTATGTTTCCTATCTTATCACCAAACGTAGTTCAGCAATAAGCATATATTTTTTTTATAGTCTGCATTACCTGCTCCATCGTATACTCAACTTATACAGAATGTAATACCTCATACATGAAGACATGCTCGAAGAACAAGTTATACGTTATACTCGTATAATTAAATTAATCGATTTTTTTATTGTTTTTAATATCTGGTTGACTCACATTTATCATTGCATTGTCCATGAATTCACTGATGACGTATATTTGTTTACGATAAAAGGTAGGATGCAGACTAAATTAGCATATACAGCACGTCAAGTAATCTGAGCTAGAAGACTGTTTATAATTTTTAGGACTGTTGTATATTGTACGTTTACGATTTTGCATGGCCATCTGATTTTGACTTGAATGCACGTTATATTTGAATTTGTATTTATGCAGCTGAAATGAAAAATTGGAACTATGTTCGTAGGCGGAAGGTTATTGGAAGCTGTTCGGTATGCAGGAAAATTAAAACCGACCGACTGTTGAAAAATCGTATTATCTTTGTGTTCGTACCGAACAACAGGAAACGGTACATGAACTGTTTTAATTGTAAAACTTCGAACGCAAAGCCTGACTTGTTAAAATCTAAGGACTCTAATTAGTCCCTGGGCACTTCTTATTACCTGCCGCAGGTATGTTGGATTGTGTTTAATGATTTGTCTCTGTGTAATCGGTCTGGCCTTCGTTTATATTCAAGTCTATAGCACCAATCTGTAAGAATGTCGAGAACCGGACTAACGCAGTACTCTAGTATTTCGAAGAGAACATTTTTTAAGTATGAATACTATTTGAGATTTTTTTCCTGAAAAGCAGTTGCCTATACATTGTAGATCTAATCTAGTTTTTAAATCATAAACAAGAAAAGATTGTTTCGTCTCGTCTATTTTTAATCTTTCATCTCGTCTATTTTTTTGAGACTTTATATACTCTACAGCAAGCGATACGCGGAAAAGCAATAACACCGAAGAATACCACTTTACATAAACTGTTACATACATGTTTCAAGTAGAGTTGGTCATGTTAAATTAACCGATTTTTAAATCAGAGTTTAATTAGATACCGTTGTGGACATATGAGTTGGTGGATTTATATGCAATGTACATCAATTGGAGCAGATAATTAATGTTTTTTCGCACCATATATTTCTTAGCAAGCTTCGGTGTATGTAAATTTGTTCCCAACAGATTTCGTCGGGGAATACATAGCCAAAAAGTAAAACTTTTCCGACATTATAATTTTGATTCTTTATTTGTTTTCGGGAGACGGATATTGTCAATTCTAAATTGTTTCGATATTCATTTGTAGAGTACAATAATTATTATTTCATGTATAAATGTACATATAATTAACATAAGCAGTTCCTGAATTATTTGGACTAGTAAACATATACCGGAATAAATTCGGTCAGCATCCAATCTACATCTAAATACATCCTTAACAATACTGGTCTCAGTGGTCTGTACATTATCTGGCCGCAGAAAACTACTTGACTTGTTATTGATAGTTGTATAAGTATAATCATATTTTCTTATTTACTGGTTGAACTAATTTACTTTTCCCCCCACTAGCTTTGTTACAGCCCACCAGGCTAGCTCAGTGGTTAGAGCGTTTGTCTGATGATGGAGAGGTTGTGAGTTCGAACCCCGGGCGAGGCTGACACACTGTCCGTGACAAATTTAACTGAAGATATTACTTCCAATGTTAAATTGTCCTCCACCTCTAAATTATATGGGGTAGCTTGGCAGAAGCTTACGGATAGAATGTGGTTAGTACTGGTTAAGGCGTAGATGAAGTCCACGGAAGCTTGTTAGTATAACTGCCTGTCACGATATGACTGAAATAATGTTGAAAATGGCGTAAAACCCGATGAAACAAACAAACAATAGCTTTGCAACAGACCTTTCCATGTTTTTACCCTGTTTAGTACCGCATGTTTCTATGTGGTGGTAAAGGTTTAGGTCTGGTATATATTCTGTCTTAGGGGGTTGTTTTATTGCTACAGACAAGAAGAACTAAAAAATCATAATAATTCTGAGTACACTTTTTCGGTAACATATCGATAGAGTATATTCAGTGTCCAAAATAATTGTTTCTGTGTTGTTGGTTTTTTTTACTGAAAAAAGACAAACTCTTCAAATGGTGACGTGGTTTTTTAGAAGGCTGTGTAAGTCTAGCCAACAAACAAACAAGTGCTTCAGTCGCCAGACGCAAACCCGCAAAATGTGCGCTCTTGAAGCTTCCAAGGTTGGCACTTTTAACGCCACTTAGCTCCGCAAACTATATGAAAAAAATCGCCTCTTCTCTGTACACGTACACTAATAACGGTTTCATGTTATTGTTTAATGGATCACTTTGTGCAATAACAAATAACAGTTTAAAGACATATTAGAACCTAAACAACAATAATCATTGCACACACTACTCAGCGTTTAAATCGTCAAAGCATTAATAATACCCGGACCGCACTGTTGCACTACTTCTCTTTGTTAATAATGCTTTCAATGCATCATCATTGCTACCAGAATGGGGTAAAATGATTGCAAAATGCCTTGCCGAAACTGACTGCTCGGAATATGTACAATATTATATTGTTACAGTTAGGCATTGCATTTTCGGAATGCACTTTTTGTGAAGCAAACTTGAACAATGTTACAAAACGTTTGATACTATATGATATTATATGTATATTTATGTTTTAGTCTCACTCATGCACAAACAATATCTACAAGACAAATAGCATAATAAACACATAGTTACATGACCATTCAAGCATTGATGCATAAGAGACTATCTACTAAAAATAACAAAATCACCTATTGAATAATAACAAGATTCATGCAACAATAAATTTACATCAACAATGTAACAACCAAGTCTCATCTGCACATTTTTCATAATTGAAATTAGTTAAAAAATAGGGAGTGTAACACTGAAGTAAACGACGCACTAGTGCGCGTTTAATAATTTTCCAAACGACCAAGGTAAATGCTATATGTTGTATAGTACTTTCGAGTAGCATAGTATTTCTCTGATACGACTACAGTCTTTTTGTTGTTCGGTACGAACAATAAAGTTATTACCTTTTTAACAATTGCTCAGTTTTCAATTTTTTTTGCATACCGATCAGCTTCCATTAACCTTCCGCCTACGAACATAGTTCCAATTTTTCAATTCAATGGCATAAATACAAATTCAAATATTACGTGCATATAAGTCACAATGGCTACGCAACATCGTAAACGAGCAATACAAAACAGTCGTAAGAAGAAAAACTATTAGAAAACGTTATAGGTAGACGAATTACAAGAAGCATATTGGTTCATGTTTTTTGTATGAAGTTTTTGGGTTTTTTTTCATAAAGGATGTTGACTGTATATTTTATTCAATCCTCCATTATGGAGAGTATAACATATTCACATGATATGAGTCATACACATATATTGTATATAGTTCACAAGCACATGGTAATATCATACATACATCAATCAAATAGAATAAACCCTAAATGTTAACAAATTCACCATAATCTGCTTTGATACAAACACATTGAACTTCAAATAGCATTTCAGATATTATGCCACACAACAACTTATCTAGGTTAAACATCACAGAGCAATGCCTGCATGATTTACTTACCTATCAACTATAGATAGATTCAGTCATCACCACTAGCCAATCAAATGGCCAGGATTAGCCAAGCTAGTAATAGACACTACAATATGATAAACTAATACTCATAAGTATAATTCGTCTAGAAAAATCTGAACAATCTTCTCCCTCGGATTACTACAATATTTACCTTAAGTACACACATTTCAAGGAAGGATGACGTCATTATTCTCGTGCTGTATATGCTAATTTAGTCTTGTCCTTGCTTCTATTGTAAACGTATAGAATTCATCACTGAATTCATGGACGATGCGATGATAACTGAGTGTCAACCAGATATTTAAAATGTGGTTCATCGGGAAATTTTAATCGATTAATTTAATGCTTATAACGTGTAACTTTTTCTTCGAGTGTGTCTTCATGTATGAGATATAACATTCTGCATAATGTGAGAAAACGAATGGGCAGGTAATGCAGACTATAACAATAAAACTATAACAAAATATTACAGATAGACGAATTACAAGAAGCATATTGGTTCACGTTTTTTTGTATGAAGTTGTTTTTTTTTTTTCATAAAGGATATTGACTGTATATTTTATTCAATCCTTCGTTATTGAGAGTATAACATATTTACATGATATGAGTAATACACATATATTGACAATCATGAGTATTTGACAAATGAATAAATTCATGTGTATAGTTCACAAGCACATGGTAATATCATACCCTACATCAATCAAATAGAATCACCACAATCTGCTATGATACAACCACATTGAGCTTCAAATAGCATTTCAGATGTTATGCCACACAACAGCTTATCTAGGTTAAACATCACAGAGAAATGCCTGCATGATGTACTTACCTATCAACTATAAATAAATTCAGTCATCACCATTAGCCAATCAAATGGCCAGGATTAGCCAAACTAGTAATAGACACTATGAATTAATACTCATAAGTATAATTCGTCTAGAAAATCATATACTAATTGCTGAACTACTTTTGGTGATCAGATGGGAAACATAAATCAAAGTACTGAAAGCACATGGAATGGGAACAACTTTAACAACTGCATATCAGGTGTAGAAAAGCGTTAGTGGTACTTAAGTCTGCATCAAAATTCATGCGCGAACTATCGTTCGGTTTCAAAACTCACCCTACAAAGAAATTCAACTTTTGACTGTTTTGCAGTTCCGAACAACAGCAGAACCTTCAGAGCTTTGATTTATTCAATGTGGCGATAAATCACAAAATGCTTCTTTTGATCTATTACCGTATTGAATAAACTGAAATGATAAATGGGGTACCACAGTTTATAACATTTCAGGTCTAAGCATATGGCTATTAATGCAAACCATCTAAGTATAGAAAATCATTATTCGGGGGCTGTGTTCTGTCAAACAGTATTTTCGGGCGATCATCATATCCAAACAAAATACAATCCGTGAGTACAAATTGTCTTAGCTTTTCCATATCTTCTAGTTGCAATTGACTGTACGCTTGTATCAGAGCTTCGGTTCGTTGTAGTTTAACCGCAGATCTGTTTTGAGGCTGAGCAAGAGCATTTGCTATTTCATCAAAGAATTCATCTTGTGTGACTTCACTAACATCACCTTCGTATGGGAATTCGGAAATTTTGAAATATATCCACGAATTTGCAAATCCCTCCAAGTTCTTAACATTAACTTGATAAAAGGAAACTTGATTGTTGCAAGTATTTTCTTTGCTCCAAAAAGAAATTTGACATGACCCTGTGCAGTATCAATAGCTGCTTCTTTGTACAGGTCATCAAACTTTAAGTTGATATCACTAAATTGTCGGCGCCATTTAGATAAAAGATATTCTGCGTCGTCAGTAAATGTTTCCAAATGACCTATATACTTGAAATGTGTCTGACACGGGTCACATCTTTTGTTCATAGCCGAAAAGTGTCCATTTATACCTTTGTCATGTTCATGTATTATATATTTGATAAACTCAGGAAACGTTACGTCGAAACCAAATTTTGGATTTTGTCCATTAGACACCTTTCTCACTGTTTTAATTACTTTCATACCGACTGATTTCCAAAACATAAGATTCGGATGATATATTTTATTTTCATAACCAGGAAAAAGCCTTGCGTACGGATCTCTGACGAAAAGAAATGATTCCCAATCTTTTGCCATAGAGTCTCTTATGTCGTCGGACACTGTCTTCCAGGATGATAGTTTAACTCCACCCAAACGTATTTCAAAGGGAGATTTTAGTCTTCTGTCACTAGAAATCACAGTTAATGTTCGCTTCCAAAACGTCGATCCTACCTTAGGAATTGGGCAGTAATATATTTGGTGAGTTTTGTCAACCAGTGTGTGGGTGTACGTTAATGTGTTTGGAATAGATATATTTAACATCGCACAGCCTTGCATGACTTTTCTACCGCGATATTCATACAGTTTATGTCTATCTTCTAAAGAGGTTTCAAATGGACTGCGAGTGTCCTTCAATGTATTCGCTTCTGTTGACGTATAATTGTCTTTGGATATGTATAGAGGCGTTGGTTTATGAATCCAGTCCTTGAAATGTGGAAATACAGTCAACGTTTCAAAGGGTACTGAAATAAACAAAAAGTACGAGATAAGCAACTCGATCAGGTTTTATTTTGTCTGCCCGGAATGATTGTAGGGTTGTGCCCGTTTACCTAAAGACAGAGCTTTATCCGATGGGGCTTAGAACCGGATAAACTTTCCACCAACCATGCTTCGATTTATCCTGTTTCTACAATAAAAAGAAATTCAAAATATGTTTACTTGGTTATAAAAGCACACGGTATGCCTCCCTTTGACAGCCTCATTACTATTTAATAATACAGTAGATATCAAATTTTGTCTTCAATTAAGTGTACGTGTATGTAGGTGTACAGAAGTGTATTTGATGTTGATGAGGCCACTATTTGAGGTTTTACTGTATAGACAAAGGTTTGCTATTACCTGAAGGTATACCTGTTATAAAACAAGAACAAACATTGACTCAGTGTTAAATATATGAATTTTGTGAAAACAACTCAATAACATCACGAATAGTTATACTCATACTTATTACCTCCCTTGGATTTGCAAAAATATGAAAGAAAATTGTTGTCTTAAAAGATAATTTTTGTGCACAGCCCTTTTCAACGCAACAAACTAAATAAGTGCAAGATAATTGTTTTCTGTAATAAAATTCAAGCACGCTTTGTCTCCGTAATGCTAAGTAACAGACCTAACAAGAAAAACTATAACAAAACGTTATAGGTAGACGAATTACAATAATCATATTGGTTTATGTTTTTTGTATGAAGTTGCTTTTTTCTTAAAGGGTATTGACTGTATATTTTATTCAGTTCTACATTAAGGAAAGTATAAAATATTTACATGATATGAGTAATACACATTATAATGACAATCATGAGTATTTGACAAATTAATAAAGTCATGCATATAGTTCACAAGCACATGGGAATATCATACCCTACATCAATCAAATAGAATCAACCCTAAGTGTGAACGAATTCACCATAAATCTGAGCACTATCATACAACCACATTGAACTTCAAATAGCCACACAACAACTTATCTAGGCAATGCCTTCATGATTTACTTACCTGTCAACTATTAATAGATTCAGTCATCACCATTAACCAATCAAATGGCCAGGATTAGCCAAACTAGTAATAGACACTACACTATATACTCGCAAACAACTATACTAAACTAATACTCATTCTTGAAATCCCTGGGTAACTGACGAAGTAATACTCCGAAAATGATGTTCACTTTAATTCTTTGGCCTTTTTCCTACACGGTACCTGCACACGACATACGGCAAACAATTGGGTCAATGTTATCACGGAATATATAGCTGACAAAGTCATGATTTAGACAAAAACAAATCGAACGCACATATACGTACCAACGTGAAACAGCCGTGGCATCAATGATGTTAAGCTCGACGCTGGTGTATGCATAACTAACAGAATTCGTTTTGAACCTTAAGTAGTAATTTAAACATCAACTAATTTCGCTTTGAGACCATGTCTACACCAAGTCCATTTTCTAGACGAATTATACTTATGAGTATTAGTTTATTATAGCTGTTTGCGAGTATATAGTGTAGTGTCTATTACTAGTTTGGCTAATCCTGGCCATTTGATTGGCGAATGGTGATGACTCAATCTATTAATAGTTGCCAGGTAAGTAAATCATGAAGACATTGCATAGATAAGTTGTTGTGTAACTATTTGAAGTTCAATGTGCTTGTATGATAGTTCTCAGATTTATCGTGAATTGGTTAACATTTAGGGTTGATTTTACCTGATTGATGCAGGGTATGATATAACCATGTGCTTGTGAACTATATACATGAATGTATTCATTTGTAAAATACTCATGATTGTCATTATAACGTGTATTACTCATATCATATTAATATTTTATATTCTCTTTAATGTAGTTGAATAAAATGTACAGTCAATATCCTTTATGAAAAAAGCAACTTCATAACACAAACCAATATGCTTCTTGTAATTCGTCAACCTATAACGTTTTGTTATAGTTTTTCTTGTTAATATTCACTTAAAAAACTCGATTTTTGGAAGAAGCCGAATATGTGAATTACTTGGAATTGTGTTTTACTATACAATCGACCTACACAAAGGAATCTCGTATCCAAGTATACGAAAAATTGAACAATAAATAGTCCACCTGGTAATCAACCACTTGTATTCAAAGATTCCTTCCATTACAACGGGATACAAGGTCAATGTTTAGAAATTCAGCTCAGAGCAGAACAATCTTATACGTACGTATTTATCATTGAAAAAACAACAACACATAGGCAATGAATAATTCTTATATAAAAAGGATAGTAAAGGAAAAACAACGTATATATACAGCTACTTGATTTATTTTACATATATAAACTAAATACATAATATATTATTATATACACACATATAAATGTAATATGATAATTATATGAACATTGTATTTTTTTAAAGCTTTATTTATTTATTATCTATATCAGGGTGTTTTCAATTGAATGGTCTGGACTCGTGCTCTTCAGGCGCATATCTCTGTATAAACATCAAGTTGTGCTGTTGATACTTATCGGAGAGCTTTTTTTCACGCGTTTATAGATAACACACCAAGTTTCAATTTCCATTTAGTCAAAAACAAGAAATCGAAAATTTAAAATAAAATCATGAATTAACGGAGTATTGATTTTGCAAGCATTTCAGCAATATTATTATTAAAGACGGAATCACTTGCTAAAAATAGTAAAATCCATTACAACTGGTCAAACTTAAGATGGCGACTTCGTCAAAAAGCCTCAAATTCATGTACCATTTTTTCTTAGCATCGGAAACAATATGAAAAAGTAACTGCATGAGTTACTTCAATAACCTTTAAAACACACGAAATTAATCCCGACTACATCACTCTATAACTTAAAAGGGTTATATTTACTTACGAAAAATACTCGGTTGGCGACAACAATCTAGACGAGTTTTCGTCCATTTATGTACCGTCGGATTTGAACATAAATAAATGGATTTTATCCTAAGAAATTGGTCAAATTAGAAGGGAATATTACGATCTAACTTTTCGCGGAGCTCTACACCAATAAAATGATTAGTAATTTGTGAATATTTGGGTATCCTTTTCTAATCGTTGTTCACCATTTCACAACGACGGCCATCTTGCGCGCGATCACGTGATCGCTACACAACGCTTTAATTTAAGGAGTCCAGACTCTTCTATTTGAGTGACCCTGTCTATATGAAGTACAAAAAATTACATTCACAAAAGAATACATTTTATGTAAAAATATATATACACAGTTAATATCTAAAACTAAACATAACATAAAAAATGGACATTGTATGTTTTAAATGACTCGACACATTAGGAAATTATCATAAAGAAAATCTGACAGGTACATGTAATTATGTCAAAATCAAGAACCAGAAAATGAGAGTATTGAATTACATCACGCAGTTTACATACCAATATTCTGTTCATGGATATATTGTCCCAACTGGTAGAAGGTATGCAAACATGCGAAGTAAACATGCGTCTGAGACAGAGTTACAAACTTAAGGTTACTTTCAACGTTTCAATAATCTAAAGTAGTGTTGAGATACTTGAAAATGCAATGTAGAATTATATACCAGTAATAACAAGAAATGTCTGTAAAAAAGACAATATATTAATAATTAATACGTTGTGCTAAGAAATATAAGTCAAAAGTGAGCTTAGACACCTTCGCGAAAAATTAACTACATTGATTTAAGACTAACATGTCAAACATTCAAGTTAAATACAAGATGCAAACTTTATGTATAATCATTAAAAAACATACATTAGTAAATACATTTTCGGCACACCAAAAAACCCAACAAATTGTGACAAAATTAATATGAATAACAAACCTCTGTACATCAGAATATGTTGACGATTGTCAGTCCCATTATAATACATGTACAATACAGTTTACAAACAAATAAACCAAAGGCGTAAAAAAGTAAAAAAATATAAAATAAAACATAAAGATATAGTCTATATTAGTACTCTATGAAATCATGAAGATTAATGACAGTGTCCCACATAAAAATAATAAGTCCCTCATAAAATATAAGATTAGTTGGTGGTACAAATGTATATAATATCCCATAAAAATAGCACCATGCTATTCTAAAAGAGCTATTTACAATATGACACCCATAGAATGCAATCTATCTACATTATAATAATACGAATGGCTTACTCTCCTATATGCAATGGTGTAATGTATTAAATCAATGTGTTCAATTATTAAAAAATCTTTTGGAAAGTGATTGATTATTTAGCAGAGTTGCGTTTAGAATATGAAAGTGTTTGGTCACTCCAAATGTAATTGACACATGATAAAATAAATGCCTTTACAAAACACACTTAGTACTAAGTATTGTGCTTTAATTCTATACATATACTTACATTTTGAAAATATATGCTGAGGTGCAGAACGTACATGTATTGTTCTTTATGAAGAGCTGTACTAGCTCTTTTTGAAGAACTAGGAGTATACTAAGATTTCTTTTCGAATAACTGTGCAAAAGATGTATTGTTCTTTTTGAATTACTGTGCAAAAAATGCATTGTTCTTTTTTGAATAACTGTGCAAAAATGTATTGTTCTTTTTGAATAACTGTGCAAAAATGCATTGTTCTTTTTTAATAACTATGCAAAAAATATTGTTCTTTTTTAATAACTGTGCAAAAATGTATTGTTCTTTTTGAAGTTCAGTACAAATGAGTTAAGCTCTTTTTGATGAGTTGTTCTTTTAACATGCACATTTTCTTTTTCTAATACTATTTCCGAAAATGTCTATTGAAGAACTGTAGTGAGTATATGGTTGCTAAGAAGTTTTCTAACGATTCTATGCTAGTAGATTCTTAAGTTTCTTAGTGTATCTTACAAATGATCATCTGCAAGATAGTCAACTGTCGGGCGTTTTATTTGCATCTGAAAAAAGAAAAAAATATTTAGAATAAGCTACAACTAATAATTCTATTGCAAAAAAATGAAAAACCTATACGTTTATCTAATGCAGCAAACAACGAGTTGCTTGAATTCTATAAATATAATGCAAAATCTACTTACGTTCTTAGAACGACCAAGGACCGAATTATAATGCCAACTATATTGTTCTGAAATACAAGACAGATTTTATAGCCATCATCATGCCAAGACAATCTTAGATATTAGAGTACAATGCAGTTTATATACCAGCAGCAATTATTTGGTTACATATTAACTATTGCAGTGAAGCCGCCCTTAGCGAACATCTCAAAACTTCTTTTTACTTTTTATACTAAGACCAGATCAATGTTAAGAATGATTGATTGGGTACCTAAGGTGGTCTTTTTTATCGAGGTTTCACTGTATAAAATTCCAAGTACGGAAAATAAACGCCAGTTTTCAGTTTTAGAATAAAGCCAACATGTCCATAAGAAAATCGACGTGTCTTGTAAGTATTGTATAAGATATCAAAGGAATCGATAATTTTGCAGAAAATCATGATACATATACTGAAATAAATGTTTGCATTTCAGAATGAGAAAACAACTTGACTTTATACTATTCAAATATCTGTTATTGAGAGTTTGAGACTATAGAAAATATTATTCTTTACTGCTTATTTCTTCTGATGTGCACATAAAAACATGTCAAAAGCCAGTCAACGCGGTGAACAAACAACTTGTGCCCTTTATTGACAGGTGGCCTTTTTTCGAAGGTATTTTTTGTAAATAATGAACGTAAGTTTTTAAAAGAATGACCTTTATTCGCAAGGTAGCCTTTATTCAGAGATGGCCGCTAACACAATCGTACACAAATGGTTTTGACATAAAATCTACGCTTACCTTCAGCATTACTCCTTCTATAATACTCTGGACCTGGGTCAGAATAATCGACTGTAGGATGAAAGTTGTCATAAGGATGTTGGAATGACATTCTTGCAGCAATTTTGTTATCAAACACTGACTGACTTTCCTGTTTATCCATCACATCACTGAAAAATGTTTTCATATTAATACTGAAACTTGAGAGGAATAGAACGGCTTAAACCCCAAAGTTCTGGTAACTCAGTCAGTTAAAGGATTTATCAATACAACGATACCGAAAAGTTCGTCAAATTAAAATAGAAGAAACATTACAGTTCGATTACTGCAGCCGTTTGTTCAACA